>JBBDGP010001876.1:390000-460000 GCA_037952835.1 Lithobates septentrionalis | reverse complement strand
AAATTTCATTAAAAAAAAAGATTTTTTTTTTGTTTTTAAAAAAAAAAAATCATTGATTTATATCCACCCTGGTCCACAGCGAGCTTCCAAAGCATCTGATCAATCTCATTGGTAAAAAGGTATCAGTCAGGAGAAGGGTACAAGTTTCCAAGGCATTAGATATACCATGGAACACAGTGAAGACAATCAGCATCAAGTGGAGAAAATATGGTACAACAGTGACATCACCAAGAACTGGACGTCCCTCCAAAATTGATTAAAAAACGAGAAGAAATCTGGTCAGGGAGGCTGCCAAGAGGCCTACAGCAACATTAAAGGAGCTGTAGGAATATCTGGCAAGTACTGGCTGTGTGGTACATGTGACAACAATCTCCCTTATTCTTCATATGTCTGGGCTATGGGGTAGAGTGGCAAGACAGAAGCCTTTTCTTACGAAGAAAAACATCCTAGCCTGGTTACATTTTGCAAAAAACACATCTGAAGTGTCCCAAAAGCATGTGGGAAAATGTGTTATGGTCTGATGAAACCAAGGTTGAACTTATTGGCCATAATTCCAAAAGATATCTTTGGCACAAAAACAACACTGCACATCACCAAAAGAACACCGTACCTACCGTAAAGCATGGTGGTGGCAGCATCATGCTTTTGGGCTGTTTTTCTTCAGCTGGAACAGGGGCCTTAATCAAGGTAGAGGGAATTATGAACAGTTCCAAATACCAGTTAATATTGGCACATAACCTTCAGGCTTCTGCTAGAAAGCTGAACATGAAGAGGAACTTCATCTTTCAGCCTGACAACGACCCAAAGCATACATCCAAATCAACAAAGGAATGACTTCACCGGAAGAGGATTAAAGCTTTGGAATGGCCCAGCCAGAGCCCAGACCTGAATCGAATTCCATTGAAAATCTGTGGGGTGATCTGAAGAGGGGTGTGCACAGGAGATGTCCTCGCAATCTGACAGATTTGGAGTGTTTTTGCAAAGAAGAGTGGGCAAATATTCCCAAATCAAGATGTGCTATGATGATAGACTTATACCCAAAAAAGACTGAATGCTGCAATAAAATCAAAAGGTGCTTCAACAAAAGTATTAGTTTAACCACTTCAATACCGGGCACTTAGACAACTTCCTGCCCAGGCCAATTTTCAGCTTTCAGAGCTGTCGCAATTTGAATGACAATTGCGCGGTCATGCTACACTGCACTCAAACAAATTTATCATTTTGTTCCCACAAATAGAGCTTTCTTTTGGTGGCATTTGAATACCTCTGGGATTTTTATTTTTTGCGCAACAAATAAAAAAAAAGATCGAAAATTTTGAAAAAAAAAAAACAAGTTTTTCTTTGTTTCTGTTAAAATATTTTGTAAATAAGTACGTTTTCTCCTTCAATGACGGACACTGATGAGGTGGCACTGGTATGTGGCACTGATGGGCACTTGTAGGTGGCACTGATGGACATGGATGGGCACTGACAGGTGGCACTGATGATACTGATGGGTGGCATTGCTGGGCATCACTGATGCCTGTTAGTACATACTGGTGCTAATCATTTGTTGGCACTGATTGGCACAGATTGGGCATAATTTGCACATGTGGATGGCCATGGGGTACATACCTGGCTATCCACATGTTGCCCCCTTCCCTGGTGGTCCAGTGTGGTCATCTGAGGGTGGGCTGCGCTGATAAACAATCAGCACAGACCTCCCCTGTCAGGAGAGTCGCCGATCGTCTCTCCTCTACTCGCGTCTGTCAGATGCGAGTGAGGAAAAGCCGATCAACGGCTCTTCCTATTTACATCGTGATCAGCCGTGATTGGACACGGCTGATCACATGGTAAAGAGCCTCCACCGGAGGCTCTTTACTGAGATTGGTGTAGCACACCGCTCCACCAATCGCCGCGATGCGCGCCCCCACGGGCGCGCGGCGGCTGTGATCCTGAAGGACATCATATGACGGATAACTGAACCACCGCCCGGCCGTCATTTTGCTATAGGCCGGGCGGGAAGTGGTTAAGGGTGTGCACACTTATGCAACCATATTATATTATTTTTACTTCCCTCCACCTAAATTAAAAGATTTGAGTTTGTTTTTCAACCGAGTTATACATTTTATAGGTCACATTAAAAAGGTGGAAAAAGTCCTGAAATTACTTAGCTTTGTCTCATTTTTTTTTTTTACATCACAGAAACCTGACATTTTAACAGGGGTGTGTAGACTTTTTATATCCACGGTGTGTTCGTGTTCGTTCTCTCTCTCTCTCATATATATATATATATATATATATATATATATATATATATATATATATATATATATATATATATATATATATATATATATATGAGAAACACACACATATACACATACAGTGAGAGAAATGAGCGCATCACTGTGCTGCTTCTCCTTTCACTGTTCAGTCACAGGCCGGCAGGGGATCCAGGACAACCTGGGCATAGAGGAAGTGGGTTGAATCATGCTGTCCATCAGACTGAAAACTTCTATCAACAGCAAACAGTACTGGCTCGGGAAACTTCCACATTAAAGGTGAACATTTGCAGCAGAAACTGGTTTTGTCATTTTAGGTTTTTAAAGGTTTATAGATTTTGTTTATCTTGTGATTTCATGGCCGGAGTTCTGCTTTAAGATAATAAAATGTCTAGAAATGGAGTGGAGATAGAGATACGATGTGGATGAGATCGACACATTTTATTTACGTTAGTAAAGAAAATATGTACAGTGGATATAAAAAGTCTACACACCCCTTAAAATGTCAGGTTTCTGTGATGTAAAAAAATGAGACAAAGATAAATCATTTCAGACCTTTTTCCACCTTTAATGTGACCTATAAACTGTACAACTCAGTTGAACAACAAACTAAAATCTTTTTGGTTAATGGAAGTAAAAATAAAAAAAATTAAATATGGTTGCATAAGTGTGCACACCCTTAACCACTTCAGATCCGCGCTATAGCCGAATGACGGCTACAGCACGGACCTGCTTTGCTGGGGGTACGTCTATGGACGTCCTCCCGTGCCCGAGCGGCCTGCGTGCCCCCTGCAGGTCGCATGCAACACGCTCTGTGATCAGCAAGTCTATGAGACTCACTGGATCACAGATCGGAGTAAGGGGTCGATCCCGACCCCTTACCACGTGATCAGCTGTCAGCCAATGACAGCTGATCATGTGATGTCAACAGAGTCGGTAATCCGTTATTTTTTCTCCTTGCGATGACAGCGCGAGGAGAAAAAAAAAAAAAGCAGATCATCAGCGGCTGTGAGAGGGAGATCAGTCCCGATCACGGCGAGCTGCAGCCAGATCCTCAGTGCCCACCTGTGCCCCCTCCCAGTGCCACCTAGCAACAGGCAACAGTGCTGCCTACCAGTGCCCACCAGCACCACCCAGTGCCACCTATTAGTGCCCACAATCAGTGCCACCCATCAGTACTGCCTTATCTGTCCCCATCAGTGCCATCTTATCTGTGCCCATCAGTACCGCCTATCAGTGCCACCTCATCAGCGCATATCAATGAACGAGAAAAATTACCTGTTTGTAAAATTTTATAACAAACTATGAAACATTATTTTTATTTTTTTTTCAAAATTGTCCATCTTTTTTTGTTTGTTTAGCAAAAAATAAAAATCCCAGCTGTGATTAAATACCACCAAAAGAAAGCTATTTGTGGGGAAAAAAAATGATAAAAATGTAATTTGGGTACAGTGTTGTATGACCGCGCAATTGTCATTCAAAGTGCGTCAGCGCTGAAAGCTGAAAATTAGTCTGGGCAGGAGGGGGGTTTAAGTGCCCAGTAAGCAAGTTGTTAAACTAATACTTTGTTGAAGCATCTTTTGATTTTATTACAGTGCTCAGTCTTTTGGGGTTGGAGTCCATCAGCATGGCACATCTTGATTTGGCAATATTTGCCCACTCTTCTTTGCAAAAAACACTCCAAATCTGTCAGATTGTGAGGGCATCTCCTGTGCACAGCCCTCTTCAGACCACCCCACAGATTTTCAATGGGATTCAGGTCTGGGCTCTGGCTGGGGCATTCCAAAACTTTAATCTTCTTCTGGTGAAGCCATTCCTTTGTTGATTTGGATGTATGCTTTGGGTCATTGTCAGGCTGAAAGATGAAGCTCCTCTTTATGTTCCGCTTTCTAGCAGACACCTGAAGCTTTTGTGCCAATATTGACTGGTATTTGGAACGGTTTAGAATTCCCTCTACCTTTACTAAAGCCTCTGTTCCAGCTGAAGAAAAACAGCCCCAGAGCATGATGCTGCCACCACCATGGATGCATTTCTGTGCAAAAAAAAAAAAAAAAAAGGCTTCCGTCTTGCCACTTTTCCCCTACAGCCCAGACTATAAGAATATGGGAGATTGTTGTCACATGTACCACACAGCCAGTACTTGGCAGGTTTTTCTGCAGCACCTTTAATGTTGCTGGCGACCTCCCTGACCAGTCTTCTTCTCATCTTTTCATCAATTTTGTAGGGACATCCAGTTCTTGGTAATGTCACCAATGTACCATATTTTCTCCACTTGATGATGGCCGTTTTCACTATGTTCCATGGTATAGCTAATGCCTTGGAAACTCTTTTGTATCCTTCTCCTGACTGATACCTTTTAACAATGAGATCCCTCTGATGCTTTGGAAGCTCTCTGCGGACCATGGCTTTTGCTGTAGGATGCGACTAAGAAAATGTCAGGAAAGACCTACTAGAACAGCTGACCTTTATTTGGGGTTAATCAGAGGCACTTTAAATGATGGCGGGTGTGTACCGAATCCTACTTAACATGATGAGCTAGAATGCAATTGCTTAATTCTGAACACAGCTACGTCCCCAGTTATAAAAGAGGGTATGCAAACATATGCAACCACATTATTTTATTTTTTTACTCCCCACAAAAAGATTTCCATTTTATATCCTTCGCAAACAGAACACTGTACAAAATGTCAGCAGGCGCTGGGGACGTTTTATCACGTCATCTGGGAATGTCCTGTTATTCAGGAATATTGGAAGAAAGTGGTTGAGGAAATTAATAGTGTCACCAACCTGTCTATGCCCTTAGATCCTAGGTTTCTTATTTTAGGGGTTACAGAATTAATAACTCACTCTACGTATGAAAAGTTACTATTGTTTTATCTATGCTTCTATGCGAGGAAAGCTCTCCTCCAACAGTGGAAACTAGCGGCTCCCCCCACTGTGACTCAGTGGCGTGCCCTGGTGGATGCGGTGCTACCCTTATACAAACTGACATATATGGGCCGTAAATGCCCTCAAAAATTTGATAAGGTGTGGGAACCATGGGTGACCGCTAGACCACTTTTGGACTGAGGCGGTCTTTGAGGATAGCTTAAAAACTAACGTTACTGCTGGGTTACATGTATTAATTATCCAGGCCTCGAAATATAGATAAAACTGAAATAATGTGGATAGCCCTGACTTGCCTACCTACTCTAAGTTTTGACGTTATGCTGGTATAGATGAGTTAGGAAATATCGGGACCTATACTTGAAGCCCTCCTCCTTCCCGTATAATTCTGTTTGACTGGTGAACCCTTTTCCTAATGTGTATTTAACCAAAGAGCTTGATCGACCTGTCATGGTCAAATATAAGCCTAAGAAGATGCAATAGTATAACTGGGTCCAATGTAGCCCCCCTCCCCCCTCTTCCCTTCTCTCCCCCTTCCTCTCTCCTCTTCCCATCTCCCCCCTACCAACTATAGATTATGGTTATAATCCAGCACAAATGTTAGGCAGGAATACCAGGCTCCGACCCATATTCCGGAGTAGTATTATGTAGCATCATCATTCATTCTAATTAAATGTGATATAATATTTCAAGATAGGATACATTGATATGATATATTCATGCTGTACCGTATTTGTTTTCTTTTGTATTATTTTTGTATTTGATATAAATAAAAACTTTTCTGTTAAAAAAAAAAAAAGATTTCCATTTGTTTTTCAACTGAGTAGTACAGTTTATAGGTCACATTAAAAAGGTGGAAAAAGTTCTGAAAATGATCGATGTCTCTTTTTTTCGTCACAGAAACCTGACATGTTACAGTGGTGTGTAGAAAAAAATATATATTATAAAAAAAATATATTTATATACAGTATTTGTTTTTATTACCAAAAAGTATTGGGACAAATGCCTTTACACACACATACATGAACTTCAATGGCGCCATAGTCCATCGGGTTCAATATTGAGTTGGCCCACCCTTTGCAGCTATAACCACTTCAACTCTTCTGGGAAGGCTGCCCACAAGGTTTAGGAGTGTGTCCATTTTTCCAGGAGCGCATTTGTGAGTTCAGGCACTGCTGTGGATGAGAAGGCCTGGTTCGCAGTCTCTTCTCTAAGGCCCCCTTTCACACTGGGGCGGTGGGGGCGTCGGCGGTACAACAGCGCTATTTTTAGCGCTGCTGTACCGTCGTTCTTGCAGCTGTATTCGGCCACTAGCGGTGCGGTTTTACCCCCCGCTGGTGGCCGAAAAAGGGTTAAAATCCCTCGTACAGCGCGGCTATAGCCGTGGTATTGCCGCGGTATAGCCGCGCTGTCCCATTGATTTCAATGGGCAGGAGCGGGGAAGGAGTGGTGAATACACCGCTCCTTCCCCGCTCCAAAGAAGCGGTTTGCAGGACTTTTTTCACCGTCCTGTCAGCACACCGCTTCAGTGTGAAAGCCCTCGGGCTTTCACACTGAACAAACAGCGGAGGCTCCAAAGAAAAAGGATGCTTTTAGCCCGGATCAACCTCCAAAGTAGAAATAGTACTAATAAATTACGTATGGACAGATATTCAACCAGGAAAAAAGTGGATGCAGTTTGGGTCGCCTTTTAAGGCATACAAAAATAACAAGGAAAAAGAGATTCCCCAAAAGAAGGCAAAAGCCCAAACACAATCTGTCAAAAAACCAACAAATTTATTAAATAAGCTACAAACACCACACAAATATAAAAATGAAGACAATAGTGGGCAATTCAGGGAAGATGTCAATTAACTATTAAATTGATAACGTTATCATTAAAAACAACGGAGCCGCGGCCAAACATACCCCATACACACACCAATCACAGCAGCAGATTACTACTAATTAGACAGGTAATGGGATGATATGAGTCCTCAAATCAACAGTATAGATGGTATGGCGGTGTGGGGGTGGGTGGATGAATGCAAGTTGACTTTAGATTAGTTGCAAGGTTTCAATGTTGTATGAACACCAATAGCAAATCAATAGCAGTCCGGGAACTGGACATATAGCATATGCAGGCTGATAGCAATGACCGGCAACATCTACTGTAGGCAATAGTAACTCAGGGCATAACAAGCAAAGCAGTTCATATAGGTGGCAAACAGTGAGGGGGAGCAGGTACGACAAGGCTGCATTGATATTTGTAGATAGGAGTGATACTCTCACCAAATGAATCAGCAGCTCACAGGATCGCTAGCTCTACCCCAGGTGATTACTTGTTGATGAAGGAAGTTGCATTTGCTAGTGCCGTCTGATGGAAAAGGTTCCGCTGTATCAATGCCTTCCGTCAGATGATAGAGGCCGGTCGTCAGCTGTTAGGTCCCGGCAAGACATTCAAACGCCCTGTGATCGCGGCTCCGAAAGGACGTGCTGACGTCACGTGCTGACGCGTTTCACCAGCCAATCACCGCTGGTTTCTTCAGAGCAAGGAAGGGGTCCGTGAGCGAAGGTTAAATAGACTAACCAATAGAGGTGTAATTACATCACATGTCCACCAGATGTCGCACACAGTCACCACTCATCACAGACATTTCAGCAAAGATAATATCTCGTAAATGGCTTCACGAAACTAGCTGCACTCAATTGTTCAGAAGGGGCGGCTGTTTAGGGGCGGTTTGCAGGCGGTATTTTTAGCGCAATACCGCCTGCAAACAGGCCCAGTGTGAAAGGGGTCTAATTCATCCCAAAAAGGTGTTCGTGTTGAGCTCAGGCTCTGTGCAGGCCAATCAAGTTCCTCCAACCAAAACTCGCTCATCCATGTCTTTTGGGACCTTGCTTTGTGCAATGGTGCACAGTCATGTTGAAACAGGAAGAGACCATCCCTAAACTGTTCCCACAAAGTTGGGAGCATTACATTGTCCGAAATGTCTTAGTATGCTGACGCCTTAAGAGTTCTCTTCACTGGAGCCAAACCCAAACCCTGAAAAACAAATCCAAAGCAAAATTCCCCCCTTCACCAAATTGTTTGGACCAGCGCACAAAGCAAGGCCCATAAAGACATGGATGAGTGAGTTTGGGATGGAGGAACTTGACTGGTCTGCACGGAGTCCTGACCTCAACCAGATAGAACACTTTTGGGATGAATTACAGCAGAGACTGCGAGCCAGACCTTCTCTCTAAGATCAGCGCCTGACCTCACAAATGCACTACTGGAAGAATGGTCAAACATTCCCATGGACACACTCCTAAACCTGGTGGACAGCCTTCCCAGAAGAGTTGAGGCGGTTATAGCTAAAAAGTGTGGACCAACTCAGTATTGAACCCTACAAGACTGGGATGTCATTAAAGTTCATGTGCTTATAAAAGCAGGCATCCCAATACTTTTGGTAATATATTGTATATGTATATACATATACACTTTTTCTGTGTAAAAAAAAAAAAAAAAAAAAAAAAAGTTATTTGCTTCAGCAAGAACACAACCGAAACAAAAAATAGGATTTTTTTGTCACGCTTGCAAAATCCTTTTCTTTGAGTACATCATGGGACACAGAGTTAGGCTAATATTCATTACATGCTGGGTTATACTTCATCTCCATGTGAATGGACAGTGGTAGACCAAAGGTCTTTAGACACCTGGTAGAAAGAGCTCTCACCCTAATGGGAGGAGCTTTACGTTTCAGACCGTAGGCCTGAATGACCAATTGACGGACCCAATTGGCAATGGAAGCTTTGGAATCTGCCTGCCCTTTCTTGGGTCCTTTTGGTAAAACAAAAAAAGGAGTCCGATCCTTGGATCTCCGCAGATCTAGACAAATAAACCTTGAATAAAGTGCCCGGACAAATAAACTGCCCGGACAACGTCCAAGAAGTGCAGTCGTCTCTCTTCCGCCTAACGAGGCTGAGGGAAAAAAGAAGGCAAAATAATGTCCTGATTTAAATGAAAGGCTGACACCACTTTTGGCAAAAAGGATGGAACAGGTCATAACACAACCCTACCGTGGTGAAGGATTAAGTACGGTTCCCTGCATGAATGGGCCACCAACTCCAACACCCTTCTAGCCGAGGTGATAGCCATCAGGAAGGCTAGCTTGCGTGACAGCAAGTCTAAGGGAACTTCCTTGATAGGTTCAAATGGTTGTTTCTGCAACACAGACAGCACCAAGTTCAAGTCTCAAGGACACATAGGTGACCTAATGGAGGGGGAAGCAACAGAGTTACCCCTACATAAAAGGTTTGGACCAGTGAATGGGAGGCTAAAGAGGTCTTTGGAAGAATACTCATAGGGCTGAAACTTGACCTCCGATTGTACTCAAAGCCAATTTGATTTCCACAGCTGACTGTAGAAAAGAGAAAATTCTCCCAATCACGTATTTCCGAGGATGCCATTTTTTGGCTTCACACCAAGCAATATAAGTCTTCCAGACCTTATGATAGCTCTTCCTAGCGACAGCTTTGCTAGCATTCACTAGGGTAGGACACCACTGGTCCCGAGATGCCATGGTCCTTTAACACCCTGGCTTCAATAGCCATGCCCTCAAATTTAGAGACTGTAAATTGGGGTGGAATATAGGACCTTGAGAGAGTAGATCGGGGCGACGTCTATGGCCCGTCTATTGCCAGTCTCACAATCTCCAGGAACCCCCCCCCCCCCTCCGAATCTTGCGCAACAAATGTGGAAGGAGAGGAATCAGAGAGGAAGCATAAACCAGGAAGTACTGGCTCTAGGGAACTACCAGAGCATCTGCTCCGATTTCCAGAGGATCTCTTGTTCGGGACACAAACTGCTATAGCATGTTGTTGAACCTAGATGCCAGTAGGTTGACCTCTGGCAATCCCCAACATTGGCAAATTACCTGGAAGACCCCTGGTTGTAGGGACCATTCCCCCAGGCAGATCTGCTGGTGGCTGAGATAATCTGCCTTCCAGTTCTCTACTCCCGGGATATGGACTGCTGATAGAATCGACACCTGTCCCTCTGCCCAGGCTAGTATGTGGTTTACCACCTTCAGAGCTGAACAGCTCCTGGTACCGCCTTAGTGGTTTAGGCCACTGCAGTGGCATGGTCAGACTGAACCCCAATAGGGCAGTCCTGAAGCTCCACCGTCCATGACTGTAGGGCCAGTTGTACTTCCCTGTAATTCCAGGATGTAGATGGGCAGGATCTGTTCTGTCCTTGACCATTCAATTGAGCTGTGAGCCCCTCTAGGGTTGCTCCCCAGCCTGAGACTGGCATCTGTAGTCAGTACTCTCCAAGTTACCAGGAGGAAGGATCTTTCCTTTCACGGGTTCTGATCCTGGAACTACCAGTTTAGGCTTAAGCGTACCCGAGGAGATGAGAACATTGGATAATCCAGGGCTTGTCCTCTCCTGTTCCAAGCCAACGAGAGGTCTTGTTGTAGAGGCCTGGAATGAAACTGGGCATAAGGCACCACCTTGAAGGAGAATACCATCCTCCCTAGAAGACTCATACAGAGCCGAATGGAAGGTTGTCTGGTGCCCCTTATGTGACACACCTGATTCTACAGGGCACAGATGCTTGCGGGTGGCAAGAATACTGTTGCTTGGACCATATCCAAGATCAGACCTAAATACTTTAGACCTTGAGCTGGTTTCGAGGCTGACCTTTCTGTATTTCTGATCCAGCCTAAGCTTTTCAAATATCGCACTGTGCAGGTTATGCTCTGTTCTAGAGCCTGTGATGAGTGATTTCTGAGCAGGTCGCCCAGATACCCACGCACCAGGATCCCTTGGGCCCTTTAAAAGACCCAGTACTGGTGCTAGGACCAATGTGAACACTCGGGGAGCTGTAGCAAGCCCGAAGGGTAGAACCACAAGCTGAAAATGATGTTCCTCTACTGCAAATCGCAGGAACCTCTCATAAGGGTGAAAGATATAAGACGCGTATTTACACGTACCCATCGATGGAGGATAAAAAGTCTTTCATCTGAAACGAGGCTACAGTTAAGCGGACAGACTCCATCCGAAAGGACTGGATTAGTAGATACTGGTTCAGGGATCTTAGGTCCAAAAATGGGCCTTGTGACCCAGTTTAGTTTTAAAACCGTTAAACAGGTTCGCTCTTTCAGATGCAGGTACCTGTACAATCACTCCTTGGTACACTAAATGATGTAGTGCCTGAAGCAATAAGTCTTTTTGGAAGATCCGAGGGAACGCTGTATCTTAAAAACCTCTGAGGAGGAACCCCCCGCAACTCCAGCTTGTAACCGCAGGATATAATTGAGGTGACCCACTCATCCTGAATTATCGTTCTCCAAATCTCCGCAAAGTGCAGCAGCCTTCCCCACACTCGATGAAGTGGGGGCATCCCCTCAAAAGGAGGGCTTGGTGCCGGGTTTAGAATAATTTTGGGCCCAGGACTTTCTGGCCCTGGCCTTGCGTCTTGCCCCTAGCGCCCTGTTGGTGGTGGAACTGCCTTGGCGCTGAAGCATTTGAGGAAGCAGTCCCTGGAGTTATAAACGAGGGACGCCTGGTGCATTGCTTCACAGGCAGTAGAGAACTCTTCCCTCTGGAAATCTTTAGAATAGATTTGTCCAAATGATCACCAAATAAACGTTCCCAATGAAAAGGGAAACCTGCCAATACCTTTTCACAAGGAAGCTCGGCTGACCAGTTCTTAAGCCAAAAAAGTCTGCGCATATGTACAGACAAGAGAACCAAACAAGAAACCTGCTGTATTGAATCCTTTTAAAGGTGTCAACAGCAAAACACAGTGCTCCAGGAATATCTGTCTCATTTTCAGGCAGATCATCCTCCTGGTTAGGCCCATCAGGTCATTTGACCTGATCCTCTTCTTACGGACTGGCAGATACCAATTGCTGCAACAGCTGGCTGAACTGGCCAAAGAAAAGGAAGCCTTTAATAAAAACTCCAATTTCTTGTCAACAGGGTCTTTCAAGCCCTGTGCTTTATCTACCAGACAAGTTAAGGCCTTGTTTAAGGAAGAGACTGCTACATAGACGGCTGGCATGCTCCCTTTAACAAACTTTTCATCCATGGGTTATAAAAAGGGAAAAGCTCTTAAGAGGAACAAAATCCTGTCAGGCTGTTCCCAATCAGCATACACTGCCTGTTCCAGCAAGGGGTGTAGGGGGCCTGAAGAGGCCTCAGGGATCCCAAGAGGACCAGGGGGGCTCAGTCACCTCTGCAAGAGGCAACTTAAAGGCAGA
Organism: Lithobates septentrionalis; assembly: GCA_037952835.1. Lineage (NCBI taxonomy): Eukaryota > Metazoa > Chordata > Amphibia > Anura > Ranidae > Lithobates > Lithobates septentrionalis. The sequence continues at coordinate 447,618 of JBBDGP010001876.1, read as the reverse complement.
ACGAACCCTTTCAGTCAGAGTCAGGATGAAAAGCCTCTGCGACTGAGAGGCAGACATCAGCTGGATATCTTTTTGTCCAGATTGCTCGGAAGAAGACTCATCCGCCAGGCCCTCCACAGAATCCTGAGCTTTTTAGCTCTTCCCCATTCCTGTTCCAAACTAGGAGGCTCCAGAGAGGGGGATCTGTCACGCTTCTTACCACCCTGTGGGATGGAGGCAATCCTGCCAGCAATCCTGTGCTCTAACCCGGCTAGGGCTGAGGACAGTTCATCCTTGGTGATAAAGGGTGAAGCAGCGTTGACTGTAGGCACAATACCAGATAGGCGCAGTGGCTCAGACTACCCAGAAGCCTCTGGTCCTTCAGGGGATACAACACTAGGAATATGACTAGGTTCATCAGGAACTACTGACGACATAGGTGTGCCCCTTCCCTGTAGTGTTATTCCCACTCCTCTTTGAGGACATATACTAGCCACAAAAAGAGTACTTGGGTGTAGAATTAAAACACCCCAGAAGGGAGACCCTTTAATAGGGCTCACTAAGCTCCTATGTAACAATCCTGCTAAGCACCTTTAGCCTGCCAAGCAACACTTGGTGACTCACGTGCCCCAGGTAAGGAGAAATGAACCGCTGCAAGTGTCTGTTCAGAACCTGCTCCGTGTCCCACAGCTGCCTTCCGGAAGCACCGCATAATTGGCCTACACAGCTTAAATAAGCTGGGTGTGTGCCAGAATGTTCTATGCGTACGTGGTCCCCGATGAACGGGCGTGGCTGTATCCGCGTATGAAGCAAATCTTCATGCTCCCAGGTAAAGGCTACTGCGCATATGCTATGAAGTCGAGTGCGCAGTGGCCACCAAACAGTTAAGTCCAGCAGCGCTTTTGAGAATGCACCATGGCCACAAAACTGCTGAGCACAGCGGCACTTTTGTGAACATACACGCGCCATGGTGCACCAAGGCGAAATGGCGCACCATCATACCGGAAAAAAACAGCCAGATACAAGAAAAAAAAAAGTACACGCTGCAAACACCCACAGCTAGCCCAAAACTCGGGTAAAACGTACGGTCACCGCACACAGGTGTCCAGCCTCTAGCTAGCTTGACCGATTACTACAATCACTGGGACACCCCACAGTAATAAAAGGGGTTTCACTTACCCGTCCAGGCGCAGGGCAGCTTAGAAACTAAGAGCCTAATCTTCACCCTTCATGGCAGGTTCCTGTCACTTGAGGACCTTCAAAGACTGGGTACCCTTTTCATATTTAGGGTCCACTCCCTTGGACCTGTACAGCACCCTGCAGGAATGCCTTAGCACTGTGGTGTCCAGGATTCCACTTTGCAGGGTCCAGCACCCAGAGGCCTCATTACAGGCAACACCTCGCAGGATATGGAGTCTTCTTTGCTAGGTTCAGGTACCATTTATCTAAGCATATTAAGCCTGTGTCAAATGGAACCGATCGGTCAATCCCTTGATTCATTTAAGGACCGTTTGTGGGACTAGAGACCTGGAGCTCAGAGCGCTCCGGGTGTCCATTCACCTGGAGATGAAGTATAACCCAGCAGGTAATCAATATTAGCCTGACTGTGTCCCATGATGTATGAAAAAGAAAAAGTACACAGGAAAGCACAGACTGCATTTTAATTACTGCATGCAGTCTCAGGCACACGTGTAGTCCACTATCAATTGATGAATAGGTATATGTAGAACCTCCAACAAGGTATGAACTACCTATATAGTGATCAGCAAAAAAAATAAATAAAAAGCAGCCCTTTTCTCATGGAGTATGGCTTTAAACAAGAAAGTGTAGCTTGATATTTAGTTCTGTACATTGCTAATAAAATGTTCTTGCTCAATAAGCTATAGTGTGTGCTGTGTTACAGGAGAGCATTGCAGTGTCACCAGGGAGTGTTTGCAGTGACATAGCTTATGGGCGATATTGCCTTAAAGTTTAGTTTAATGTACTTTGGGAATCTTCTTCTCCAGTTGGGCACTTCCAGGTATCGCCCTGCGCTTCCTTATGACATCACATGACAGAGCTGCCATATTAACAAATACCTTACATGGCGTTAAAGTAGTCAATCTACGTGCATTTTCACATTAGGTTGAAGCTTCCTTATAGCAAAACCAAATGTGTGATTTTATGAACTGATTTGATTCAGGAAACGATACATCTATTTTTATAGAAGGAAGACCTCTTCCAATGTGCAATATTGGAGAAGTGCTGGTTTACAGTTTAACTCAATGTGTGAAAAAAAACGATTTGAAAAGAGAGACATTGGTTATATTTGCTACTTGATGTACATCATACAATTTCCCCCCAAGTATGATAATGTCCCTGTTAAATTAGGAGAATCATAGAACTCTGCACATATATTAATACATACATAGAAACCTGTGTGTGTTGCGCATTGCAACTGATTCCTAATTTTATAACCTGCTCTAGAACAATGACCGACAGATAAAGCTCTCAGCAAAGTATATATATAGGAAGAATCGTATGAGTTTGCTTTACTGTACAAGGGGATTATCAGAGAGGCTGTTTGCTATTGGCCAGGGGTCCCCAACCTTCTATACAAATGGCCAGATCACGGTCCTTAAGACTTTAGGGGTGTCAGATTGTGGCTAGTGGAAGTAGAAAATTTAGCAACATCAATGGGAATAAACAATGCCCCGGGCTTGGTTGCCAGGAGTACACATGACCTAGCGCCTGTACCCAATGTGGGACAAACATTACCCCATTGTTGGTGTCAGTAGAAGAAATAGTGCTCGATCTTTCCATCAATGACAGGAAAAATAACCATCATGCCTGCAATAGGAATTCTGCCCCATCGATGGTGCCAACGGGAGGGATAGTGTGCCCCATCGATGGTGCCAACGGGAGGGATAGTGTGCCCCATCGATGGTGCCAACGGGAGGGATAGTGTGCCCCATCGATGGTGCCAACGGGAGGGATCGTGTGCCCCATCTATGGTGCCAATGGGTGGAATAGTATCCCATCAACTGTATCAGTGAGAGGACTAGTACGCCCCATCAATGGTGTCATTAGGAGAATTTGTGCCCAATCGTTGTCAATGGGAAAATTAAGGCCCCAAGGGCCAATTAAATATATGTAAAGGACTGATGCAGAACATTAAACTGACTTAGATTACATTAAAGAAAGCTTCTGTAGGACAAAATGAACCCACCCATTCCAGCAGCTGAATCTCCTTTTCTTCAATTCCCAACTGCTCCATTCAACATTATTTCAGGAAATCCAAGGTACATTTGGGTATGAAAAAAATATGCAACTCACTCCATGTGACAGGGCTGGGCCAATCACCAAGTACCAGGATCTATAACCCTGCGTACACTATTCGTCACTCAAGTCACAGCTTACACCAGGGAGTTTCTCGTGCTCCTGAATGGAACTGCAGGGAGGCAAAGGGAAAAGTACAGTGCATTCGGAAAGTATTCACAGCGCTTCACTCTTTCCACATTTTATGTTACAGCCTTAATCCAAAAAGGATTATTTTCCTCAAAATTCTACAAACAATACCCCATAATGACAACGTGAAAGAAGCTTGTTTTAAATCTTCGCAAATTTATAAAAAATAGAAAAAACAAAAAAACAAAATCACATGTACATACGTATTCACAGCCTTTCCCATGATACCCAAATATAAGCTCAGGTGCATCCTGTTTCCACTGATCATCCTTGAGATGTTTCTACAACTTGGAGTCTACCTGTGGTAAATCCAGTTGATTGGACAGGATTTGGAAAGGCACACACCCGTCTATATAAAAAGGTCTCACAGTTAACCGTGCATGTCAGAGCACAAACCAAGCCATGAAGTCCAAGGAATTGTCTGTAGACCTCCGAGACAGGATTGTATAGAGGCACAGATCTGGGGGAAGGGTACAGAAAAATTACTGCAGCATTGAACTTCCCATTGAGAACAGTCGACTTCATCAGTAAATGGAAATTTGGAACCACCAGGACTCTTCCTAGAGCGGGCCACCTGGCCAACTGAACAAAACAAAACAAAACAAAACAAAACAAAAAAAAAAAAAAAAAATCGGTCACTCAGAGCTCCAGTGTTTTTCTGTGGAGAGGAGAACCTTCCAGAAGAACAACCATCTCTGCAGCTCTCCACCAATCAGACCCTGAGAAACCAAATTCTCTAGTCTGATGAAACAAAGATTGAACTTTTTGGCCTGAATAGCAAGTGTAGCGTCATGACTGGAGGAAACCAGGCACTGCTCATCACCTGGACAATACCATCCCTGCAGTGAAGCATGGTGGTGGTAGCATCATGCGGGGATGTTTTTCAGCAGCAGGAACTGGGAAACTAGTCAGGATCAAGGGAAAGATGAATGCAGCAATGTACAGAGACATCCTTGATGAAAACCTGCTCCAGAGCACTCTAGACCTCAGACCGGGCCGAAGGTTCATCTTCCAACAGGACAGCAATCCTAAGCACACCGCCAAGATTACAAAGGAGCGGCTACGGGACAACTCTGTGAATGTCCTTGTGTGGCCCAGCCAGAGCCCAGACTTGAACCCAACTGAACATCTCTGGAGAGATCTGAAAATGGCTGTGCGCCGACACTTCCCATCCAACCTGATGGAACTTGAGAGGTCCTGCAACGAAGAATGGGAGAAATTGCTCAAAAATAGGTGTGCCAAGCATGTAGCATCATACTCAAAAAGACTTGAGGCTGTAATTGGTGCCAAAGGGGCTTCAACAAAGTATTGAACAAATACTTATGTATGCGATTTTTTTTTTTCATTTTTAATAAATTTGCAAAGATTTCAAACAAACGTCTTTCACGTTGTCATTTGGGGTATTGCTTGTAGAATTTTGAGGAAAATCATAATTTTAATCCATTTTGGAATAAGGGTGTAACCTAAAACGTGGAAAAAGAGAAGCGCTGTGAATACTTTCCAGATGCACTGTATGTGATGCTGCACATATGTACCTATTTAAGATTAAAAAAAAAAAAAAATACAAAAAAAAGTGACAATATCCAAACTTTGTAACTATGTATCAAGCCTAAAATGAATGGAGTCATTACTCGAAAAACAAAAAACACAAAATTAAACTTCAACTTTTTTTTTATTGTTTTAAGATATACATTCTTAAATGTGAACAGACTTTTGCTAAATATATTTACAATCTGTGTGTATACAGGGGAACAATTTTTTATTATTTTTTTTATTTTCAATATACATACTGAGGTTAAACCTGACAATTCTACCCGTCCCAGAGCAAGACCACCCACCTGCCCTTGTGCCCACCCAGGTTGCTGGTTTGTTACGAAGCAATGCACTCCCTCCTTTACTGCAAAATAACCCCCGGAGCTTCCCAAACACTCCACTGGCAGCAAAAAGGTTAAAACCTACAAGGAGTGGCCCAAAGACCTGAGGATTAGAGGAAATGGTGTAGGAGGCACTTGGCAGGAAGAGAGTTAATCAAGCCTTTTAACAAAAAAAAACAAAAAAAAAAAAAAAAAAATTGAAAACGTGAATTCTTAAACGTTAACATAAAACGGAATGTTTTTTCCCCCCCAATTTGTTATTTTTAAAACAGAACGTATTTCATTCTTTACCCCTTCAGTACAAGCAATTGGGGTACATAATACTTGCAACCTAAAAAGGTGTGCAATTGGTTAATGTGTGAATATATTTATATTATTTGTAATATATACAGTCTCTGCATTGGAGAAAAGCATACTTAAAAAGTAGATTTTCCACGACTTTGGACTTGTATTGATCTGTGTACCTGGACGTCAAGATCTCAGAGTCTGACACCTCCTAAAACTCATCTTACTTTGGCAGCAGTGCTGTAAAATGGCCTACTGCCTCCGTAAGCTTGCATAGGCCAACTTCAAGAAGGGGGGCGTAATTGTGTGCAGGTTCCAACTACTGGAACTCTATTCACATTTTGTCCAAAACAACCAGTAAGCTTTTCATTTCATTTTCATTATTATATATATTTTTTTTTTAGCTGACGCATTTTGCAAAAAAATAACCTCTAATTGGTTGCTATAGATTACATAGACACGCCCACCTTTTTGTTATTAGGCCAAATTTTAAAACAAAAAGTATTATACAATACTTTGGGGGATTTTTTTATTTTTTTATAAAAACTAGGTCAATGAGCAGCAGCAAATAGGACATTGATTAACCCGTTTACTGCCAGGAGCGTCCGACATCCTCAAACCCGGTCACCAGCAACAAAAGCAGCTATTTTGTGCAGTGACACGCCATAATCCACTTACTGGTACGTGCTTCAGCGGGTGTCATGTGCTCACAAAAAGGCCGGGAGAATGCAAGCCTTACGCACAAAATGGCTGACGTTTTAAGTGGTGCCACTTTAATATCTCAAAAGCAATAATTCTTTGGAATTATTATCACAGGGTTTTATTTTTTGGGGGGTAAAAGTCTTAAAACTAATGCATAGGGCTGTCGTTTTGGGGCAAACGTGTGTTTAAGACTATTAGTGATGCAGCCTATAAGATTATATTGATAAGGCACATTTGTGTAGGTCTGATTGTAATTTAAAAGGCGTACAAACACTACAGGAGGTGCGATTGCCCTTCCGTTTCATTAAAAAAAAAAAAAAAAAAAAAGGGGGGGGGGGGGACATGGACAAAATAAAAGATTGTATGAGGTGGTGACAATATACAAGTGAGGCTTGGTTAAAGAAAGGAACAAGGCCAGGACTGGATTAAAACTTTGCTGGAGGCCCAATTCATGATGGCCGACATTCTGCACAAGAAGCCGTTGAAACGACCTGTATATTATAATGCATACATGGATTATTTTCTCTTAAAGGCAGTATATAGAACCCCCATTATTTAATTATTAGAGTTAGATTAAAAAAAGAAAAAGGAAAACAGAAAGAAATCTGAATCATGATAGATCACCAAGATTCAATCTAGCAAAGAAGAATAGTATAAAAATTTATAAAATTCAAGGAAAAAAGTTTTTTTTTTTTTTTTTGTTTTACAAGCCCCCAGACTGATAAGGCAGCATATACGTTTAAAAGATGTGATTAACTGTTTCACAGTGGGAAAGGGCACTGCAGGGCAGAACAAAAAGTTTTTTGGTGAAATTTAAAGGGCTCGGTCACAAATTAGTTTTGGACAGATGCTGATGGGTGGAGTCAAGCACCAGTTTCGTATATACGTTTTGGGAACTGATTTTGTAAAAATCCATCCGCTGTCATGGCTCCACTTGCGCTTTTTAAGTTATGGATAGTTTGATGGATAGTCAAGGTTTAAATGCTGTGTCCCCATTGGGGACCATGCAGATGAGTCATCCAGATCACATACCATTGGATAATAGGCCTTGATAACACTGGATGCTACAGCAACAGCAACTTTCCGTCAAACGATATTCACGTGAGGATGTAATGATTTGGGGGTAGGCCTTGAGGACCTGTTGAGTCAGTTTTATTTCCTTTCCTGGGACTGGCCAATATTGTGAGCTGCCCTTCCTAAGGTCTCTCGTTGTGGTGCATTCTACATAGATTTCTGTAGAAAATTTGGTTAAACTCTCACCAGCCCCTAGAGACTTTGCCAAGGGGAATTTATAAAGAATGCACCCGAAAGAAAAAAAACAAACAAACAAAAAAAAACCCCAAGAAGTAACAGCTAAGCAGTAGGTGTCACCAGTCCAGGAAGTAAGGGGATATCTGGAGTTTCCTTTTTAATGTAAACAACTGGGAGACTGCACCAGCAGGACTGAGACTCCTCTTGCTGCAAGATGAGGTGAACACCAAGGTTAAAGAAGTAGAGCCTATACCTCCGCTTTCTAGTCCTCAAAAAGACAGAAAAAGCAGGACTCAACTTACCAGCATCTGACCATAACATTGCATTGGCTGGACTAACCCTTTAACGCGTCTGATGGAAAAGTGGTGTTTGGTGGCATGAATGCCCAGGGTGAAATTAAGGGGGGGTCGCCCCCCAAAACCTGAGAAAGCACCAGTCTTAAAGCTGGCAAGGGCAGGACCTGGGCAATAAAAGGTGGGTATGATTACAAGGTAATGTAGTACTTTGGACTGTTTCTTGCCAAGCTGTGGTCAAAAAATAAACAAAAACTTAAAAATGGGGATAGGCTTGACGTTTTGGTGTCCTGACTCCATGACATGCAGAGGGAAAGTACTATTTACATATGTACGAAAAGGGAGGTTAAAAGTGGACACCTAAAATTTTGTGAAATCATTTAAAGCAATTTTTTTCTGTTAAAAATAAAAAGCTTTTCTACAGCGAATTCGGTAATTGGTATGCATCCGTAATTTTTTTTTTTTTCTTTAAATCTCCCCTCCCCGTTAAAAGAAATAAAAATAAAATATGGGATTACAAAAACAAAATGTCCTTGTTTCCAGGGAACCAAAGGACTTTTTTTTTGGATACAGGGAATAAAATTTGCTGGAAAGCGACTCCGCCAAAGGGAACCGATCTTTACAAATGGACTAGGCTACTTCTGGTGAGCCCAGTAAGTCCTCTATTAGGAATCCCTACTTTCAAGTGAGAGTTCCTCTGTGGCTCTTTGAAGGTCAGTGCTCACCCTTCTGCAGGGAGAGCCACCTGGCAGTGGGGGCAGTTTCAGCTCCTCCCGATTACTTTTGACCTTTTTATCGGACTCCTCTGCTCCTCCCTCGGCCTCCAAGCGTTGATCTTCACTCCAACGGCGCTTGAAGCGCAACTTAAGTGGGATGCAGCGACCACTTTCATCCCCTGTGCTCACAGTTTCCTCTTCCCGAATAGGTAGAACAGGAGCAAAGGGTTTTTGCTCTGGCACTGTGGGGGCTTTGAAGACTTCCTCATCGTCTTCCTCCTCCTCGCTGATGTCTGTTACTTCGACCATGAGATCCTCTTCATCCTCCTCAGGATCAGAGATGGGTTCAACCTTAATCTGTGGGACTCCTGCTGATGAGGAAGAGGTAGAGGAACAAGGTTCAAGAGGTCGGTCCCGCTGCTTCTTGCCCAGTGGAGGAGGTTGGAGTTTGAACTTGAAAGAAGACTCCTCAGGAGGCAGATGTAGGGGCTTCTCAGGGCGCTGTGGCTGAGGCACCACAATGCTTGGATAGTGCAGGAATGCCCGTGGGCTGAGGTGGTAGTTGTACACGCTCTGCGTGTGTGCTTGAAGGTAGCGCTTCATGTCTTCAGGGTTGAATGAAAAATGACTACCACCTGGGTACATGGGGCTCAAGGTAGGGGATGGGGTATAGTTCATATGATTAGGGGTCATGGGTAAGGCAGGCGAGAGCTGTGGAGGCAGTAGGCCGGTATGGGCAGCCATAGGTGATACTGGGAAAGGGCTAAGAGGTTCCCGTGGACGAGGGTAGACCCTAAAGATGCCATCATGAGGGAGTCGAGGAAGAGGTGGACCTCTGAATGCTGGGATGTCAGGCCCAGGGCCTCGGCGGTGCTGATCCTCACTCAAACTCTCTTCCACTTCAGAATTAGCTGATGTGCCATCACTGCAGTCACTGACTGATCCACGTGCCAGCCGCCTTGCAACAGAAGAAAAAAGGGTGGGCGAGCGTAGCTCCTCATTCGGAGACAAAACATCTGATGGGGTGCAGGGTGGAAAGCGGAAGTGGGTGCCTCCTGATGGTACGGGTGGGGCACTTTGAGGTACCGGCCCTCCTAAAAGGAAAAAAGAAGAATGCGTTAGAAAAAGGCCCGACCAAAAAGATCTGCTAGCATGTGAGAACGTGTGACCTTATTAAAAAGCAAGCTTACAATTTTAATTGGAATAATTGGGCAGGCAAATTCTTATTTATAAATCCTGGCACAAATCTTGCTTCTCATCTGATCCACCATTCTACACGCCCACAAATGCATCCATACATATCCAATCCACTCTATTCAACTGACACACTGAAATCTGCTGGATATCTTCAAAACCAAAAGGGGATACTGGAATATAGAGACAAGTAATGTCTACCCAATAGACTTGCCCCACTTGAACTTAAAACAGCAAAATCCACTATGTGGTCAAAGCTTAAAGGCTAAATTCACCTTTTGGGAAAAAAACAAAATGTACATCATTTTGCGAGGGAAAAAAAAAAAAAAAAAAAAGTGCATTCATTTTTTTTTCCTGCAGGATCATGTAAAGCATTGTACCCGTGAAAAGTGGATAGTGGGTGCAATATCAGTCTCCTGCAGCTTTCAGCTAGTACCTCTGTATAGGCTGTCTACACAAAAGCTGCAGGGTTTGTGAATAAACTAAAAGGGTGCTCGTCAACACCCTTGCAGTTCATTGAGAACTACAAGCTGTCGGCTGCGGTGGACTTTTAGTTCTTCTCATTCATAGATTGCTGTGAATAAATAATATTTGTGTACGGGCGACACGGCTGCACCGTTTTTAAAATGCGACAGGGAGAGGAACCCCTTGACCACAGTCACAGAGTGAACATATACTGGGGCACCTTAATTATGGACGCAGCAAAAGGTGAACTTATCCTTTAAAATGTCAGATACTTTCCACAAAGAGACCTATAATAAAACTAAGATGTGTATGTACAGGTTCCGTACATTGAGAGAAATTCCGATATTAAATACTGTATTGATGTTTAGAATATAGTGCAGCAAAATGTATTCTATTTTACAATTTGGAAAGCTTGCCATCAGCTTTTCATTGAAAAAAAGGATTGCACTGAACAGTAAACCACTATCTGCCACCTACGGCTTTCCATGCCAAGGAGAAGTGCTTTGCTTTCCCTGTGGAAGCAGAGGTCTGCCAAGCCCCCTAAGTTAGACAACGAGCTCTGCAAGCAGTAAAGATCTTAGCCCCTGCTAACTGAAATGCTCTAGGCCTGACTCAGCAGAAAGTATTTTGTACCCCTACAGAGAGACCTCTGCTTTCACAGAAAGCAAGGGTACTTCACTATAGCATGCTCACTGGGGACAGGCTTTTCTAGTCAGGCTGTGGCTGCTTTCTAAAAGGAAATAAACAGTAAGACACCTTTTGTCTTAATGCACCTTGAAAATTAGAGATGGATAGATATTTATCATACATATACACCAGGGACATGCGGTGCGGTGAGGTCAGTGGCTGGTGAGGAACTGGCTAGTATCAGAGCCAGATACACACAGGTTACACACGCCGCAATCGTTAGAACGAGAGCAATAATTCTAGCACTAGACCTCCTCTAACTAAGCATGTAACCTTTAAAAAAAAATTGACAGAGTGGAGATTTTTTAAGTACTGAAGTATGGCACCATTCCACAAGTGTGCGCAATTTTAAAGTGTGACATGTTAGGTATCCATTTACTCGGCGTAATATCATCTTTCACATTATACAATAAAATTGGGCTAACTTGTCTTTTTTATTCATGAAACAGTTTCTTTCAAAAAAAAAAAAAAAAAACGCGTTTGAAAAATTGCCGAGACAAAAATGTGGAAAGAAATCCAGACAATCACATTGTCTGATTTATGAAATAATTTATTTGCGAATTATGGTGGAAAATAAGTATTTGGTCAATATGAAAAGTTCATCTCAATACTTTGTTATATATCCTTTGTTGGCAATGAGAGAGGTCAAACATTTTCTGTAAGTCTTCACAAGGTTGTCACACACTGTTGCTGGTATGTTGGCCAATTGCTCCATGCAGATCTCCTTTAGAGCAGTGATGTTTTGGGGCTGTCACTGGGCAACAAAGACTTTCAACTCCCTCTAAAGGTTTTCTATGGGGTTGAGATCTGGAGACTGGCTAGGCCACTCCAGGACCTTGAAATGCTTCTTACGAAGCCACTCCTTCGTTGCCCAGGCAGTGTGTTTGGGATCACTGTCATGCTGAAAGACCCAGCCATATTTCATCTTCAATGCCCTAGCTGATGGGAGGTTTGCACTCAAAATCTGACACTACTTGGCCCCATTCATTCTTTCATGTACACGGATCAGTCGTCCTGTTCCCTTTGCAGAGAAACAGACCCAAAGCATGATGTTGCCACCCCCATGCTTCACAGTAGGTATGGTGTTCTTTGGTTGCAACTCAGCATTCTCTCTCCTCCAAACACGGCGAGTTGTGTTTCTACCAAACAGTTCTACTTTGGTTTCATCTGACCATGACATTCTCCCAAGCCTCTTCTGGATCATCCAAATGCTCTAGCAAACCTCAGACTTGTACTGGCTTAAGCAGGGGGACACGCCTGGCACTGCAGGATCCGAGTCCCTGGCGGGGTAGTGTGTTACTGATGGTAGCCTTTGTTATGTTGGTCCCAGCTCTCTGCAGGTCAGTCACTAGGTCCCTGTGTGGTTCTGGGATTTTTGCTCACCGTCCTTGTGATCATTTTGACCCCATGGGGTAAGATCTTGCGTGGAGCCCCAGATCGAGGGAGATTATCAGTGGTCATGTATGTCTTCCATTTTCTAATTATTGCTCCCACAGTTGATTTCTTCACACCAAGTTGCTTGCCTATTGCAGATTCAGTCTTCCCAGCCTGGTGCAGGTCTACAATTTTGTTTTTGGTGTCCTTCGACAGCTCTTTGTTCTTCACCATAGTGGAGTTTGGAGTGTGACTGTTTGGAGGTTGTGGACAGGTGTCTTTTATACTGATAACAAGTTCAAACAGGTGCCATTAATACAGGTAATGAGTGGAGGACAGAGGAGCCTCTTGAAGAAGATACAGGTCTGCGAGAGCCAGAAATCTTGCTTGTTTGTAGGTGACCAAATACTTATTTTCCACCATAATTTGCAAATAAATTCTTTCAAAAATCAGAAAATGTGATTGTCTGGATTTGTTTCCACATTTTGTCTCTCATAGTTGAGGTATACCTATGATGACAATTACAGGCCTCTCTCATCTTTTTAAGTGGGAGAACTTGCACAATTGGTGGCTGACAAAATACTTTTTTTTGCCCCACTGTAAACTGGCCGCTCTGTATGAAGCTTCTGACAGGCTGCGTAAGGAGCCCCATATCTCCGGAACCACCCAATGGTGGGGTAGCACTTCAGCTACCTACTCCCCAAATTTGGGGTCTCTGTGACCCCAGGTCCTGAGCTACGACCCTCTTTGTTTTATGTTCATGGCTCTGCCTCACCTGCCTCCCCTGACTGCACGTCCCTGATATACACATACCATTTGAACGGAGGATGCAACATGGCTTTAATCAGATATTCCCCAAAAAACCCTTCTCTGTGACTCAGAACGGTTTTATTAATCCCAGCTTGGCATTTAGGTTTACCTTCCCATATCCATATTACAAAAGTATTTTTGTTCCTTTCTGAGGGCACTTACCTGACATGCCCATATCTATGAAGGGGTAGTTGACCAACACCAGTTTGTTAAAGTTAAATTTGTAGGTGAATCGTTTGCCTTTGGTTTTGTGAAGTATCCTTTTGTTGTAGTAATACCTAAAAAAAAAAAAAAAAATATATAAAAAAATTTTTTTTAGTGGATTCCTTTGAATTTATAAGAAACAACATTACTTTACATCTTTCTGGCAAAACTGGTGTTTTTTGGCACAGATAGTATATACACACATATACATACACACACATTATATATATATATATATTTTTTTTTTACAAGTCACCACATGGGAGGAGCCAAACTAGCTGGGAATTGCTGCATATGTCGCAGACAGCTGTAGGCAGATACTACTCTCGCAACCAGCAAAATTAGAATTATTTCCAACTAGGCTCAGAAACTTCAAACATAATGTTAATAATGGGTGGGGGGGGGGGGAGCAAAACGGGTAACAAAAAGCAAATTTAATACTACATAGACCCTTCTTTCATGGTTCTAGAAAAGCAGGTGCTGCCCTGTAAAGCTGATCTGCCACCAATTCAGAATATTAATCCAGAATAAAAGGTGTCTTCTACCTCATCTAAAAGGCCTTTAAAGAGAATTATGGTTTTTTTTTTAGATTCATATCACCTGGGTGAATGCAGCATCTGTCCCCCACCTCGCTGGAGCAATGGGTTGTGGAGAGGGCGGGAGAGGCCTGCTCAGGCTCTCAGCGGGGCTCACTGAGAGATTGAGCCGAGTGCCGGTCCAGGCATGTGGGCAGATCCCAACTCCATGGTTGCGATGACACCCGAGCCTGGACCAATGTCAGTCGAGTGTGGACTTCAGCTCGCTGTCTGCTGGAAACGGGTCACAGAAGTGCAAAATTTACTGCACTCCCATGATGCAGATTAGTACAGCCAAATGAATTTGGTTGTACTTCTCCTTTAACCACTTACGGACCGCCTGCCGTCAATATATGGCGGCTCTTTGAAGAGGGATATCGTTATGGCAGCAGCTAGCTGCCATAACCCCAGTATCCTTTTCAAGCGGGCGGTGCGCTTTCAGATAAAAGTGGTCTCTGCGGCGGATTCGCCGCAAGATCACTTTTATCAGCAGGGGGAGAGGTTCCCTCACCCCTCCGGGGGTCTCTGTCACTTATCAGATCTGCCGGTAGTGGCGGAAACAATCACAAACTTTCCCGTGGCTGCCGAGGGGAAGATTGCCTACGATCGGCTACATAGCATTGACTGGCAGAAGAGAATGCTCTTAAAAAGAGACTTTTTTTTAATATTGCATGTTAGTATAAGATCTGAGGTCTTTTTGACCACAAATCTCATATTTAAGAAGTCCCGTCATGCTCTTTTTCTTTTACAAGGAATGTTTACATTCCTTGTAATAGGAATAAAAGTGACCCCAAAATCATTTTTTAAAAAAGGACAGCGTAAAAAAGAAAAAACACGCTCTGTCCCGCCGAGCTTGTGCGCAGAAGTGAACGCATACGTGAGTAGCGCCCGCATATGAAAACGGTGTTCAAACCACACATGTGAGATATCACCGTGATCGTTAGAGTGAGAGCAAAAAATCTAGCCCTGGACCACAAACTCAAAACTGGTAACCTGTAGAAATATTTAAACATCGCCTATGGAGATTAAGGGTAAAAGTTTGTTGCCATTCCACAAGCGGGCGCAATTTTGAAGCATGACATGTTGGGTATCAATTTACTCGGCGTAATATTATCTTTCACAAAATACAAAAAAATTGTGCTAACTTTACTGTTGTCTTATTTTTTAATTCAAATAAGTATATTTTTTCCAAAAAAGTGCGCTAAAAAATATGGTGAGACAAAGTATTGCAACGACTGCCATTTCACCCTCTAGGGTGTTAGAAAAAAAAAATATATATATATATATAAACTGATTTTAAACTTGTAAACAGTCTGAAAAATAGGCTGAGGTTTTATACCTTTATGTATGAAGGTCAAAAATGTGTGCAGCGGCCCCCCTCCAAATCCTTACCCCCCAGATCCAACGATGTTCATGATAGCTGTGGCTGTATGGGGACTCACCCTTATTGGCTGAGACAGCAGCGGGAGCCAATTGGATGTCTTAAAGCAGTGGCACCCCCAGGGCAAGCAGCTTTCTCTGGTGACACTACTTAGGGGGGGGAGGAACCAGGAGCATCTGTGGGGGACCCAAAAAGGAAGAGGATCGGAGGTGCTCTGTGCAAAACCACTGCAAAGAGCAGGTAAGTATGACATGCTTGTTAACAAACACTTCATGGACATCCCCTGGTTTTAGTGGTTATCCCGGAATGATGCCTGCACCTACAGGCATCATTCCGGTATGTAAATTTGCAGCCGGCGATTTGCTTTCTTGCAAAAGTGGTCTGAGTGACTAATAAGCAATGGAATCACTTCTGCGGGTGGCAGAAGGAGGTCTCACTCCCCTACTGCGACTGCCTTTACCAGTTTCTCCGGTGCAATTGTGAAGGCCGGGAGCGAGAGCAATAATTCTAGCACCAAACCTCCAGTGCAGCTCTATACTGGTAACCTGTAAAAAGGTGTTTAAAGCGTTGCCTATGGAGAATTTTAGGCACCATAGTTTGCCGCCATTCCACGGGAAGACGAAATTTTAAAGCGTGTAATGTTAGGTATCTATTTACTCAGTGTAACATCCTTCACATTACTTCAAAAAAATGGGCTAACGGTTTTGTTTTTTTCTTTAATTCACAAAAGTTTTTTTTCCCCCAAAAAAAATTGCGCTTGAAAAAACCGCTGCGCACATATTGTGTCAAATAAAAAATTGCAACACCCATTAATTTATTCTACAAGGCCTCTGAGATATATATATATAATTATGTTTGGGGTTCAAAGTAATTTTCTAGCAAAAGAAAAAAAAAAGTTGATTTTTACATGTAGGAGCAAAGTCTCAGAATTGGCCCAGATAGCAAATGGTTAACATTTTAAGAATTAGCTTTGTAGTGAAAAAAAAAACAAAAAACGAAGATCACATGGGGCACGATTAATCGTTAAAGAATCAAGATCGCGATTCTACCACCTCCTGATCTTAACACAGCATTTTCCTGATCCAGTGCAGAGAGTTCTTTGCTCGCTGCTGACAGCTGTCAAAAAAAAAAAAAAAAAACCCACACAAGCGGCCTGCCAAGTTTATCACAATGCTTAAGCAGAGATAAAGAGAAACACTAACACTGTATTCTTTTGGATCATAGGATGAACTTCAGTCTGCAAAATTTTATGTCACACTGTATTTACGCAGCAGTCTTTCAAATGCAATTTGTTTGGAAAAAAATACACTTTAATAAAACAGTAAAGTTAGCCCAATTTTTTTGTATAATGTGAAAGAGGTTACGATGCAAGAATCTTGATCTTTATACTAAGCAAAAACATTGTGATTCTCATTTTGGCCAGAATCGTGCAGCTCTAGGGCACAGGAAAGGCTTTTCTGCACAAGGCTGGTGACAAAGCATTTGGCGTTTGTTCTTAGGTCTTTTAGCTTCAGAAACTAAAGCTGATCACAGATAGATCTTTTATTTTGATCAGCCACCCTGATTTAAAAAAAAAAAAAAAAATAAACCCTATTCCCCTCATGCACTAATGGGAGGTAGATAAAGGAATCCTCCCTGCTGGGCTATTGTATTCTGACAGCAGGTACTCCATTGTTAGAATACACTGATCAGCGATGCAACCGATTGGCTGACTAAGTGCAAATTTTCCAACATTTTTGCTTAAAAGAAATAGATTGTTAGATTGACGTCTCTCTAGTATAAATGGATCGAAATTCAGCGGCTCCCTGCTGAACCGGCTGAATTTTGGACCCAAGTATGGCCAGCTTAAGACTGGACGGCAGGTTTCTTTAACAATGAAACCTACAAAAGGAAAAAACAGCTACTGAAAAACTACCCCCCTCCCTTAAGCCTCGTACACACTGTACGATTGTCTGTCAACCGAGTGTCTGATTTTTGTCAAAAGGGCGCGTGCCAGGATCTCATATTGCATACTAACTGTAAACAATTGTCGTGCCACAAACACGAACGTAGTGACGTACTATGAGGAATTTCAGCTCGAGAGCCACCCTTTGGGCCCCTTCTGCTAAAATTAGTGTTTGGTGAGCAGCGATTCCGAGCATGCGTGATTGTACTTTCGACTTGTGTGACGGCTTTGTGTACTGACCATACGAAAATCTGACGTCCAACCGTTGTCCGCCGAAAATTTTCTAGCCTGCCATCCAACATGTGTTGGTCGAAAATTGGACAACAATTGTCCTAAAAATCTTACCCTTAGTACGCTTCTTTTGACAACAGTCTGTCAACAGACAATCCCCTGCCAACAATCATACCGTATGTACGAGGCTTTAGGTATGTGGTATCAAAATAGCTAAAAGGCTACACCCTGCCCAATTCATGTATAGATTTTCCAGATGTTTGGAGGAAAAAATAAATAAAATAGGAAAGCACTAACCACTAGCCGACCAGCGCGCAACGATGTATGGTCGGCACAATAGCACGGCTGGGCAAATGGGCGTACAGGTACGTCCCCCTTTAAATTGTGACATTGTGGGCGCACATGCACGCCCGCTGCGTACTCAGTGACTGTGCCTGCGGTCCATGTCACGGAGAAGAAGAAGGGGGAGATGTCTTTGTAAACAAGGCATTTCCCCGTTCTGCCTAGTGACATGACAGGGATCTACTGCTCCCTGTCATCAGGAGCAGTGATTGCCATCATGTCAGTGGAAGCCCACCCCCCCCCACAGTTAGAACACCCCCCTAGGACACACTTAACCTCCTTGATCACCCCCTAGTGTTTAACCCCTTCCCTGCCAGTGTCATTTACACAGTAACCAGTGCATTTTTATAGCACTGAACGCTGTATAAATTATAATGGTCCCAAAATGGGGTCATGTGTCCGCCATAACTTCACAGGATAAAAAAAAAAAAAATTGCAGATCACAGCCATTACAAAAAAAAAAAAAAAAAATAATAATTTAATAAAAATGCCATAAATCTATCCACCCCCATTTTGTAAACGGTATAACTTTTGCGCAAACCAATGAATATACATACACTTATTGCGGGGTTTTTTTTACCAAAAAATATGTAGAAGAATACATATCGGCCTAAACGGAGAAAGAAATTTGTTTTTTTATATATTTTTGGGGGATATTTATTATAGCAAAAAAGTAAAAAATATTGCTTTTTTCCCCAAAATTTTAGCTTTTTTTGTTTATAGCGCAAAAAATAAAAACCGCAGAGGTGATCAAATACCACCAAAAAAAAGCTCTATTTGTAGGGGAAAAAAGGACGTCAATTTTGTTTGGGTGCAACGTCGCACGAACGCGGAATTGTCAGTTTAAGCGACGCAGTGCCGTATTGCAAAAAGTGCACTGGTCAGGAAGGAGGTAAATCCTTCGGGGGATGTGAGTGGTTAATAACAGTTGTTCCATCCATTGGTTTTGCCTTCCTGGGGAATAGCTACAGTATAATTTCCAGTTACCGAAAAAAACAAAAAAAAAAAAAAAAAGTTCTCTTCTTGCTTATGTTTCCAGCCCTGTTATCTTACATAGGTATGTTTTGTTGGCTGTAACCCAGTAATTACCCCCTTTGCTAAACAACTTGTCTTTTCCAAACACCCAGGTGTACTGGAGACACAAGGACCTTGTAATTAGACAGCAGGCTCCCGCCTCCCCCGTTCCGCCCACCACAGGTATGAGAAATAAATACAGAGTCGCAGGACTTGTGTCCCGTGGCCCTGTAACCCCTTCTAGTCCTGAAATACGTCACAAACAGCTCTTTAGAGGAAACCGGCCATACAAGAACAACGTTGAAGGCCTCCGATGAGCTCCTCGTGCAGTTGCCTAGTTGTCATGTAGATACTCGATATTCTCCAAGTCACTAAAGGCGGAACTCCTGATCGCCATATTTGTTCTGAGTCATTAACTCGCAGGGTATTGAAGCCAAAGGATCAGCATGACAGGAAGCCAACATTTCCTGCATAAAATTAGCAATGGCAACCTATTGTAAATTGTGACAATCGAAAACTGGTATTATAACTACATATATGATTTCAATCCCCCACTGGCTTCTTGGAGGGCAAGTTGGGGGCCTCGCACCCACAAAACACAACTGTTTGAGGGCCCCAGATAAGTGGGGGAGAGAGAAAAGGAGAAGTGTAAGGCGGTTGGTGCACTCACCGTACACAACACTTTGTAGTAAAGAAAACTTTCAGTAGCTTCTTTAGATGTGGTTTCAACCTCATAAATTCTGGTTCTGTTACATGGATTTGAGCCATTAAAAAGGAAGTATGCCTTTATGGAAAAAAAAATAAAAAAACGCACTTTTTTTTTTTTTTTTTTCTGCAAAAAATAAGGTGCATTTTTATTCCCTACAGGAGCCTGAAAAGCATTGATCAGTAGAACACGGTTGCATTGTGGACTCCTGCAGACCACCAGCTCTTAGCCCGTACCCCTCTATGGACCTCTATGGTTTGTACGCCAGAGGCCATGATAAGTGAACTACGAGCGTTCATTTGCACCCCCGCAGCCCACTGAAACTACAAGGCCGTCTTGCTGCAGTGGGAGACAGTACTAGTTTATTCATATAAAGGGGTTGTAAACTCTTGCCATTTTTCACCATTCTATGCATTAAGGTGAAAATCATTTTTTTTAATGCAGCAGCGCCCTCCAGCCCCCCTTATACTTACCTGAGCCTCGAAATTTACACAACAGGAACGAGCACACCAGCTCCAACTGGTGTACTGGTGTCTCGTGTCCTGATTGGATAGATTGATAGCAGCACAGCCATTGGCTCCCGCTGCTTTCAATCAAATCCAGTGACGCGGGGGGCGGGGCCGAGTCATATATTCGGTAGCTATGGACGCCGAATGCTGGACTCGGGAGTGTACCCGCAAGGTAACCCCCTCGGGAGAGCGCTTCTCCTAGGGGGTTATCTGATGTAGGGAGGAGCCGCCAGGGGACCACAGAAGACTAGGTTCGGGAGCCACTCTGTGCAAAACGAGCTGCACAGTGGAGGCAAGTACAGGTTTGTTATTTAAAAAAAAACAAAAAAAAAAAAACAAAAACGAACCCTTACAATCACTTTAAAAGAAACCTGTGAATGAATGACGTGGCTGTGTGGGTGAAGAGAGATCGGAGGAGAGGCAGTAGGAGCTGGAACATGTAACATCTTTTACCCTAAATACAGGTTAGGTCCCAAAAAGGTATACGTTTCCGTTAAGCCTCCACTTGCTATACAGTTTTGGCAAAACTTTTGCAAATCCCTAGGAATCGTCTGTTTTTCTATAAATGGGTCTGAAACTTATATTGCCATAGCTGGAATTAAGAAGAAAGTTGTTCCATGTTGAACAAATGTATGTATTTTGCATATACTTGGCAATACTGGCTGGACGCTTCACAATTTTGTTGCTTTCAGCCACTAGCATTTCCCAAGGCTCAAGCGACCAAATTTAACAGGATTAATCACTTGCCTGCTGGGAACTTTTACCCGCTTCCTGCCCAGGCCAATTTTCAGCTTTTAGTGCTGTGCAATTCAAATGACAATTGCGCAGTCATGCAGCACTGTACCCAAACAAAATTTGTATTTTTCTTTTTTTGACAGAGCTTTTAGTGGTATTTAATCACCACTGGCTTTATTTTTTGCTAAACAAATGAAAAAAAAAAAATAAAAAAAAACTTTAGTTTCTGTTATAAAATTTTGTAACCAAGTAATTTTTCTCCTTCAAATATGTGCACTGATGAGGGTGCTCTGATAGGGCACTGATCATCAGGGTAGATGTCCCCTTACCGGCTCTCCTCTCGCGCTGTCAGTGTGAGATAAGAACTGGCAAATCCTGTTTACACTGTGATTGGCTCTTTACCCTGATCTGTGATCAGTTCTGGCCGAAGAACATAGCCACCACAGAACACTCCCGATATGCGTCCTGGGTGTGCGGGGAGGCAGGGTTCTAGGACGACGCCAATAGACGCCCTCCCAGAAATGGGTGACCGCACTGAAGCCGTCATTCGCACACAGCGCCGTCAGCAAGAGGTTAAAATTGCATTTGCAAGAAAGTTAACAAACCCTTATGCTAGCAACTCTACCAGGCTTTCTTCAAACATTTCTTAATGAAAATTCTACTAGTGTATGGCCAAGCTTAACCCTTTCGCTGCCAGGCCCTGTGCTCCATGTTGTACACTCAGGTGGCCAGATCATTTTTGCATTTTTTCCCCTTTTTTAATTTTCACTTATAGCTTTCAGAATTTGTGAAAGACCCCCTAAACCATACATTTTCTGAAAGCACGCCACCGAAGTAGAATAAAAAGGTGCTACTGATTTTCTTTAGATTCCGCGGTATTTGCGCAAAGGTTTATCAAACCAATATATTTGCAATAAATACACTAAAACAATTATTAAAAAAAATAAAACCCACAGCAAACTTTACAACATTCCTACTAAATATAAAAGCTTAACTTGTATTGAGTAAATAAACAAATATTTGTAACTTTTAAATTCCGCCTTTTTGTGAAATGGTAAAAATTTAACAGACACAAAAGTGTAAATATCCAAATTTCTCTAAAAATCTGAAGGTTTTCATTTTTCCCTTACAGCTTTCAGAATTTGTGAAAGATCCCCCAAAACCATATGTTTTCTAAAAGCATATGATCTCTAGAATAAAAAGGCGGCGCTTTTTTTTTTTTTAATTTTTTTTTTTTTAGACCCCGCGGTATTTGTGCAAATGTTTATCGAACCAATACATTGGCAAAAAACACACCAAAACCATTATTAGCAGATAAAAACACAGCTAGTTTTACAAAATTCCTGCTAAATCCCTACTAAATATAAAAGCTTAACCTGTATGGAGTTTATAAATAACAAATATTTGTAACTTTTAAATTGCGCCTTTTTGCAAAATGGTGAAAATCGAATGTACCCAAATTTTTTTTCTAAAAATCTGGGTTTCCATTTTTCACTTACAGCTTTCAGAATTTGAAAAGAACCCTCAAACTAGACATTTTCTAAAAGCACATGATCTGTAGAATAATAAAAAAAAAAAAGCACTAATGATTTTTTGGGCCCCACAATAATTGCACAAATGTTCATCATAACGCTATTTTCACAAAAAATACACTAAAATCCTTAATATTGCACATAAACACAACGTAACTTACAAAAATGCCTGCTAAATTAGTACTAAAGCCTCGTTCACATGTGACATACTAAAGTGTACGCCCATGGAGGGCCAGGTTTACCCGCACAAGGATGCACAGGTGTTACGTGCATCCCTGTACAGGCAGTCCCATTTATGTCAATTGGGATGCAACAGCTGCACAGGCATAGCGGACAGGCGGTCGGTCCGTCCGTCCGATGAGAATAGCGAGCTGTGTCCGTGTCTGCTATGCATCAGCGGAGCATACACGGACCTGTCATCCGCCTGCTCAGCAGGGATCAGCAGATGGATCCCCCAATGAGCAGGCCGATCTGATTTTTCAGAGTCCGCTCCATGTGAAAGGGGTTTTACCAGGAAATGCCGGTCCATTAGGAGCGCTGCTCCCCTGCAGGGCGCCGGACTCATACGTTTGTATGAGTGATTCGATTTTTTTTGGGGGGGGGGGGGGGGGGGGGGTGTCTTTGGTGAGATGTCAGAGAAAGGAACTGAAGCAATCTGACTGGTGGGGGGGACACATCTGGACCCCCCCAGCCCCATGCAGAACCTGAAGCCAGCGGGAGAGGAAGAGGAGGGATGCCGGCTAATGATGGTGGCTGAGGGGAGCGGGTTTGCAGGGAAGGGGGGGTCACATTAGGGGTTATTAACGCTGATCAGCAGGTTGAAATCCGCTGATCATAGTTAAAGAATTGATCAGCAGACAGTCTGCTGAACAATTGATATAAGCTTATGGTCATTGAAGCGACTACAAGCTTATAGGAGAGTGAGAAATTAGGTCCGTACGCTGTACTAACCTGGCCACCTGCAGGCACTTCTGTACATCCGTATGGACCTGGCAGTGAAAGGGTTAAAGGCGTTGTAAAAGCAGGTTTTTTTTTATCCTAATGCATTCTATGGATTAAGATAAACCTTCTGTGTGTAGAAGCCACCCCAGCACCCCCCTAATTACTTACCTGAGCCCCATCTCTTTCCAGCGATGTCTACGAACGTCTAAGCAGTCACCTTCTGATTGGCCGAGACACAACAGCGGCGCCACTGGTTCCCGCAGCTGTCAAAGTCAGCCAGCCAATCAGGGGAGAAAAGGGGCAGGGCCTGTCGGGGCTCTGTGTCTGAATGGGGACTTGGCTCCAGTGCCCCCATAGGAATCTGCTGACTGTGGGGGCACTCGATAGGAGGGAGGGGCCAGGAGCAGCAAAGAGGGACCCGAAAAGAGGAGGATCCGGGCTGCTCTGTGCAAAACCAACTTCACAGAGAAGGCAAGTATAACTTTTTTTTTTTTTAAACAAAACTTTACAATCAAGTTGGAAATAGATACTAGTAGACTTTTCTTGAATATTTTTAGTTTTTGGAACATTTGTTTGATTTTCTAACTGATGCCCGTTTTCTACCGCAGTGTCAAGAAAATTAGAAGTATGGAAACTTTTTCTTAAATTTCTAACAGTAAATCAGAGATATACACACACACACACACATTATATATATACACACATATACATACATACACACACTAATATATATAATATATACACACACAGTGTGTGTGTGTGTGTGTGTGTGTGTGTGTGTGTGTGTGTGTGTGTGTGTGTGTGTGTGTATTTTTTTTAGTACTTTGGAATGACATTTGCCATTGAAAGTGTTGATGTGTATTTTATACAGATATGAATAAAGATTAAATTAAAAAAAAAAAAAAGGTGTTGATGGGAGTTTTCATCCGAATGTTTGAAAATCTAGTAGCATATGGCCAGGTTATCTGTGCCATGGATCCCAGAGGAACGATCTCCACAACCAAGATTACTCAATGACATTGAAGTCACACTATTCCTGAACTTTCCATTTCATCTCACTGGGGTACATCCCATGTTCCAATGGAGTCACTAATACACTAATAAGGAGTCTATGGCACCATCAAAAACCCCTAGAGGATTTAAAAAAAAAAAAAAAAGGAAGAAAATAGAAGGAAAAAAACAATCCGCAATGCCCTGGTGGTCTCCTGAACTGGAAGTGAGGTGAAATCTCCCCAGCGGCGCCAAAGAGGATTAAAAATAAATGATTAGTATCCAACCTCACATTAAAGCTTTAAAAATAAGTTACAGGATGATAAATGCCGTTTAAAAAAAAAAAAAATAGAAACCGTAAGAAATTAGACCACAGCCTCACCTGAGTGCCCTGCTCAATTTGTCATAGTTCATCTGTGGCTTGCATTTCCGTGCTCCCCATAACCGTGCCACTTCGTCAGGGTCCTTAATGACAAACTCCCCATAATCCCCTTGCCAGGCAATGACATCATGATACTCTTCTTTTCTCAGGAGCTCTAGAATGAAGTGCCAGAGCTGGATCTGTCTGGAACCCGGGCTGGACTCTGGCTTATAGGCCCAGTCAGGAAAGGCAAACCCTGCAAAAATAATAGAAACATAATTACACATCAGTAGTTTCAAATGTAACTCCACTCTACAATAAATAATCCTTGCTAGGTGAAGGATTTAACCAACCTTTATTTCAGATTTCTACCTTAATCGGTTCTGAAGAAATAGAAAAAACTGTCACCTTGTATGCCCTAGACCAATTTGTGAAAGGAAGGGTTTGCACTCAATCACCTAATCAGAATTCTGTGTACTAATGTAGAAAGACGCAGTGTCTGCAGGGGCAGACTGACCATTGAGCCACTCGTGCACTGCCCGAGGGCCCTGGGCCACTAGGGGGCCCCATCAGGGTTGCCAGCCTTAGTAAAACCAGGGACAGTATGTATAAATCTGTTAGTTTTTTTCATCTGTCTGTGTATACTGTTTGTACATGTATGTGTATACTGTGTGATTGTATACTGTGTGGCCCCATAATCTCCTATTGCCCGGGGGGCCCCATGAGTTATCAGTCCGCCCCTGAGTGTCTGCATCCCTTTAGAAGAAAAGAAGGTAAAACAAAATTGCTATTCTGTTGGAGATCTAAAATGTAATCATAAAGCAGAAGATGTCATTACTAGGGAGAGGGAGTGTCATGTGCAGAATACCCCAAGGTTGTCATATTGCACCATATTTATAGAACAAAAAAAAAACTTGCTGTATACTAAAATAGAAAGGTAACTTGTGGCTTTAATATGCTATTTTTAAGATGTTTCACAAAAGATAACTAAGCAGGGCTGACACCATTTCTTGTGATTTTATTCCATAAAAATGCTATGTATTGTCATCCCACAGCAGGAAATTAGAAAGTCAAGTGCATTTTGGGCAAACCACCATGTATTTTGCTGAAAAATACTTGCAGGGTCAAACCTGTGAAATGATCTTTTTTTTTTTTTTACTTAGTTGTACTTGGGGTCCATGCACACTCGCATTTTTTTAAGCTCCTAGAAAGGTTATCCTATGTGTCCATGCACACTACTTTATTATTATACAGGATGCATATAGCGTCAGTTTGCACAGCGCTTTTCAACAGGAGGGCAGACAGTCCAGTTACAATACAAACCAATACAGGAGGGATCAGAGGGCCCTGTTCGTTAGAGCTTACAATCTACTTTAGCCTATTAACGTATGAGCTTCAGCATCTACCCTGTTTCCCCGAAAATAAGACCTAGCGGGATTGTCTGTGATGGCTGCAATATAAGCCCTACCCCCCAAATAAGCCCTAGTTAAAGTCCTTATAGGTCTTATTTTCAGGGTAGGGCTTATTTTCGGGGAAACAGGGAAGGGCTTATTTGGGGGGTAGGGCTTATATTGCAGCCATCACCGACAATCACGCTAGGTCTTTTTATTTTCGGGGAAACAGGGTAGGTGCAGAAAAGAGATTTTTGTAGAGGTTTTGGAGCTTCCGTCCAGGCAGAAAAAGAAGGCTTTTTCCTCAACAGCTTTTTTATTATTATTTATTTCTATGTACTGAAAAAATGCTAATGCTCATAAAAGCTTCTAAAAGCTGGCACAAAAATGCTATTATCAGCAATTTTTTCTAGTTTTTTGAGCTTATGAAAAAGGCTAGTGTGCATGGAGCCTAAATGTTTTTTTATTATAACTTTTGCATTAAC
The DNA here is from genome assembly GCA_037952835.1 of Lithobates septentrionalis. Taxonomy (NCBI): domain Eukaryota; kingdom Metazoa; phylum Chordata; class Amphibia; order Anura; family Ranidae; genus Lithobates; species Lithobates septentrionalis. The sequence continues at coordinate 421,198 of JBBDGP010001876.1, read as the reverse complement.
ACACTTTAAAAGGCCATGTCCAACCAAAAGTGACATTCATTTTTGATGACTGCCCAGTAGGATGAACAATCCATAGGCTTTTTGTACATTTTTGGGATTCCAGCAGGAAGATTTTCCTGCCAGAGCTTGGAATCTGCTCTCTGCTCTGTCTATGACAAAGCCAAGCATAGGATTATACCACAGCCATGGACACCTAGATTTTACAAAAGCCCACAATTTTGTAAAGCTCACATAATTACAGCAAGAAAAGAAACTTTGAGGAGGCAGTCGGTCCAACCCTAGAATATGTAACCAAATAGGAAATCTCAGATTCCATTTATAAAAGCCTCAAAATAGCCGGCCTTACTAAAATCAGAGCTCCAAATTGTCCTTTATTTTGGCTTTATTCCTTTTTTCCTCTACAACTATTTTAGGACTGATGTGTAGATTTAAAATTAAACTCTATAAGAATGCAATTTGCAACTCTGTGCTGTCCCCTCCTGTAATCCTGACAGTAAAGTATGGCTAGACTGGTGATCTTATTTTTTCTCCACTGCAGTTAAAGGGTTTGTAAAGTCAGAATGCTTTTCATCTTAATGCATTCTATGCATCAAGATAAAAAGCCTTCTATGTGCCTCAGCCCCCCTAATTCTTACCCGAGGTCCCTCTGTCCATAAATGTGTGAGCTGCCCGATATTCTCCTTTCCGATTGGCCGAGACACAGCAGCGGCGCCATCGGCTCCTGCTGCTGTCAACGTCAGATAGCCAATCAGGGCAGGATCAGGATTTTTTTTAGTTTCTAAGGTTATAACTGCTTTCCAGGGGTTCCTTTAGAGAAGTTAATCCTCATTTCCTATGCTACTTGGGGGAGCATCCCAACAGCAACAAAAGTTAAAATTACTTTTAGGCTGCTTTCACACTGAGGCGCTATAGCGCTAAAAATAGCGCCTGTAAAGAGCCTCTCCTTTCACTCCAGTGTGAAAGCCCGAGCGCTTTCACACTGGAGCGGTGCGCTTGCAGGATGGTGTACACCGCTACCAGAGGCGGTGTGCACACCGCTCCTAAAGCACCCCTGCCCATTGAAATCAATGGGCAGTGCCACTGCAGCGTCGCTTTGCGGGCGATTTTAATCCTTTTTTCGGCCGCTAGCGGGGGTTAAAAAGCACCCCGCTAGAGGCCAAATAGCGCCGCTTTACCGCCGACACCCCCAACTCCTCAGTGTGAAAGCACTTAGTATAGTAGGGGAAGAATAGAACCATGCCCAATTTTTGTCTGTGTCCCTGTCACAAATTTTCCCCTCACTTCCTGTCTAGTGAAACCATAACAGGAAGTAATGGCAAATCTCCATAACCGTTTAGAACAAACGGGCTGCCTTACCGTAACATGTGTCCAATAAAGCCCAACTCTGGACAATTTGCCCCCCCCCCCCCATATGAAGTGCTCGTTTTGTCTAGGGATGAATACAGAGCCTGTACTAATCCGATCTTTCGATCCTCTGAAAAACTGCAGTCCCCACATCCAGTGTTGGGCTGTTCCTGAAGTCTTCACGTCCAGGGCCAGTCTATGGGTGTGATGACGTCAGGAACAGTTCACCACCTAAGACCACTGGACCGCGGAGGGGTCAGGATCCAAAAAGGACCGGTCTTCTGCTGGGAGGATTGGGCGAATATATCTTGGCTCTCCAAACCCCTAGACCAAAACGAGCAGTTAACCCATGTAGTGCGGGCACAGCCCCACTGCAAGGTCAAAAAAAAAAAAAAAAAAAACACAAAATGCCTAGAGTTCTGGTTTCACACACACACACACACACACAAGATGCTTAAGTGTTAGTGGGCTCTGAACGATTGTGCTTCTGGTTTACACTACTATTAATAAAACTGGTATCCACTACTCCTTCCTCTAGAAATGTAGAGACATTTGGTAGCTATGAGCACCAACTCTGTTCTTAGCGAGGTGCTGACAACTCTTCTAGGGTTGTATGAGCAGTAGTCGTTTTTCCCCAAGATTCAGACCTGCTCAGATATGATATACGGAGAGGGAACAGTGGCCAGACATTGGTCTTAATATTGGCACTTCATCCGTATATATAGTAAATGAAATACAAGAGTACCTTTAGTGGAGCATTTTTTTTTTCAAAGGGTTTAGTAAAGAATGCTTTGGGGGTAATGCGGCCAGTTTAGACACAAACAGTGCTTAGTGGTGTTCATCTCCAAAGGCATTTTCTGTGAACTGCTGACTGGGTGGCGGAGAATAAAGGCAGGATTTCCCGTACAGGACGGGTCTCGGCCTGTCTTGTTGCCATGTGAAGTTACTCGAAGCATGCGAGACTGTGCGGTGTGGAGCAGGCTGCCAGCCTACAGCTTCGCTCCATCCTAAAAACACACACTAAATAGCTCCCAACTGAGGTCACATCATCCCACACAAAGGCCCTTTTCTTATAAGGGCAGGGAAAGCAGCCGTCTCCGGCGCATTCCTTCCAGGAGTACAGAATTAAGAGGGGGGTGAGGGGCAGCCTTACAGGCACGTCCCTCTACTGCTGGAACCAAAGGCCCGGGTCATGGAGCATTGAGTCATGGAGCGTTGTATGGGGTCGGGTTTGTGTAGATCTACCAAGTATCTTTTGGTCTTTCAACAATACAAAAGTGCCAGATCTACTACACGAACAAAAGGTTTGCAAGTTGAGCAGACATGGTCAGCTATTGCATGTTTTAACCTACATAAAAACATACCGCTGGCTGCACATTTCATATTAAAGTTCTGGTGCAGTAAGCCCCGGTTCACACAGGGGTGGCACGACTTGCAGGTCGCCTCACCGAGGCACACGACTTCTATGGCGACTTGCAAAACTACTTCTGTATAGAAGTCTATGCAAGTCGCCTCAAGTCGCCTCCAAAGTAGTACAGGAACCTTTTTCTACTTGCGTCGCTCCTATTAGAACGGTTCCATTGTACAGAACGGGAGGCGACATGTCAGGCGGCTAGGTCGCCTGACAAGTCGCCCCTGTGTGAACCGGCACTTAGGGTGTACTTTAAATGTCAACATGACCCATGGAGGGATAAGTAACAAGATCACTTAATTCTGTCATTTAACCTACCAAGCAACATATACTCGCCTTTGCTCCAACAATGCTGTTTAGCCACTAGGAAACACACAGTACTTCCAGGTATTGAGGAGCATGTGACAGCATGTGTGTTTGGTGAATGGTCCAACACTAGGTGCACCTATTTCTGTAGTCACAGTTGCCTAGTGTGTGAGATCACTTTAGGCAAACCCTTCTGGCACATCCGATAAGGGCTATCCTAATGAGATCTAAAGCCCCTTCCTGTGCAATGCAGCAACTCTGCTCCTCATGTATTCTGTGGATCTGTGCAAAATGTTGCTCCTCTACTATGAGCGCAAGCTCCACATGAGTCCGCATAAGGCGAGGCATGGTAATTTGCTCCTTAAAGAAAAGCTTAGCTGGGTTTCACCTTAGTGAAATTTTGGTAAAGTTTGCTTTGCTATTGCCCCCAATGCATGTCACAAAATCCAAGAAGGAGCAAATGTTGGGGAAATTTCTACAAGGGCAAAAACTATTTTGTTGATGTTCCTTGTTCATCCCCTACTTCCTGCTTCAAATTGGGATTTGCATAAAAAGTGCTTTAGGTTCAAGATCTCTGATGCTTCATAAGACAACTGAAGCCATGTGCCTGCAGTAAAGACTTCCTCTATTTATATCTAATTGCCAGTTTACATAACTCAAATTGTAAGTGCAGGTACATTTCAAGAGAAGTTTCAGACAGTTCTTTAGTAAATACCCTATGCAAATAACTTAATCTGGCCTCGCTTTGTTCCTCTGAAAGCATTGCTTGGCACAGAAATATGGGAGCTGCAATTGCCTCCTTGGTTGCCAAACACTGCCCCAACCGACTGGGTCTAAAAAGGGTGAACCGTCCGACTAAACATGACCACATTACTGGGTCTAACAATACAATGACCGAGACCTTGCTGTGAAACCTTAAGTTACACCAGTCAATTTCAAGGCTGAAACAAATTATGCTGGATGCCCTACTGCATCCACTGGCCACATGAACATAACCAAAACTGGTTCCACCCCAGTTACTGGCCTGTAACAGCTCCAGATGCTTCTTAGCTTCCCACTGGGAATTATTTGTAGCAGACTGATACTATATACAATTTACCTAGCAAAGGTAAATTAAAAAAAAAAAAAAAAAAGTTGAAACCATTATTACTACTAATCGTTTTGCTAGATAGGGAGTATATTTCTAAAAGCAACAACTTCAAGAAACAATAAAAAATAAAATAAAATTCTTCAGAGTAGAGAATGTCTAGACTCTAGAGAAATTCATCTTTTTTTTGCTTCCATGGCCCAGTTGAAGATTTATATTGGGGCCCGCACTTGGGTTCGCGGTTCAAAGACACTATCTACATGCAGTACATAGGTTCTCCCTGTGTTTGCATGGGTTTTGTTTCTTGTTCCAGCATGCATGTGGGTAAATTGGCTCCTGTCTAATGTGGCCCTGGTGTGTGCGAGTGTGTACACATACACACACACACACGATCTATGCATGTGCGATCTATGCATGTACGCATACACACACACGATCTATGCATGTAAGCTTGAGGGTAGAGACCAGTGTGAATGTACAGTAAGTAAAAGCACTACATACACTGCCCTTATTAATGCCTGTAGCATGTATATTGTGCACGCTCTGTTTTTGTCTGGAATCCCCCTTTAAGGAATGTTGGTAGTAGCAGGTTAAATGGAGTCTTGCCCTCATTTTTAAAACAAACACTGATTAAAGGACGTGGAGCAGAAGTCTCATACAAGTTTGTACAAGTGTTTGAAGGATAATGAAGTTCCTCAGAACAGCAGCAGTCTCCACTCCCTCATCCTTCCTGTTCTCTGGTTTGCTGGATGAGATGGATCTATTGACCCACAGGAAGGCTGTGCAGAATTTAAAACAGCCACACGCTCCCAAATTTAGCAAAACTGCTACTTGGCGGTAAACAAAAGCCTTCCCCACTCCACTATGCAGATCAATTGCTGTTCATGTAGGCCTGATGACCAACTTTCAAAGTGGATCAAAAACCATACTTCGGTTCTGCTCAAACATTTGTAGAACATCGTTGGTCAGCCCATTCGTTCTTGCCATCACCGATTCAACTAAATTTTGTTACATTGAGTTCCATATTTGAGAAAAAAAGTTCCATTCTCCTATCCTACTTTAAAATGTTTCGCCGCTACAGTCAAAAGCAAACATCGAATTGACCCTCAGTAACGATTGTTAAGGTTGTCCGTTTATTGTTAACTATTGTTAATTGTTGTCAAACGCATGTTTCCAAAAACTGAAATTTTTTAAACGAAATTTTACCAGCGATGGACAGCTTTTTTAAGGTCACAGATTTTGAAGGGTTCCAAAGATGTTGTGCTGGTGCCTGGTAGCATTGCGGGAGACAGAGCATGTCGTCACATGGTCCCCCATACCTGGATACTTCACTAGTTGGTGAATGGGGCAGCCGGACACAAAAATGAAAGGAAACACAGCAGCGAGTTCACCTAAACAATTGCCTGTAAATAGGCATCAACGAATGAGTTGTTAAAATCTGCAAGTATAAAATTGTTCAATGATTGTGCGGCGTTCAGCTTTAGGTCGTTGTCTCCATCTCCATGTTCTCCTAGCTGTGGCAAAAAAGGAACCCTTCAGCTATTATATTCATAATAACAGATATATTTTACAAATACTGAAATCTAAAAGACCTTGATTACACCATGTGTTGACACCTCAAGAACGTATAATTTTCTTCAGTCAACTTTACCCAAGCAATTTTTCAAGTGCTGAAGAACAAATTGAAGTGACGATTCCTCATGACAACACAGCAGGGCATTCTATGCACAGATCACGTGCACACAGTCACACACCATGGCACGAGGTGTGCACCGACACTCAATGCACAAAGAGCCCTTTTCTTCTCACTAATAATTCCTGTGGACGACGTCTGCTCCCAGTTTAGCTGAGGCTGCACAAAAGGGAGCACTTAGCCTATTACCGTTTTTTTTTTTTTTTTTTCCTGAGCCGTACTACATGCAATAAAATTTTTACAGATTGGGGGAGAGAAAATCACACAACAGCAAAAGGAGATGAAGTGGAAAACATACATATGTGGCCGGAAATTCGAAGTCCACTTGGCCGAGCTCAGACCAGAGGAACCACGGTTCAGAACTGCTGTGAGTAAACATTAACCGAACCCTTCGATGCCCCTTGTGTAAATGAAAACAGGAAGCGAAAATCTGCAGAATCAGCTCAAAACTTCATAATCTGGGCATAAAACCAAGGTGATGGGGCAGGACTATCTGAAGAATTTACATAGGTATAAGGATCATCAACCAGGCTTCATGACTCAGCTCAGAGATTAATGGAAATAACTGGTCAATTAAAGGGTCCAAATGAAACAGACTTGTTTTAGTTGGAGAAAGACTTTTCAAAATCACTCGTTGGCTTTTTTCTATCTGTTGAAGGCTTAAAAAAACCAAACAAAATTTGAAAATGTCACTCAAACTACTCTGTCATTAGTCATGCCTACTTTTTGGCTCAAAGTACACTTTCTGTAAGTCTTTTCTACCTATCCCTATAGCAGTAGTAGAGTATTGTACCATGCTAAACAAACTTTCTGCATCCATCAGGGTCTACGATACCCTTTATTGGCCAACCTAAAGCAGTACTCAACTCTCCTCCTCCCCCACCCCATGTTTTTTTATCCCTTCTTACCTGTAGTGCTACATTTTATTCAAATACTGACCTGCACAGCAAATCAAGCATTGTCCTGCTGCAAAATCCACGGTTTGGGCGACATACACCAGGTCGCCCGCCGCCATCTTCTCTTCAGCTGGCTGCCTGTTCATCGGAAGCTGGCTGCGGCACCCGGATGTTTGGGGCTCACCCTCTGGCCGCTAAGAGGGCCCGATTGTGCAGCCTTCTGGGAGTTGTGCAGCCTTCTGGGAGTTGTGATTTCAGTATCCCAGGAGGCTGCAGAACCAGAAACATATCATTTTGGCCTAGGCAGGGCCAAAGAAAAACAGAGAAAAAAAAACACCCCATAATAGTTAGCCAATAAAGGGTATCCCTTAAAAAATGCCTATCCATACCAAAACGATGACCCAACAAGCTATAAAATATAAATATTGTTGACTTTAGGTATGGATTGTGGGTTCTTAATGCCGAAACATCTCTGCACTTGCGTTCCCAGCTCTGCCAACAAGCTAAGGCCACTATGTGGGGTCTCACCACTCATGTAAGGCCAACCACCAGGTGCAGATGGAACCAATTCTACAGCAAGCCTAAAGATCCTCCTTCCAAAGTAAACTGCTAAAGGACAGACATATTAGGAGATTTTTACAAAGCATATAGACGAAGGTAAAAACATCTGCAGTAGAAGAGTCTGGAAAAAATTTGATCCCTGTACAGCTGTTCCCGTACATGAGAAGTCAATCTATAGTTCGACTTCCCATGAACCGGTTTGTGGGAAAAGGTTTGCACGATCAGTGCATGCAGTGCTGATCAGTGTATTCTAATGGCGGGGGAGTCCCGCTGTCATCTCATGTGGATGGGAAAATTGGTCCAGTTTTTTCGTTTAGCCAGCTAGCTGAAAGAAAAAAAAATAAAATTCTAAACCATGTATGGCCAGCTTTAGTGAGCAAAAGCAGGGAACACCTGCAAAGAGAACATGACACTGGCATCTCCAAGAGATGAAGAAAGCCAGCCAACACATAAAGCCCACCATTGTCCACCCCAAACAAATGTCTTTTATTTTTGTGGACTGACCCTTTAAATGAAGACGCTTTTCCTGTGTTTTAAGCTTTACAAACACACAGCTCTAGAAATAGACCGCTAATGCACATGAGTCAATCACTTCACATGGAGGAGTGGGGAAGTGACTAATCCACTAAATACAATCACACATACATTTATTAAGGTGGGATAATATATAGAGCTGGGGATTGGCGTCACAGCAGCTTCTGCCGCGAGTTGACTGAGTCATGTGACAACTGCTGTTGCTACCGCTGAAGTATTGTCAACAGGCTCTTAGGTGAAAACCTGTTCTATGCTATCAGAATATCTAATATAAAAAAAAAAAAAAAAACTCTGGGTTTAAGAATAAAAAATTAGGTTTTGTACATTGCAACTAACAACTTGGTCTTTAGAAACCTGGACCACAAAAAAAACAAAAAAAAAAAATTTCTAAAAATTAATAAAAATAAAAAAGGAGGATCCTGGCTGCTGAAATTTTGGAAACCGTAATCGAATCAAAAAACAGTCCACAGCAACTTGTTCAAAACTTCCTGACAGCCAATATGGTATAACACATAATTCAACGGATAGCTGAGCTGAAAATACACACCTTCTGTTGCTGACCTGCTACTGAAAATTCTAGGATGCCTTGATGTCGGACTTCAAAACTTTAGCACTAAGCTAGCTCAAGCATGTATATCAGAAAGCTAGAGTGAAATCAGAACCGATCTACCTACGTATGGCAGATCGAGTGACTAAAAGTCTTTGGAACAGCATGATGGCCAAGAAACTCATGTTTCTAGATAGAACATCTAGTAATGGTAACCTTCATATTGGAACTTCAATGTATGAGGAAGCTGTGTGTCTTATTACCCTTTTGCCCATGTGACAGCACTAAAGCTTGGCAAAAGGCTGTTCAGGCATCCAACGCCGTCACCAGGGAAAGTCGTCAGTGCTGTGTATCAGCCAAATAGTAACTTGGAGCTTACACAAGGCTTTTGTCTCGCAATGAATGGAGATACAGTTACTTGAAATGGCATTTAAAAGATTCTACTGCTTTGCCCTGCATATGGCAAACTTCTCTTTATTTCCCTGGCAGCTGAACAGGCAAACCAGAGAGGTAAAAAAGGTAGGGCAAGTACAAGTTTCTGGTGGGGTCACCTTTTGCAAAAGGCACAGGTTCACTTCAAGCCTGTAGGCAACATCTTTGACAGCTAGACCACAGTGCCTTGCATTAGTGAAGCCTAAAAAACTGGAGCCACGATTGTTATAGCACCACATACTGTACATACCAGTACAGGAAGTGGATATATCATGCTCCAGTGATGCATGACCCTGCCTACAAACATCTTTAGAGTCTCAAAAATTATCTGGTAACCATCACCCATGTGCTGGTAATCACCCAAAAAGACCATTGGCCTTCAGCTGGCCATATACAAGTAGGTTTTTCAATGAACACTCAAAAAAATAAAAATAAATAAAAATAAAAAAAAATTGACGAATGTTGTTCAAAAGTATTGCAAAAATTTAGTTTGCTTTCAAAATTGATTTTGGAATGAAGATAATTTCCCGAACAAAAAAATTCCATCTTGCTCCTTCGAATCCCGTTACTATGGCTAAACAAGAACGCCAATTTGACCCAACAATTAGAAAAATGTATGAATTTTCTTAAAATTAAAAATTACAAAATTCCACTATTGTATGGTCAATTTTAGTTACTACCACAGCGTTCGTAATATAAGTTTGCACAGTAAGAACCTTCTCTCAACTTCAAATCTGCAAATGTTAACAAGAACCAGACCCTAAAGACAAACATTCATATTTTCGACCCCTTTAGCAATGAGACCCTGTGTTGTGAGTACATCATAGCCAAGTTATATATGCAAGGATAATAAACAACCATGTTGTCCTGTGTACTTTCAACTCGGTTCACGTGTCTCATACGCGTAGAAACAGAGTATTTTCACAACATGTCCAGACAGGACGGAGGCTATTGTTACTGTTAGGTGATGTCTGAAAATAAGACAGCGTGTCTGAAAAACAAGTGCGGAGAATGACTTTGGAAGGCGAGAATCCGTTCTCGTTCAGCGCTGACCTCTACTAAATGTCCTGCTTGTGTGTGTGCGGTGACAATTAAAATAAATTTTTCCACAGGATACTCTACAATCCCCCAAATCTATAACTTCCAGCATCTCCCGCGGCTTCCAGTGACGCTTCCTATCTGTAAATACTATAGAGAGGGGAGGAGGAGCGCTCTTGTGGTTCTGCCATTTCCCCAAACCCCAAACAAATCAGGAGGCATCAATAATTTAACGTCCCTGTAATGGACGCCAGGGAGCAAGACAGCAGAGGAGCCAAGGACGTAGGGAAAGGCATTAAGGGAGGGTGAGGTCATTCATTGGCAAGGGGATGGGGGGGTGGAGGAAGATCTGGCTGTCACACCTCAGACTATAAAGATCCAAAAGCTTCTGTGGACAATAAAGCCACACCGCTATCACACTTCTAATACTTCTAATACTTTATGTAAAAAAAAAAAAAATTAGCCACATTTCACAACCACTACGGTTGGGTTCATCTGCATTTTCATTCCTTTTTTTTTTTTTTTAAAGTCTACGAGAGAAAATAAAATAAAATAAACCACGCACTTTGTCGTGCCAAAATAAGTACCGGCATCTTTCTTCAAGTAGTGCATTGCATAGGTGTGAAAAGACCCCATAGACAATGGAGGATATGGCGCCCTTAACATAGAGAATGATGTTCCTCTTGTGCATTGTTGCACGAAAGCCAAATCCCGACAAATCACACAGGTATAAATGGGGACAATCATGCTCTTCAATAAGAGGACAATTTATAGCACCTGGATGCTGGTCTACATCTGGACACTAAATGATGATGATCAGCCTCTTATGTCTATGCCTGCAATATGAAGCACAGTATTTCCATGCCCAATCACTAGTTTCAGGTACAACAAAATGACTGTTTTTTGTAGCTAATGACAACCTTTATTTTCCCACAAGGAGCCTGACAAGCAGAATAAACTTGCTCACCATGGAAAACAAAAACAAAAAAAAAAAAGCAAAATTCTTCAACAAAGTTTCACCGGCAGACCAACAGCTCCCTAAGCAACAAGGACGCTTAAAAACGTGATTCATAAGTAGAAACAGTAAAAAAAAAAAAAAAAAAAAAAAAAAAAAAAAAGTCTATGAAGCTCCGCCTTCTGCGCCTTAGCTACAGTTATGCTGACAGAGTCCATGGCCTAAATGACAACAGCTGGCGGTATTTCAGTCATGACTGCTGGCATATGGAACCAACTCTAACCTCAAGGCACATTGGCTCAGGCCACCAAAACGCAGAGCCTATGTACGACCACCCCCTCCAGCAACGAAAGGGTCTGAAAAATAAAAATGTAAATGGAAGGCGGCAGCCATCAGAATGGGGAGGAAAGAGAAACGAGTGTCGGTCTCCAAGCAACGGGAAATACAGAGAAAGAGAGTGAAAGCCAAGCTAAAAATAAACTACTTCAAGAATAAGAAGCTGCAAAATACACCCAGATCTATAACTGCACCAAACATACAGAACGCAGACCCACACATTAACCATTCATAGCTGTGAAACAGACGAGGATAGCCTAATTCACAAGCACTGGGACACCAAACAGGTTGGGACGCCTGCGTTGCCCAAATCAAATGTGTTTCTTTCGTTTTAGGATAAAGACTTATGGAGTTTGGTTGCTATAAGTGACAGAGACGCGATTACACTTGAGGTGTTCTGTTACTTCCACATCAAGGTTTCTTCTGACAGTACTCAGCACATACCGGTTAAAAGGTTAAGTTTAGTTCCTAGTGCAATAAAACATGCTGGCCTTTTCTTCAGGCAATAGGAGGCCCGCGGGTTTCAAACGTTTGTGCTAGAATTTAGTTGGCCAAAAAATAATATCACTCTAAGACTCTGTTCACACAGGGGCGGCACGACTTGCAGGTCGCCTCACCGAGGCGACCTGCACACGACTGCCACGGCGACTTGCAAAACGACTTCTGTATAGAATTCTATGCAAGTCGCCCCCAAAGTAGTACAGGAATCTTTTTCTAAGTCGGAGCGACTAGCGTCGCTCCGATTAGAACGGTTCCATTGTACAGAAAGGGAGGCGACTTGTCAGGCGACTAGGTCGCCTGACAAGTCGCCCCTGTGTGAACCGAGTCTAACCCAAACTATACTTTTGTCGACAGCCTATATAGTACAACACCACTGAAGTCAAAGCATATTAAAAGAAAACAAAAGTTACGTGTCCATCATAGAGGACCAGGGGTGGCATATATGCAAATGGTAAAGTCGGAGGAGCATTTTTAGAGGCGTATAGCAGATCTTCACCCTCAAATTTAAGTTCTCTCCTCTACACAGAGCACTTTCTTTTTGTGTAAAAAATTTAGGCCCGCCCCCACGCACATTACCCACTTAGGTAAATTATGTGAATTATGTCCAATGTGCCTCCTGGAATATGCATGTCACATATCCCAGGAGGCATGAAGTTTCATTGAGAAATAAGGAGGGGGGCGTCATTCTGAAGCCCATCGGTTAAACCCTGAAGAGCCGGTGGGCCTCCCTATGAAGCCACATAAGATGGTATGTAGGATCAGCTACACAGTATAAAGTGCCATGTTTCGGTAATGGTAAGAGGACTTCCTATCCTATTCCCAGAACAAAACCTAGTTGAGATGAGCTAAGCCATTTACAGGAAGCCTTGTATTTTGATGAATGAATATGGATTGGCTGAGGTGGAAATCATAACGTTATCCACCTGCCTCTCCACCACAGCCAAAAAAAAAATAAAAAAAAATAAAAAAAAAAACACAAGGGTTTTCAATAAAAATGGCTGAGCTCTACTCGATTTTGCCTGAAGAATGTGACAGAAATTCCCCATACCACATCGCTGTATACTGTATGATAAAGTTCACACCTGGCGCATGTGTTAACAGAAAAAAGTTTAGGCCTAAAAATCATAAAGCACAGCAAATGCTAAAAGAATAAAAATAAAAAAAGTAATCACGCTCATGTAGCAAGCAGACATTGCTGCCTCTGCTGCACTAAAAAGTACTAAAGCAGTGCTAAAAGCCCTGCCTGAAGTACCCCCTTCTCCTGTACAGTGAGGGAGGCGGTGTGTAGAACGCCTCCCTCTAATGTTATGGGGCTGAGGAGGGGTTCTGTAGTCCAGCTAGGGATTAGGCAGAGCTAATACCATTGCTTGGAATTTCACTAGAACAAAAGGTAACATTGCCAGCTCCTACAGAATACAAGGAACTCATGGCATTTCTGGCAGGATCAAAAGGTAAACGGATAAAACCGTGAATGTATTGCAGAGATGTACTGAAAGGGGTTGTAAGGGTAAAAGTTTTCACCTTAATGCATTCTATGCATTAAGGTGAAAAAACATCTGACAATACTGGCCCCCCTCCCACCCCCCGTTTTACTTACCTGACCCCTCGAAAGTCCAGCGCTCGCTCCCGACATCCTCGTCGCCGCTCAGCCTGGCCGTTGATTGGTTACAGTGGATGGATTGAAAGCAGCGCATTGGCTCGTGCTGCTGTCAATCACATCTAATGACGCGGCGTGCCAAGGGGCGGGGCCGAGTGATACAGTGAGCGGCTATGGCTGCCGGCTGTATCATGGGGGCACGCCCGCAAGCACTCAACACCATGCGAGGGAGCTCACAATGAAGGTGTTGAGTCCTTGCGGGGGGTTGAGCCGAGACAGCCGCTGAGGGACCCCAGAAGACCAGGTTCGGGGCCACTCTGTGCAAAACGAGCTGCACAGTGGCGGTAAGTAGAACATGTTTGTTATAAAAAAAAAATCATCATCTTTAGTTTAGTGATCCTTGAAGGTTTTTTTTTTTTATTATTTCAACCAACTATGTAAACCACAGGCGGTCCCCGGGTTACAAACAAGATAGGGTCTGTAGGTTTGTTCTTAAGTTGACTCTGTTTGTAAACCAGGACAGGTACATTTTCTTAAGTGTAGCTCCAGCCAAAATTTTTTTTAAGGGGTTGTAAACCCTCATGGTTTTTCACCTTCATGCATTCTATGCATGAAGGTGAGAAAACGTTTTAGTGCTGCCCCCCATTTTACTTACCTGGACTCTGTCATCCTCCGTCCAGGAATGAGCACACCATCTGTAGCTGGTGTCTCGGGTCCTGATTGGATAGATTGATGGCAGCGCAGCCATTGGCTCCCACTGCTGTCAATCAAATCCAATGACGTGGCGCCAGGGCTGAGTCCTGCATTCTGTGTGATTGGACACAGATGCTGGACACGGGAGCACGCCCGCACAGGTGTCTAGCAAGGAGAGCGCGTCAACATAGACACTCGCTGCGAGGAGGAGCCACCAGCGCCACTGAGGGACCCCAGAAGAGGTAGATCGAGGCCACTCTGTGCAAAACTAACTGCAGAGGAGGCAAGTATGACATGCTCATTTGTTGGTTTGTTTTTTAAACGAGGGTTTACAACCCCTTTTGGATAGCTTAGGGAAGGGTTAACACCCCTCTAACGTTCGTTTTGCTGTCTGTGCCCCTGTTCAGAAGATTTCACCTCATTTTCTGTTGCAATGACAATTGGATTTTGAAAATTTTGTGTTGTTGTGGAAACAAGCCTGGGTGATAAAGCATCAGTGGATGTACCTTTTTCCCATAATAACTCTTACAGGAGTGAATTTCCCTTCCTAGGGGTAGATTTCCTCTCACTTCCTGTCGTTTCCCTCCGATTGTAAGTAGGAGTCGTTTGTAAGTAGGCGACCGCCCGTACTGGACAACATTGAAGTAGTATGGCCAAGGCATTTTTGGCCATACATTTCTTGTGGGTCACAGAAGTGGTTACCTTTGCCCTCCTGTGACCCAGAGTCAGCTTACTATTGAGCTACTGCCCGCCATCAGCTGATGTGGCAGAACCGCTCCAGGTTCTGGAAGGATCCTGACAAATCGGGATCTACCTAGCCGATACCCAGCTCCTGTCGGTGCACGGCTGAGAGCCAAAGCCAGCTGCTCCCACCCCCTCTCTAGCCTAATGCACCAATGAGGCCATCTCCACAATGCTGCACATGGGCAGGGCAATTTCCCCCACGTGTACCCACAAGTATGGGTTTTTTTCCCTGGATAACCTAGCAGACCAGGAAAAACAAAGGGGGGGGGGGGGGGGGGAATTGGATGTCAGGAGTGATATTACTCTGACATACAAAGGTTTCATGGCTCAAAGTAGCAAGAGACCCGTCTCTGTCTAAGGCGACCAATCAGCTGCTGCTTTAATCTCTTGGGTCAGACGGGAAAATAAAAAAGGATGGCGTTGATTGGCTTTCTTCAACATCACAGACGGCTCTCTCAGACTACAAGGCTCATATAGTTACTTGCAAGCTACAGGACATGCTGGGATTTTAATTCTTCCGCAAATGGATGCCAGCATGGTTGCCCGTACCTGCCAGGCGCCGCAGACAAAAACGCCCTCTTTCTGTGGCAAAGCACAGACAGCACCCTGTTACATTAATTTCTTCCATACACACATGAAAGTGTACACTCTGTTCTGTCATCAAGCTTCCATTTTGCACCAAGCATTCAACAGGGTCCCCCTTTTATCTCCCGTCCTCTGGCAGTGACACAGCGGAGCCTGTGTGCCTGGAAGGGTTAAGCTGCCGGCCGCTCTCTCGCTCGTTTGGCTCCATGCCCAGGTGAAAACGCTCTTAGTGTGTGACCTTTTCATCTCTTTCCTCTTTAGGTTTCCTGTACGTGCTGGGCAGGACAGGTGCCAAGACCCCAATTACGCCTCCGACTGCAGGACCTTATCCCCGACTGCCCTATGTGCCAAAGTTCTGCTCCAGACAGGCCCCGCCTCCTGCGCCATCCATTTCCCCCCCTGGTAGCCAGGAAAGAAAGTAAAAACGAATGTGCTATGTGGGGTTTTTTTTTTGGTTGCCCAATTGCTGAAGCATCTAAATGTGCATAATAAACTCTTTCAAGGCAACCAATAACATTCAGATTTTTTTCCCCTAACTGCAGGATTCAGAATTTGATCGGTTTCTATGAGCAATGCAGTTATTAGAGGTCCACGGGGAAAGTCAAAACTTTTATTACCAGTTTTGGATATAGTAATAAAAATAGTTAAAAACATTTCAAGTATTACACCCCCCCTCCCAAATCAGGGACATTTCACTTCCTGTCTTAAAGACAACAGGAAGGGAGGAGGAAATCTCTCCCAGGTGAGAAAGTTAACCCCTTAAGACATCTGGAAGACATCTCCCCTCTTTTCTTGTTCCAGTGACAAGTCAAAATATTGGATTTTCCTTCACTTTCAGTCCTCTGTACCAATGGAGGGTCGCATCTTCCAAGTGGGACCAAAACCGCAATAAGAACTTGACAGATGTTCTAACCCTTCCCTAATCCACGCTAAGCAAAGAAAAAAAAAATTGTTTGGATTTATACTTTAAAGCAGGGGTCTCTAAAATGTCAGAGGGCCAGGGTGTAGCCATTGGGTATAAAAGTGTTCCAGCATCAATGGAATTTATCACAGTAAAAAAAAAAAAAAAAAAAAAAAAAAAAAAAAAGGAGGATGCCTCAGTTGGTGCCAGTGGAAGAAAGAGCGCCTCATACTTGGTGCCAGTGGGAGGAAGAGCGCCTCATACTTGGTGCCAGTGGGAGGAAGAGCGCCTCATACTTGGTGCCAGTGGGAGGAAGAGCGCCTCATACTTGGTGCCAGTGGGAGGAAGAGCGCCTCATACTTGGTGCCAGTGGGAGGAAGAGCGCCTCATACTTGGTGCCAGTGGGAGGAAGAGCGCCTCATACTTGGTGCCAGTGGGAGGAAGAGCGCCTCATACTTGGTGCCAGTGGAAGGAAGAGCGCCTATGGACAGATGCATTCGACAACCTGTGACTACAGGGTGAGGAAATATCCCATAATTTTACATTGTACAGCTCTAGGCGCCTGTGTGAATGCAACCAAACTTCTGTTGGTTATGTTGTTGGAGAGCTCCCTCTCTCCAACAAGAGGTCATCAAAAAAGGAAGTGAGGGGAAATCTCCCTAATGGAGGCCCAGCTAGCAGTAAAACCTTACAGCAGTTCAAACTCTTCCCCACTTTATCCAGCAGTAGAAAAATAAAATGCATACAAGGACGGTACACCAAGTTTCTAACTGCTAGCAGAAGATGGAAGTAATGCATTGTGTGTTATCTGCCTGGAGTACACATTACTACAGATTTGTTCATCTTGAAAGTACTTACAAAAGCAAATCCAAATACACAAACCCAGCGACAAAAAAATAAAATAAAAAAACCCCACTCATGTTTACTACTAAACTTCACTCTGAAAGTTCATCCTCCTTTAAGACACACTGAGATTTGTAGTTGCGGAACAGCTGGAGAGCCAGAGATTGCGAACGGAGAGCAACACTTGTTTATTGTTCAGGTGCCCACACTATCCCAACCCAGTAAAAACTTGGCTGCAGCGAGCACGTGAGCCCAGATGGAGTGAGAGAGCGGCACACAGGGGAACGAGGAGGTGGATGGGAGGAGAGGAGGGTGACGGGCACACAATGGGGCCATTGATAGGAGGCCTGGCTCAGACCACTCTAGTATGGCACTTAACCCCTGGGCTGCAGCTGCCATGCCAGCACAGTCATCTTTTTCCCCAGAGTTCTGATCACACCTGGGACTAAACATGCGTCAATAAGCAATCCGTTACATGAAAGATTCTTAAAATTGAGTTTTAAAGTTCCAAGATACAACTTACAGCCCACACACCACAGATTTAAATTGTTCGGCAATCTGGTGAGTGAGCAATAAAAAAAAGGCACAGGAAGCAAAAAAGGGGAGTCTTTACATGCACTCCTTCCAAACACCGAGTCTGCTCAGCACAGATACGCATTCAGCTCAGGGACCATTCACACAATATGCCTTGGACTGCGCTAGACAACCTTGACCAACTTACAGTGGTGGTCAGAATGACACTTGTACAGTCAGATAAAAAGATCAGTCTCATGCCACTGGCATTGCCAAGTAGTGCTGGGCCCAGAACTACAAAGGCACCAGCAGATCGGAGGTCAAGATCAATGAACCCCTAGACATGTGGAGGATCCCCAAGATTCCAAGGAACCCTGGTTGAGAACTGCTTCTCTAGATCGATGTCAGGCCAGTAGAAACGCTACACTTACCAATGGTTTAGTCCAAAAACCTTAGCGTGTTGAATATTTCCACTTTCCGCGTGCCACTCAAAGCTGCCCAGTTGTCAGGGAAATCTCTATAGATGATACCTATGGGACAGAAAACTGCAGAGGGGTGCACACAAGGTGGCAATGTGCTGGGACTTGCAACTAAATATTTTCAGAAATCAGACACACTGCACATCATTGGAAACAGATCACACTTGTCTAAAGATCTTACAATCCTGGAGTTCATTATCAAACTGTATATTTACACAGATTTAGAGATGAAACCAAAAATAAAGGGAAACAGCCATAGGAGGAAAGAGACAGTCGCTGCAAAACCGAGACAGGAGGAATGCTACCGTGCTGTCGCCCAGCTATGCAGTTGTGCGAGGAATACGGCATTATTGTGGGGGTGGGTGCCCCATCTGGCAAAGACTGAGTTAAGTATACGGGTGGGCCACGTGTTTCGTATCTGCCATGCCTATGCGTGGCAGGCATCCAGAAGTGAGCCCCCACATCTCCTGGTGAATCACTGCACTCCAAAGCTCACGCTCTCCCCCCCTCCACCAACACCATCCTAAACAGCCCTCCCTCCCCCTTAAGTCTGACTCAGGCACACAGGCCTTGCTGTTCCTTCTAATTAAAGGGGAAAAGTTACCAGTGTCTGACATCACAGTCTGAATGTATCCTAAGAGCCGGCTTCAATGGGGCTCTGTGTACGAGACTTAGCTGCGGCACAGCACCCACGAGCGAGGGGTGGGCACCCGGCTACACAATGAGCTAATTACTAACTTTTCAGAAATGGAAAAGAGAAGGGAGGAGGGAGTTGGGGGGGGGGGGGGCACAGTGCCCAGACTGACCACACCTAACACCCTTCACTGGGGCACAGCAGATTAAACAGAATAACTAGCAATTGTAAAGACGCTGCTGGCAGTGCCAGGATGCCCGCGGGGATGCACCGTGCACTCAACTGCTAAAGCTACTGCCAAGAATCACATGAGCCCTGGCACAAACAGAAGAAAAAGGTCCAGACATAAACTCCGCACTTCAAGTAAACAAGCCAATCCAGAAGTAGCATGGAACAGGGAGTACATCGCATGCATCCACTATTAGCCACATACTTGTTCTCATCTAATGCTATACAAAATAAATATTAGTAAGGCCACTCTTGAAAATGCAATTCATGCAACACAAAAAAGAATGCAACTAAATGAATAAGGGGCATAAAAGAAGGTTGAGAAAAAAAATTAATGACCATTAAAAATGTGGTGATAAAGGAGGGATATCATCACATGGTGTAAAAAATGGCCCATGGAGTAAACTTGGTAAATAAATAAAAGTCTTCTATAAAACCGCTCGGGCTGCTGTTAATTTACCCATGCAGGCACTGTTGAACGCTTGGCTAGGAAAGAAGGGAATAAAGTACAAACACTTTATTCTTTGCTTCACCAGCAGTAGGCGCTCTTCTATGCTGTCCAACGCTCTTGAAACAAGGCCTAGTGTATAATGCAGGACTGCTGGTCCTGCATCATACGCAACCATGCTAAAGAGCTGCAACTGGCCAGGCAGCTGCAGTGTTTCTCAATCTTTGTCAAGGCACCCTTTAGAATTATGCACAAATCTCGAGGCACCCCATTCTCAAGTGTAAAAAGCGAAACGTATATAGTTTTACATAACGTAGCAACATCCAGACAAATAGGATATCCAACATTAGAGGCGATTTAAGCCGGCCATAGATGGTTCGAATCTGATGGTTTATTTAGCAGGGACTGTCCGAGAATGGAACCATCAATGGGCAGGCTGCTTGTACCAAAGTCGATCCAATCGATCAACTTGGGCGCAACAAGCATGTCGGATTTTTACATGCGATTGCCAGCCTGCCCCCATCCCCCACTGGGAGAACACCAACACTGACTGTGTTGATGGGGGATGAAGTCTTGGGTTGTTAGGACGCTGGCTGCTGACCTGCATGGTGCCCAAAGTTCTAATGCTGCACAATAAAAGTCTGTGGCTTTGTGGAACAAAAAAGGAAGGCTTGATCCTACTGCCAACTTGTCGAAAAAAAAAAAATGAAGCAATTAGAACCCCAGAAGGCACCATGGTTGAAAAAGCCAACTCAGATATATAGATATATAGATATATAGATATATAGGATATATAGATATATAGATATATATACACACACACACATCTATATCTCTAATTGCTTCTGGGTATCGGGAAGGAATTTCTGTTTTACAGAAAACTGGACCATGCTTTAGAAAGGTATTTTTACCTTCCTTTGGAACGACTTCAAAATTTAGGTCTAAGGATGTTATTTTTGTTTGTCTTGGTTGAACATGGCTGCTGATTTGATCCAATACAGACCTACTTTGTCCCTCAAAATATCAGCAACATGCCTGGCTTTTGAGAACAATGTGGACAAAGTTGAATTGGTACAACAAAGCTTTAGGCGTTTGCCTGTTTTGAAACCAATACAGCACTATCTATCTACAGGTGGTGGGTCCTGTATTGCCAACTAAGCCATTTTCTGAGTTTTCCATTAATCAATATTCCAGACTTCATGGGTTTGAAGTTCAAGGTTTACTAGAAACTGCTGACGTCATTGGGCCCAAGTAAACAGACAATCTCACAGAGGGTAGGACTTCCAAATGACTGACTGCAATCTGTAAATAGCAAAGTTTATTCTGTATGGAAACAGTGGCAAGTGTCCTCTCTTGGGAGATAACCGTGTTCTAGGCATAGCGGGCTGCTGAAGCTTGTACTGACAGACAATGGTTAATTTGACAGTGAACAGGGCAATTAAAATAAATGCATGACAGGTGAATGGCAAACCGAACGTAAACACGTGACGTCAATAGATTTAGAGTCTAATGACCTGGTGACAAGGTCCTTTTAACATTGTGCTGTTGACCCATCCCATCCAAAGCTCAGATTTATGTTTTTTTTCTAAGGGAAACATGTAGCAGTTGGTCATATCCAACTAACCCAGTTAAGCCATCTTTTGTTTTTAATACTGTATTTAAAGGAAATCTGTATTGTGATAAGTACACAAGCGGACCTTTTTAAAATTCTAGTTCCTCATCATGCATTGAGCAAATGACCAGAAATAAGTAAGAACTCTGGTCCATTAGGCCACCAACTTAAATGTACTGAAGACTTCAGGAGGTGGTCAGCAACAGTAGACCTCCACGTTACTTTCATTAGTGAGCTCTTGTACAACGGTTTCCCACAGGCGTTGACCAAACCCTTAACTTACACCTAGCAGCACGTGAACTGTTAAAATGAACCTGGTTCTTTGCCCATTACCCAGGAGCAAAGAGAAAAATAAATAAAACCGTACTGTTGGGTATGGGGGCATGTAACCAATTCGCCTTCCCACCAATATGACAGTGCTGGTGATTGGTAATGGTCCAGCCATGTCACCTGGCAGCAGCAGAACAGTCCTCAGCCCTGTGTAAGCTCCAGGTCACCCAGGCTAGCTGTTGATGGGCATGTTCATATAATGTAAGGGTTTCTCAACATCAGGGGAAAAATAAAGAATAAAAAACCCCCCCCCAAAAAAAAAAAAAAAAAAAAAAAAAAAAAAAAAAAAAAAAAACCAGACAGAGTGCATTTTTGCGTTTTTTAGAACACTCATTCATACGCTGCATCATGCAAGTACGGCCAGCGGCTTCCTAAATTAAACTTTCAAGGGCAAAGAAATGGGCTTACTTTACTGCTAGCCCCATTATCAACCATATCGGCCATCTTTTTTTGCTCTTCTTCTGTTTTGTTCTTAAAGCACAGGTCTTGACCTGTGCCTGGACCTGACCTGGACAGTGTTGAGCCAAGGTTAGAAATTGTGATGGGGGCTGAAAATTATGCAAATGTGGTGGCCTTCAGTCCTAATCAAGTGCACCTCTTACATACCAAGGATTAGAGCTGCACGATTAATCGTACATAGAATCGCGATTTCGATTCACTCCCCCCCCTCGCGATCTACAGTCTGGATTATCTCTATTTTTTTTAATAGCCTGAACAGGCTGATCGGAGGAGAAGCAGCCGGGAACCAGCGTTTTGAAAATGGCGCCGCCAGCGCCGAAGTACACAGAGCCGGTCCTCGGCTCTTTCTGGCGGCTCTCGCTTACTTTCGGCTCCACTCGTAGTCCCGAGCGGAGCTATCCGAACCTACTCGGATAGCTCCGCTCGGGACTACGAGTGGAGCCGAAATTGAACGAGAGCCGCCGGAAAGAGCCGAGGACCGGCTCTGTGTACTTCGGCGCCGGCGGCACCATTTTCAAATCGCGGTCGGCGATTTTGAAGCCCTGGAAGCAAGTACAGGGGATCCAAGGCTGCACTGGGGCAAGGCTGCACTGGGGCAAGGCTGCACTGATATGGCTGCACTGACAAGGCTTTATCTTTAAAATAAAATTATTTTTTTGAGAATCGTGAGAGAATCGTGATCTTTATTCCAAGCAAAAGAATCGTGATTCTCATTTTTCCCAGAATCGTGCAGCTCTACCAAGGATACAATCATTACCAGGTGAGGGGGGTGGTATGACCATGGAGTAATACTGTAATGGGCTCATCAACGAAACGTCAAAGGGTGCCCACCTAATGGCATACCTCCACTCCCCCTCTTTGACCACACCGACCCCAAGCGTGTCAACTCGCAGTACGCATTGAAACATCAAGTCCTATTGGCTCTACTACAGGCTCCAAAGGTAGGATCTAATATCTATTCACCTAAAAATGTTTCTCCCATTCAAGTATCCAGCAAGGTATGGGAGAATTTAAAGTGGAAGTAAACCCTCCTATCATTTTCAGCCAAGGAAGCTGCCATCTTGGCCTCTGTTTAGTCTAGAACTGCCATGATGCTGCACATGTGATCCGTTATGGCACCTCCCATTGGATGGTTTGACAGTTTGGTTGAGAGCACAACCAATGAGTGTGTTACATTTCCGACACGTGCCAGAAAGGTAACCGTTTTATGGATGGGTTTACTTCCACTTTAAAGTCCAACCACTGAAATCACAAATAGACATTCAGCTTTACATGAACAGTGTGCCTCACCTCAAATAAGGAGAATCTTCCCCATAGCAGCCACATTCCAGCTGCCATTTTGTAGTCTAAAAAAAAAACTAAATTAAATTGGTTGCTCTGAGCAACAAAAGGCACCTAATCTGATTGGTTAGAAATGTTGCTTTTGTATTGTCTCATGAAAAGAAAAGTAACCAAACCAGGTAAAGATCAAAAAACAGAAACCAAATCATGCAGCCAATAAACAGCTTTGATTAAACGTAGCAAAGCCCAGCGTCAAGAGAGGAGATATTGGCTTTCCGCTTGTCAAGGTCGTTGCAAAGACCCAAAAAAAGGAGCACAAATGCATCCTCCGGAGAAATGCAGACATACGCTAACCACACTGCGCCACTGATACTTGGCACTGCCCTACAATCACCCACCACAAGGGCAGGGGGATAGAGTTACAGATCAATAGCCAGTGTCTTTGTAAGGGAGGAGAGAAAAAAAAAAAAAAAAGAAGCTTAACAAAACTATGAAAGTGCTATGACCTCACCACTACAAACAGACAAGGTCGAGCTGATGGGGGAGGGGGGTTCGATCATGACAAAAAGACGAAAGATGTACAGCATCTTTATTCGCCCTTAAAGGAAACCTGTGTTGATACAACCACACAAGCTGTCAGTGCAGACCCGACAATTGCCAAGCTGTCATTCCGATCCACTGGCTTAAGTACTTTCTAACCCAGAAGTATGCAGGTTTAGGAGTGTGAACGTCTACATCAGTTCCTTTAAGGCTTAATGTACACGGGGCGTTTTTACAACCTCTCCTGAACTATTAAACTTGACAGATAGTATCCCACGTTTGAGACGTCCATTTTGCCACGTTTACCAAAAAAATTATATTTTATTTTTCTTCAAAATAGCCAAAAACGAAATGTGAGTTACCGCATTTAGCCACGTTTGGCGCTTGAAATGCCTCTAAACTCAGTGTCTGAACTAATTTTTTGCTTTCCAAAAAACGCCTCTAAACTGCCTAAAAACTGATATCTATAAAGCCATATACTGAGACAATAGTACCATTCACCTTCACTTTTGCCATGTCTGCCGCCTGACATCCCCCCTGGGGGTACCCGTGTCAGTCTTCTCCTCCTCAGCTCCCGTGCCATACTCTGGCTGCTGCCGTCCATTTGGGGGTTCAGCGATGGAAACTCTGGTCTTGTTCATTGGTAAGTATTGGGCTGTTTTGCTCTGGCCCATTCTGCCATTGTTCTTACATCTACCACTGTGACATCTTTTTGTCTATTTAGATACATCTCATCCACCCCTGATGAGCGAGCAATGATCGAGCGAAATGCGCGTCGGGTTTTCTGATGCATGAACTTGTATATACTGTATTGTATAACGTTTGTATCAACTTTATTTATTCTCTTCATTATGTGCAAATCTATTGGCTGAGCTAATATGCTATACCATTCATGTATGTACATTAAATTTAATAAAAATTTATACTGCTATTACTCTTGTTACTCAGTGGCTAACTGTGACCACCTCATTTAAAGTCCCAGGGCGACTCTTTTTTTGAAACTGCCTAAAAACGACATTAAACGAACCTGTGTACATGTACACATAAGATAACATTGGATGAGTTCAGGGGCAACTGAAAAAAGTCATACAACTGCCTCTGAACGTCCACACGTAGCCACTCCTGTCTACATGCTTTTCCACCATCACTGGCTACATAGCATTGCGGTTGTCTGGCTTCCTTGTAGTGACAACAGTGGAGTCAACCATATACGTGTAAAAATTTCCACGGGGCTGAACATGAGAAATCAATAGGTTCCTCCATCCTGTAATACCTGCGGCTGTCTGAGTACCCAAGCAGGGATTGCATCCCATAGGACAGTCACTGTTCTGTCAACAATTTTCCACCCAACTCAGTTGATTGTGGAGATGACAGGGCCACCCACAGCTCAAATGTCAGCAGATTCAGATTTACGAGTAATGTATGGCTATCAGTTGAAAGGAGTATGAGACAATACAGAAGCACTACTGGGAAATAGCCATTATCCTGTACAAGAACCTTTGTGGCAAGACGTGCATTGTATAGGCAAAAGAACTTTTTAAAATGACAGCGATATGAAATTGTAGTTTTGGGCTCGGTCTACCTTGCTCTGCTTCTGTGTAGCCATCTTGGGATTCATCTTAGAGAAAACTTCCTGGTGAGATTCCGCAGGCCTTCAAGTCTTTTGGACCTGGTCAAAACCTACCTATGAAATGTCTGCATGCAAAAGAAAAAGAAAAAAAGCTTTGCACGCGTGCGTAGACAAGCCATGGGTCTCAGTCAGGTTAAAAATAAAAAATAAGAGACACGCTGCATGTCTGCATATGCACCACTCACTAAAACAATGGGGGAGACTTACTAAAACTGGAGCACTCAGAATCTGGTGGAGCTGTGCGTGGCAGCCAGCTTCTAACTTTAGCTCGTTCAATTAAGACCAGCCAGACACGGTTCGAATCCTCGGGCGGTTTAGCAGGAACCGGACAATATTCTAACCATTAATGGACAGGCTGAACGTACCAAGTTGATCGATCGACTTGGGTACAACCAGCCTGCCGGATTTGCTTGAGATTATCGCAAGCAGATGCTATAGCCGTTGGTGATGCTCACTTTCTTCTCCCGGCTGGGACGGTTTCCCCTGCCTGTAGAAGACAATTCTTCGGGCAGGAAGGATTCCCGTCAGCACTGTGTTGATGGGGGAATCATGCAAATTTTTTACTCTGCAACCCATGGTTGCAGAAAAAAATAAATTGCACCGTCTATGGCCGACTAACAGAAAAAAAAAAAAAAAAAAAAAAGAAGCCGATTTGTTTCTATCCAGGAGCGGCACCATATTTTTCACGCTCCAGTTTTAGTAAATAAAACCCCACTACCTACCGAGATGTGTGAAGTGGATATCCCAGAAGGTAGTGGGGTAGAAAGACTACATTACCCTCAGGTTACTAAGAAAAAAAAAACACATTTAAAGAGGGGGAGGGCAGAGCTGAGAAAAAGTTCATCTGTTGGGTGGAGGTCTACTTTAAAATGTATTTCATAAAACACAGGGCACACCACCAATACTTTAATAAGGTGTGCTAACCTGTTTTACCATATAAAGCTAAAATGATCACCCTCTAAAAAAATATAATTTATTGCCCCATTATATTGTTTTTTTTATAAATTACAATTAAAGACCGTTAAAATAAAAAATCCGACATGGGCGTGGAACAACAAACCAAGTGTTCTAACAGGCGAAGTAAAGTGTCTTTAAGTCTTTCCAGTCTGGAAAGTTCAGCCTGCATTTCACAAGCGTCTGCTAG
Source organism: Lithobates septentrionalis (assembly GCA_037952835.1). NCBI lineage: Eukaryota > Metazoa > Chordata > Amphibia > Anura > Ranidae > Lithobates > Lithobates septentrionalis. The sequence goes on along the minus strand of JBBDGP010001876.1, from coordinate 394,896 downwards.
TTAGGTTTTCCAAGTCTCCCAGCTTCTCGCTGAAGGATTATTGGAGCTTGCTAACACGTGTAGCTGCTGCTTCCCCCAACAACATGCTACCAATTCCTCGCAGTACTGCCATGCCAACATATCTAGTAAGCAGGGTGGCAGAGATGTTGCACATGTTCTCCTAGAGAAGGGTTTAAAACTAATAAAAGCACAAATAAAGTAACACAAAAAAAAAACACACCAAACACCACACGAAAAGTTGACATGGGATCAATCACATACAAAAATTTTCCGTTAGAGCACAAGCGCCTTAAACCAGTAAAGCTTACCATACACTATACAAATTTCTTGACCAATTTTTCTTCAGAGATTTACCAAAACCATATACGAGATCAAAACTAAACCTTTTCGATTTCTAAGCAATCAAGCAGGCCCTTGCACTACATAGTTGAAAGTAAATCTAAAGTAAATTGTAAAATATATATACACACACACACACACACACACACACACACGTAATTGTCACCTTATTCCTTAGATTCATGCGCTCTCCTTTTCACTTTTATGCTCAGAGTGATGGAACGGGCCCTTGCCATCATCATGCCTAATGTAATACTACACGTCCTGCATTGTATATGTTCATGTCAGATTCCAATCTCCTGGAGTGCCAAATTAAAGAGACTGCGGGGCCAGTCACATGACATGGGGGAAGACCACCAGAGTGAGGGATAAGGAAAGTATTAAGGCTAATTTCACACTGGGGCGGCCGGGCACCGGTGGTAAAGCGGCGCTATTTTTAGCACCGTTTTAGCGGCGCTATTCGGGTTAAAACCACCCACAAAGCGCCGCTGCAGCAGTGGTTTCGCAGCGCTTCCCCATTGTTTTCAAAGGGCAGGGGCACTTTAAAAGCGGTTTATACACCACTCCTACAGCGCTGCAAAGATGCGGCTTGCAGGACTTTGACCTTCCTGCAAGCGCACCCCTCGGGCTTTCACAATGGAGAGACGGGTGAGGCCCTTTACAGGCGCTATTTTTAGCGCTGTAGCGCCTCAGTGTGAAAGTAGCCTAAACCTAATTCCTCTACCCCTAGACTTTTTCGTCAATTTACCCTTAGACTTAACAAGCATTTTACCCCTGCAGAGTGAGAGGTAGGAAGGCCTACTTGAAGGGCATTGGAGGGAAAAAATCCCAGTCCCAGAGTTCAACTTCAAATCTACCTAACTTTTGTTCCTAGTTTTATACAGGTAACTATTAGAACTGCAGATAATGCTGGGGTGCCGTGAAGTGGCTCTGCAGCTTATGCACATCTTTGCAAGTGTGTGCAAACTAAAACACCCGTTTAACACATATTGTTAGACCAGACAATTCGGTTGGTTGCAGGCTGGTCGGTAAGTTAAGGAAGAAGTCCACCCTAACACTAAAATCCCTGCATCTACAGACATCCACAATCTAACACTAAACCTATCTAGCCCTGTAAAGAAGAAATCAGTATACATACCTTTTTTTGAAGCTGATCCGACCCGATCCCATGCTGAGCGTCAGCTGTGGCTCCGCTGTGGAGGCGGGTGCAGAGGACACAGCCGACAACGGAAGCCCCATAGTAAGTCTATGGGTGACATTGATACTGATAATTTGGAAATGCTCCACCTGATACCTGGGCAGTCAGGGGTGGTCGGAGCAGGGGGGGGGGGGGGGTTGGGGGGGGGGAGTTACAATCACATATCTCCCTGTATAGATTTCAATAAAGCAGCTGACAGCGGCTTCTCCACCCCCCCCAGTTTTCAGTTGCTTTATTGAAATCTATAGGATTTCAGTGGAGATCAGTGCATGCAACCCCCCCTCCAACGATCAAGCCTGACAGGTCCTCCCTGTCCCAGATCTGTCAGAGGAGAGAGTGAGGCTGGTAATTATGTAATTTACTGGCTCCTTCCTTTCTGAATGGACAGTCAGTGATCATTGACTGTCCATTCACATAACTGAGCATAGTAATCTGTATTTACAATGTCTCAGTTTATGACTAGAGAGGAGCCTCTGTCTCCTGTCCATTCATTTTCAGTGCAGCTGAGGCTGCAGAGAAAAGGGACTGGGGTATGTGTCCTTAGTCTCTTTCTCTGTCTTAAAAGGGAAGATGTCAGGGGTCTGTTTAGACCCCCCGATGTCTCAAAGCCCCAACAGGAATGATAAAAAAAAAAAAAAAAAAAAAAAAAAAAAAAATCTAAAATTTTAATATTTAAAAAGGTAATATAGTAAAAAAAACTGACAGTCCACATACATACACATATATATACATATATATACATATATATACACACACATACATATTATATATATATATACACACACACATATAAAAAAAAAAAAAAAAAAAAAAAAAAAAAAAAGGTATAGGTGCAACCCTAGTGATATCACGTTCCATTCATTTCACAGCCGTTGTTGGCTGTGTCCTTTGCAGAGCTTCCGCTGCTGGAGATCGAAAATTGGCTTCAAAAAAGGCATGTATACCGATTTCTTTTTTTACAGGGCTAGATTGCTTAGTGTTAAGATCGTGGATGTCTGTAGATGCAGAGATTTTAGTGTTAGGGTGGACTCTTCCTTAGTTTTGTTTGAAATGCGTCCTTTGCTGCAGAGGCCAGTTATAGGTGGGATGGCAGTGGCCATTTGTTTGAATGGAGTAAAAATCCTTAAAAAGGCAAGTACCACAGGCAAGGTATTGCATAAATGGCTAAAACAGCTTTTGTAAATAACTGGTTGTCATCCTCAACTATAAACAGATTCCTAAAAAAAATTTTAAAAAAAGGGAAGAAAAAACCCTTTGCTATTGCAACTCAGAATTTGGCCATCAGTTACTTGCCACTATGGGAAGAGTTGACTATTTGACCCATAGAGCAGGCAGTCCCCCATAGCAAGGTGTAGAGCTACTAGTCCGCTGTAACTCCCCATTTATGGGCACCTGAGTAGCACAACAGACATCCACATTGCGTCAATCTCAGCAGTGTAACAAAGTTTTTTTTTGTCTGTGTCTACTGCCCAGTCCTGAATGGGATGATGAAACATGGGCCAGACAGGAACACAAACCAATACTGCTCATGTCTAGGGGGGTGTGAGCTGGAAGGAGGCTGAATTTGGCACACTGAGCCCTTTCAGAAAATACGGGTCACTTTTTCCCCTTCTCTTGAACAGAGCTCTCTTGGAGCTTGATAAGAACCATATACTTCGCTGATTACTCATCGGAGCGCACAAAAACTGATCCTAAAACCTTGTACTCGGCTGAACCACGGCATTCAACTTTTACAATGCGCACACCGACAAGTCGGAACAGGAGAGCATGTGAAGCTGTATGTCAGCGCTCATCTCAGATCTGATCTTAGCTCGCAGTCTGGTGAACGGCTGTTTTCCAACAACCACTTTTTACTAATTACCCTGCAGAGGCAAGGGTTAACCACACGCTACTGAGCAACTTTTGCTGGCAATAACCTCATTATCTACACATTAAGATCACAATCAAGTGGTAATCTAATAAACAGCATGAGATTAATAAGTAGATTTAAATCCAATTCACAAAAACCTCATTAAGATTCATTATGTTAATTTTCATAAATTGTTTTTAAGCTGGCCGCAGACGGTTTGATTCGAACCATGTGTGGGCATGGCTGAAGGTACCCAAGTTGATCGATCAACTTGGGTACAACCAACCTGTCTGATTTTACAATTATTGCTAGCCGCTATAAACAGCATCACTTCACTGTGTTCTCCTGGCAGAGACGGATTAATCCACTCCCCCCGTCTGCAGAACACAAGGGCTTTGTGAGAGGGTTGATGGGGTATACAAACGATTTTTGATCAGTCTATGGCCAGCCTCATTCTTTTTTGAATTGCCCCATTTTCCTTACATAGCACCTGGTGATCCTTCCATAAAAAGGTCCTTGTTCAGGCACTTCCTGTTATGCAGTGACAACTGTCGTCCAGTTGTGCTTCTGCATGGTCACCCTATCCCATTTGGTTCTGGTGGAGACTACAACCAACTACACGTTGTACATTGTAACCATCGTACCATCAACCATTGTAATGAAGCTGAGCTACAGCAAGCTGAAAATGTATGTAGACAGGAGGTGTTGAAAGTGGCTAAAGGAGATCAGCATCACAGTGGGCTGTGTAAGGACCATGTAGGCCCCTAAGGTAGTGGTATCCAAACTGCGGCCTAGGGGGCAGAGGTGGCCTTTGGCTTGATTTTATCTGACCCTTGGGTAATTTTTCCACCGACTGACACCATCGATGGGGCGCTATTCTTTTCATTTATACCAACAATGAAACAATATTTCCTCCATTCAAACCAATAATGGGACATGGTTTATAACCACCAATGGCGGGGCATTTTCTGCTCCCACTGGTCACAGTCCAGGACCCCTAGAGTCTGAAGGGCACTAAAATGGCTCCTTGTTTAGAATGTTTACAGATTCCTGTCCCAAGGGAAAAAGTTGTCTTCATTATAGTCATCACTCTTGGGCTGATCCTGAATGGACAGAGAACATTCCATCAATAGTGTGGAAGGTCCAGACACTGCCATTAATTCAAAGATAACTGGAGCAAAAGGTGGTGTTCACCACGTCCTTCCTTCAACAAGAGATTATAAAAATAATAGTGTAGCGCTCAAAAACTAGTGAAAAATAAAAAATGTAAATAAACTACTTTGACAATTGGTATATGTAAAAACATGACATGGCAGATCAGTCCATCTCGATTCAATATATCATGACGGTGTAAGTAAACACCACAAGTGTGGAATCTAAAGTGATCAATCCTGAAGAGAGTGCTTGATCGTGAAGTCAAAAAAGGTTTGCACGCTTACCAGATGAGGTGGACACATGTACCTTACAGTACATAGGACAAACAGGCATAGTGAGAACTCTGCCTCAATGT
>JBBDGP010001876.1:140000-382500 GCA_037952835.1 Lithobates septentrionalis | reverse complement strand
GATTTTTTCTTCTCCTGCCAGCGCACCGCTTCAGTGTGAAAGCCCTCGGGCTTTCACACTGGACAAACAGCGGAGGCTGTTTAGGGGCGGTTTGCAGGCGGTATTTTTAGCGCAATAACGCCTGCAAACCGCCCCAGTGTGAAAGGGGCCTTAAACAGCGCTAAAAATAGCGCTGTTTTACCGCCGCCGACGCCCCCTACCGCCCCAGTGTGAAAGGGGCCTTAAAAAAAAAAAAAGTTTGGCCTTTAATTATTACTTTAATCTGAATGGTGACATTTAAATAAGACAGTATTCACTTCAGACTTTGATCAGTGACATCCAATAGAGGACGATCCATTATCCTGCACAAGTCATGGTAATAGAACAGTTTAAAGTGCAATTATAAAAAGCTGCAAACTTTAGCTAACCCACAGCAGCCAATCATTATTCAGGTTAATAAACAGGTAAAATCTGACTGGTTCTTGTGGATCCTGTTCCATGAAATAGGTCCATAAAGCAATGCAATTAGCAATTTACACAATGTCACCCCACACCCAGTACCATGATCTTTGTGTAGGTGGAAATATATAGATAGTGAGTTCACAGCTGGGGCCTAGAAAATATTATTAAATCAAGAAAAATTATAATTTGGATCTGCAGAAAAAAAAAAAAAAAAAAAAAAAAAAAAAAAAGTGTGGTCCACATTCAGTCCCGAACATTTGTTTTACCTGCACAGTGACGCATTTTTCCATGCAGGGAGTTCCATTCATCTCTATTGGGAAACAGCAGCTGTGCCCCAATATGACACCCGTGAGGGTGCGGGTCCCCCGAACTTAGCCTGGGAGTGTTCAGAGTTGTCACCCACACGGATGTCACGTTGGCAGCAGTGGCCTTGTCCATGTAGTTTCTGCATCCGAACAGACGTTTATGGGACTGCCGACATGGGGATGCATTGAACACCTGAGCCTCTCTGTGCCAGTAAAAACACGCCCTGCATGGGGCACGAATGTAAATCGCCCTGTGTGAATGGGACCCATAAAAAAAGTGTATGGCGTAAAATATGGTCCACATGCAGATTTTTCTTAGTTTTTTTTTTTTTTCCCCCGCAACCAAACGCTGGGGACTAAAAAAGGAGCAATGTGCTTTCGTGCATAGTATGCAACGCTGCTGTATTCAGATCCATATACATTACAGACCTGTGCACAGTAAATCCATGTGCATGAACCAAAGAATCTTCTTTGGAAAAGTTTCAGAGGCAACCTTTCCAGTTACTACAGACAACTTCACTTTGTTTTTACACGTGCCTAAATGAAATTTTTTTTTTTGGGGGGGGGGGGGGGGGGGGGGGTGTTAATCCAGCACCTTGGCTGAAAACTCAAAATATCAGGACACAAATCAGGTTGCCTATAGGCAAATCTATTTATGCGCATTTGCAAACCCTGCATTCTTGGGTAGAAAAATGCAACAGATTGGCTCAGCTCTGTGACAGATCTGGGGTCACAGATATCCAATCAACATATTGATTTTTCAATATATTTCATAAGTGCCATTGATTCTTGTGGTACTGTTAGAAGTAATCAAGGGTCCAAAACACACACACACACACACACACACAATATACAAACACATGACATGGCTTTAAGTACATACACATGTAAAGTTATTGTGATCATTAGGCAAAAAGGATCACACAATATACAAACACATGACATGGCTTTAAGTACATACACATGTAAAGTTATTGTGATCATTAGGCAAAAAGGATCCCAAGACCAAAAATGCTGCAAAAAAAAAAAAAAAAAAAAAAAAACCAAAACACCCCCCCCCCCCCACCACAAAATAAAAAATAAAATAAAAAAATAAAAAAATCCCCCAGCCAGGAGGTGCCCTTGTGTTAATCCTCGAAACCAGCCATATGCCAGCATGCAACGTTACAGTATAGAGTACCTAGAAGCTCAGCTGCTCCTTATGATAGCAATGTACTATAATAAGTTCTAATCCAGATCAAGCTAAATTTACCCACACACGTGCATATCCTGTCTGAAAGTTATCTAAGAATGGAGGGCAGAAGGCTGAGAATCCTCACGTCAAAAGTCCCCACCACCAGGCAACACTGGGAATTATAGTTTCACAAGTGATGGGTATTGATCAATTATCTGAAAATTATCTGTTACGAGCGTGAAGCAAAAGAAAAAACCATAAGGTGTCTTCCACTAGGTTGGCTCCACCTGGTAGTTTTTTTCGGCTACAAATCCTATTTTGGGGGGGGGGGGGGCGGCTGTCTAGTGCTCCTGAATTGCTCAATGTCCACCATGGAAACCCAACTACATCTTAGCAACTGTAGACATTTCAGCAGTGTGTGCATATAAACACACAGCCATTAATGTCTAAACCTCTGGCAACATAAGTGAGTACACCCCTAAGTGAAAACGTCCAAATTGGGCCCAAAGTGTCAATATTTTGTGTGGCCACCATTATTTTCCAGCACTGCCTTAACCCTCTTGGGCATGGAGTTCACCAGCGCTTTACAGGTTGCCCCTGGAGTCCTTCCTCTCCTCCATGATGACATCACGGAGCTGGTGGATGTTAGAGACCTTGCGCTCCTCCACCTTCCATTTGAGGATGTCCCACAGATGCTCAATAGGGTTTAGGTCTGGAGACATGCTTGGCCAGTCCATCACCTTTACCCTCAGCTTCTTTAGAAAGGCAGTGGTGGTCTTGGAGGTGTGTTTGGGGTCATTATGTTGGAATACTGCAGCCCAGACTCCGAAGGGAGGGGATCATGCTCTGCTTCAGTATGTCACAGTACATGTTGGCATTCATGGTTCCCTCAGTGAACTGTAGCTCCCCAGTGCCGGCAGCACTCATGCAGCCCCAGACCATGACACTCCCACCACCATGCTTGACTGTAGGCAAGACACACTTGTCTTTGTACTCCTCACCTGGTTGCCGCCACACACGCTTGGCACCATCTGAACCAAATAAGTTTATCTTGGTCTCATCAGACCACAGGACATGGTTCCAGTAATCCAAGTCCTTAGTCTGCTTGTCTTCGGCAAACTGTTTGCGGGCTTTCTTGTGCATCATCTTTAGAAGAGGCTTTCTTCTGGGACGACAGTCATGCAGACCAATTTGAAGCAGTGTGCGGCGTATGGTCTGAGCACTGAGAGGTTAACCCTCCCCCCCCCTGCCAAGCACCATTTCAACCTCTGCAGCAATGCTGGCAGCACTCAGACGTCTGAGGACATGCACTCAACTTCTTTGGTTAACCATGGCAAGGCCTGTTCTGAGTGGAACCTGTCCTGTTAAACTGCTGTAGGCTCTTGGCCACCGTGCTGCAGCTCAGTTTTAGGGTCTTGGCAATCTTCTTATAGCCTAGGCCATCTTTATGTAGAGCAACAATTCTTTTTTCAGATCCTCAGAGTTCTTTGCCATGAGGTCCAATGTTGAACTTCCAGTGATCAGTATGAGAGAGTGAGAGTGATATCAACAAAATTTAAAACACCTGCTCCCCATTGACGACTGTCTGACACCCATACTAACGCCATACAAACGCTATAGGAGCGTTTTTGAGGGTCAGTAATTTAGTCAAGTGTGAACAAGCCCTTAGAAGAATTTTTGTAACTTTAGTAAAAGTATTCGTTTTTGATATTTGACTATTATCTACAAAAATAAAAAGATAATTCGTCCTATTTTCTCCATGTGTGAAATAGGCTTAAAAAAGGAAAAATGTCTCCAACCCCTATGGCCACGTTATTTTGTACACTAGGATTCCAGCTTGTAGGTTTTTCTTTGAAAGCAGAACTACACTGCATCTGGACTGAAGTCCGCTATCTGCTAACATCACAGAAAAAAATAAATAAAATAAAAATCGGTCCAGGCACCGCATCATCATGACGATGGAAGTCTGGATCCGCCTGGTGCCTGGACTGACACCCGTCTCAGCCTCTCAGTGAGCTGTTGAAAGCCTGAGATGGCCGCTCCTCGCCCCTCCACGGCTCAGCGCTCTAATGAGCGAGGATGAGCAGAGCGGAGAGCTCCTGCTCGACAGGTCAGCAGCTCTCTGCTCACGGAGCTGTGAGAACCGAGCCATCGGCGATGTTCGATCACTCGGTTCTCAGTGCAGAGGCGCCAGGGGACCGAATAGGCAAGTATAAAACTGAAAAAAAGAAAACAAAATACATATTTCTCTAATGCATTAAGGGCCAGTTCACACTAGATGCAGTTCCACTGCGCTTTTTTTCTGCATCGAAAATGCAGTGTTTTCCCATGTATTCCAATGACTCTAGTTCACACCATGCAGTCAGTTTCCGGTGCTGCATGGTGTGAACTAGAGCCATTGGAATACATAGTAAACACTGTGCACGCATTTTGTGCAGAAAGAAAAGCGCACAGAACGGAACTGCGTCTGGTGCGAACTTGCACCAAGATAAAAAAACCTTCTGACTTTACAACTCCTTAAACGCATGTCCAACTCATCACTGAGAAAACAGGATTAAAGGGTGGCGATTGCCCTTCCAGCAAGGTTCAAAATACTTCTTTATTTATAGAAGTAAAATTAAATTGGGTACAGGGAGTGGAAGGAGAGAGCCCAAGACCTCTGGAACACTAAACGCTTAATCTTACAATTCGCACTTAAATGCTTTATTCTACAGAAATGTTACTATCCCAATGTGCTAATCAAGAGAATCTACTGACATTCCTGTAGAATCTCAAAGAAATCACAAGGAACTAGCAACATTTCTGTAGAATAAAGCATTCATGTATATGTAAACCAAACACAATCAACATATCTTCCCTGCTCCTAGTTGGTCTATAAAATATGCCATTGAAAGAATTTTTTTCTGTTCGACAAGTATGAAAAAATACCTGTTGATCCTGCCCAAATTCCAGTAACTGGATACCTTTTCTTGTATCCTCTGCGACACTATCACTGTTCCCAGTTCTCTCTGTGGACTACACAACCCCTCAGACCTGTAGTAAGGATAAGAGAAGGGTGGGGTGGGGGGGTGTAGTCCTAACGCACTTCCTGTCCTAGGGTAAAAATCACTGCTCCTCCATACAGTACAGTGAGCTTTGTCACCCAAGAATAGGAAGCATATTACAGACCGGACCACCAAGACACAATATAGGAAAGAAAAATTTTTTTTTAAACACAACAGCCACAGTTACAAAATACCGAAATTTAGGTTTACGACTTTAGCTACGGTTTAGGTGAGCCATGAAGCTGTATTATATGGAATACTGTCGACCTCAATTGTAAAACTGATACAGGCTACAAAAAAAAAAAAAAAAAAAAAAGGGAGGGCGCACCAGCACTGTGCATTATCCTTAAACATCTTTTTATTAAAAAAAAAAAAAAAAAAAAAAAAAAAAAAATACTCAAAACATGTGGGAAAAAAATTTGCAATACAAATGATCTCCAGATGACAGCAATTAGTTGACTGACAAACAGACTCCAGATGGTTACAAGGGAGATATCAAGGGCCACTGCCAGCTGACGCGTTTCGAAGGGGTACCTTCTTCCTCAGAGTCTAGCTGTGGCCAGCAGTGGCCCTTGATATCTCCCTTGTTACCATCTGGAGTCTTTTTGTCAGTCAATTGCTGTCATCTGGAGATCATTTGTATTGCAATTTTTTTCCCACTTGGTTGTGAGTAGTTCATCTTTTTAATAAAAAAGACAATTAAGGATAAAGCACAAGGCTGGTGCGCCCTCTTTTTCTTCTTTTCTTTTTGACTATTAGGATATCCCTACCCTTGAGGGCAGCAAGGCCTGAGGCACTTTCCACCACGAACTTTAGTCCACCTGGTAACTCACTTCTGCGCAGGAGTGTTTGTCTTTCTGCTACTTCCCTTGTAATAGCGATTGAGCACACGCACATGGCTGCTCACGTTGCATGTACAATAGGTACTCCTTAGGGCAAGGGGTTATTTGTCATTTCTGCAAACCCAGGTGCGTTGGCCAGAAGCGCAAGTCGATACTTCAGATTCCTCAAACGCAATTCGCTGCGTCTATAGAGAGAACATACGTGGCAGGAGACATGAAGTGCACTCTAGCTATGACTAATAGGAGGCCACATACGCACAGTTTGCAGTATTTTACTTTAAATGGACAGGGAGGGCATGTTGTCATAACTCATCATAACTCACCGCGTCAGACTGCATTAGAGGCTGAAAGGGCTACATCAATTAATTGATTTACAAAGATGAAAAAGCTTCGGGTATGTACATATACAGTACGAACATATTTTTTATTAAAGTATGTTCGAGGAAAACTGGTATTTATCTTATTCATATCACTCATCTAATCTCATGCATCTAGGGGCCACTGTTTTACATCTCATGCACACGGCTGTATTGGTTTACCAGCTGGCAACAAGATTCTGCTTAGGCATGTAGGCACCTGGGCCGTACAATGTCAAATTTGGGCGTATTTCACCATCCAGGAGCTACAAGTGCTGCACACAGTCTCACACAAATCAGCAGCTGCACACGGATTTACGCAGACTGCCTGCGTCCAGTGCCGCACGCTCAAATGCACATTTACACATGTACTGGGAATATTGGAGTACACCCCTTGGTCTCTATTGGCCCAAGGTTGTCCAAACAGCATATGAACCCATGCACCCTTGTTAATCCATAGGGTTGACTAGCGTACCTTTTGTGCTGTTGTCTAATAACACATCGATCAATAAGGAGGGTTGCAAACATCAATAGTGTGTAGTGTACTCGCAGCGGAGGTGCAGAGGGACTTAAAGGAAGAGTATGATCAAAGCTTTTTTTAGCCCTACTTCTGCTATGGATCACAGTAGTGCAGTTAGTTCTTTACTCCTGTGACCTGTTTTCAGCTGACACCGGGCTAAAGTCCGCTGCAGGCTGACACCACTCTGCCGTTCAGGCGCTGAATTAATCCTGACTTTATAGTTGGGATCCACCCAGAAGCCTGGACTGGCAGCTGGCTTATCCTCTCAGCAAGCCACTGGGAGACCGAGTCAGCTGCCTCCTGCACAGCCTGGTGCTCCAACTCCACTCACTGGAGGGGCAGAGCAGAGAGCCAGCGACCAACAGTCACCGCTCTCTGCTCAGAGCGGAGGGGGAGAAAATGAGAGATCAGCGGTGTTTGATTGCTCAGTTCTCAGTGTACAAGTGGCAGGGGACAGATGCAGCATCAGAACGATGCCCACCTAGGTAAGCATGTTTTTATTTTTTCCTTGAAACCCGAACATCTCTTTTAAAAATGAGGCAATTCTGCACCTGCGCTGCTGCCACTGTCTACATGTTAATGTTTACATGACAGAAAAAAATTTAAACATTTTTACTTGCGTATAATGTGAAATACGATCAACCATTATCTCAAATTTTCCGAGTTTTGATGTACACGTCTAAAAACAAATTGTGTGAATAAACCCATAGTATACAATACTGTGGTGTTCAGATTCCTATAGATAAATCTTAACGCATTGTACATCTGTGTTCATGAGCCTTTAGACTCACTGCTCCAAAATTCTTTTTGAAACACTGACAGGTGACATGAAGCCTACCTGAACACCTAACACTATTATCAGAACAGGTTTGTGTAACAGGTGCTAATGCAATGCTATCCCCCGAGAGCAAGCATATCATTAGAGCCAAAACCATCTCTCTTGCTACATTTGTGTTTGCACACTTATACCCTTTGTGTATTTATGTCAACACGTGTACAGCTGCACAACATACACGTGACGTGCACTGACCTGTTCAGAACTGCGGCTCCTGGGTCCAAACTCCAAATATTATCTCCCGGTCTGAAAGCTCACCCAATTCCTCCCACACGCTAAAAAGTGACAGTGGAGAATGTAATAGAGAAAGATTGATCGGAATACACAGGACTGCTTTAGATTAATTTTTCTTTAAGACCAATTTACCAATTTTAGTATGTATGATTTTAAGCATATTTTAAAGTATACTTATGGAGAAGTGGAGAGTGCCAATGAAATATTTAGGACCAAAAATACTTTGCAGGGTACGACTCAAAGCCAACAGTTTTTCAGGCTTCTAAGGTCCACTTCATCAGGACTATACATTTAAAAAAACAAAAAAAAAAAACAAAAAAAAAAAAAAAAAACACAACAAGCTTACACACCTTGTCCTTATGGTTTTACATACTTACAACGTTGTGTTCTTCCTGAAGAAGCAGACTGTCCTGCGAAACATGTCACATTAATGGTCAAGGGGATAGAACGAGCACGATTTGAGTTTATCATTTTGTAACTTCCAAATTCAGGTCTCAAATTCTGTAGGCCAAGTGTTTGTTAGATGTGCCCTTCTGTTGGGATTTTAAGGTTTGTACTCCGTAGAAACAAAGTAATGAAATTATTATGTCTTTGAAACTACTTATGATGAGGTACTGTTAAAGTCCTATCTAGTTTTGTTTTTCTTTAGGCATTTTTTCTTTATGCCAATACTAAAGGATGTGGTACCAGCAAATCCGCAGAGCATAGGAGGAGGCCATGTTGCCTTTTTCCCCTCTTCCCCCCCAAACTATAATTAATCTACATGCCCATCTGCCATCCAACAATCCATTGCATGTCCCCTTACCAAAAGTACGGTCTCTGGTTTAGTCCAAGCTGCATGTTGGAACTCTGGTCCAAGGCTGAAAGGAAGCCTCTTACAAAAAGTAACTTGTGAGAACGGCACGGATTACCTCTTCTGCTAAAATACTTCATCTGACTGTTATGCTGCCTCTCCTGCTACAATACTTTAGTCAATGGTGGCATACAGACATCCACATACCTATGGCAAGCCGAGATAAGAGACAGGGAAAAAAAAAAAAAAAAAAAAAAAAAAAAAAGTGTCTGACTTTCCCAATCTATCAACTCAGAAATAACAGAACTCAGTGGGTCAGTGCAATAGCCAAGCAATCGGTATTCAAAAAGGTGAGCAATGGCAGCCCTTACATTTCTCTCAACACAAGTTTATTTGATAGTAAAGCCTATGAGTACATGGTAACCAGTAGGGGTGCAATGGATAAAAAAACTCAGTTCGGATCGTTCCTCGGATCAGGAGTCACGGTTCGGATCATTTTCAGATCAACAAAAAAAAAAAAAAAAAAAAAAAAAAAAAATCTCCCCCACTGTAAATATCCACAATCTCCCTATTGGCAGAGTATTGCAGGGTATTGACGGGTATATTGGCAGGGCATTGCAGAGTATTGGCAGGGCATTGCAGAGTATTTATGAATAGATATTAAAAAGACACCGCCCTGTCACCTATCAATATCTCCACCGCGCCTGCTGGAAAATAAGAGTGTAATATAACTGTGTACACTGATAACAAAAACGTGTGGTGAATCAACTCCCCACAACTGAAGTGAAGCGGCCCCTTTAAAATAAATCTAATATAAAAAATGTATTTAATCTAGTATGCCTGCAGCAAAATTTACCTACAGGCACTACACAGAAAAAATAAGAGGCGCTATTGATCAATAAAAGTGAACATGTGCTCCAAACCAGTGATGGTGTGACCCCCTAAAGGAGTCAGCGTATCCAAATGATTAAAGTGAACAAACAAAAAATGTGTGAAAGAAAAATGTTCAAGGCCACACACTAAATGCACTCAATGTGTGGTAACAATACAGTGATGGTGTGACTCCCTCCGTATAACTCACCATCAATGAGTGAATCTTTTAAACAAAAATAATAATGCCTCTCCAGTGATGAAGTGCAAAATATTCATGCTAAGCATGCATTACATACATAGAAAATATTCACACTTTCAAAAATTCAGTCCAAAAAAATGACATGACATCACACGTGATGAATAGTGTCCTAAATAAGTGTTCAATCTTGATGCAACCAGGTGATACCATAAATCATCCACCTCTCCCTTGGTGCACGGTGCTTCCACTCCCTTAAGAATAACACTCACCGACTAGCTTTGCCTGCACTCTCATGCACGGCAAAAATCGCTTATTTACCACCCCCGGGTAATAGGATCAGTCGTTGTTTCCACGGTGATTGTTTAAACATGAGGCCCACATGAAAGAAATAATAAGTGCTCCAATAGTGTGAACCAGTTAAACACTTTTATTAAAATCACTGCAATCTTCTAATATATCACTCACATTTAAAACGATAGAAATCAGCCAAACGATTAAAGTGCAGATCACATCAAACTGTGTATAGTGGAACCAAACTGCAACAAATGGTCACGGCGGACCCGAGGTGTGTCGGCGCACAGCGTTCAATTTCACCACCTCCCTGACAGCTCCTCCGCGCCTCCGTGTACTCACAAACTTTCTCCCTCCGTGAGGATAGCAGCACTGTGTCTTGCAGAGTTTCATTGCAGAGTATTGGCAGGGCATTGCAGAGTATTGGCAGGGCATTGCAGAGTATTGGCAGGGCATTGCAGAGTATTGGCAGGGCATTGCAGAGTATTGGCACTGCTGCCATCCAATCTCTCCCCTCCACTGTACAGATCAGTACACAGGGGGGAGAGAGGAACCGGCAAATGAAATGAAAATGTAACTTTGTTACAAGTGGTCGCTCCCTCATTTGATGGAGCGATCACGTGCTAAACGGCCGCCGGGTGTACCAAGATGGCCGCCGCTCCGGAGCTAGGCCGAAGCCGCGGCCTTTCCTATGGCCGAGGCCACAGAGCGCTCTCCGCGGATCGCGGGTGTCCCGTACGGATCAACCTCCGCGGATCAGATCACGGATCGATGACGATCCGTTGCACCCCTAGTAACCAGGAGCAAACATACACTATATGACCAAAGTATGTAGGCATCCCTCCAAATGATAATGTTCAGATGTATCCAGTGAAGGGTTTTGTAGAATGCTGCAGTGTTCAATGACCTTTCAGACAATTCTGAACAGCAAACCTTGCAGTCAGTTTAGTAAAGACCTTTTTAGCATGATGGTGCCCCTGTGCATAAAGCCAGCTCCATAAAAGACATGGTTTGAGGAGTTTGGAATGGAGGCACTCAAGGGGCCTGCAGAGCCCTTAACTCAACCCTACTGAACACCTTTTGGGATGATCTGAAATTCTGGTAGTCAGTCAGTTCTCCCGATCCCATTTTATGGAACCCTTTCCAGAAGAGGACGACCTTCTAGCCCAGGAGTCTCCAAAATTTGACCCCGGGGGCCCAAATGCAGCCCTTGGCTTGCCTTTAAGCAACCCCTTGGGGGACTATTCTTCACTCTAATATGAGGCACTATTCCTCCCACTGACACCAACAAGGCACCAACATTGGAGCACAATTCCTATTGTAGCACTTACCCTTGCAGGAGCCGCTGTGATTTGCAGCACTCAGTCATAACTCCCACTGACACCAATGATGTACCAATCCTTCTACTCACACCAACGATGAGGCACTATTCCCCTTATTAATACCAACGATAGGGCACTATTTCTCCTTCTATTGACCACAGGCAATGAGTAATTGTTTACTCCCACTGATGCTGGCGCATTTCCTACTTCCACTGACCACAGTCTGGCCCCCAAAGTCTAAACAGTAAACTGGCCCTTCATTTGGAAACGTTGGAGGCCCCTGTTCTGGCCAGAAAGAAGGGGCAACACCAAAATAATGCCCATGGTCTTGGAATGGGATGTGCAAGCTCATATCAGGTGTCAAACTTTTGGTCAGATAGTGTATTGTTTTGCTTAGCATGACTGTTATATGGGTAGCCTTGCTCTCTAGTATTGTAGAGTTTCTAAAGACTGCAACAAGGCCCCTTTCATATATACAGTTAAGCTCAACCTCCCCTTCAATGCATACATTACCCAAATATTCATTGCAGAAGACGAAACATAAGAGGTGAAGGGTTAAACAAAAGATTGCTCGTCTTTATGAAAGAATAGCAGGTGTGAGGCACATTTTGAGCAAGAGAGGCTGTTTTGCAATCTTCGAAGGAAGAATGGTCTTTGGCATCATGCTGTACATCTACAGGAAATGTGGCAGTTGATAAAAGACCATAGGCTCAGCTTATTAAACTAAAATGTTTATTAGGGCAAATAAGATGCAAGACTCAATTCACTGACTTGCTTCTGTATGTCCTTCAACTACTTAGATCAGCAGTTGATTCTGTGATATACATAGAAGTAAAATGTCAGGACTAGAAATTGGCTTGTGCGTGGTCTGGATCCTAGTCCTAACCCACCTGCCCGATCCCACCAGGAAGCAGACATTTCCTGGTCTGTGCAGCTGCGGACTGGGAAAGGTCTCACTGCCTGCGATTAGCAGTGTTGGCTTCCTGGAGGGATTGGGCAGGTGGGTTGAGACTAGGATACCAAACATGCCCGAGCCTATCTCTAGTCAGGACATTGACAGCTTTGACGGCTGAAGATCTTTTAGCCAAGAACCTTTAAACAAGTAAAATTCAGATTGAGCAACCAATTAAATGCCCTCTTTCATTTCTACTTGTCATTCCAATTAAATACATAAATTAAAGAGGGAGTCCACCTAAACCGCCAAAAAAAAAAAAATATATTAAAAGCCAGCAGCTACAAATACTGCAGCTGCTGACTTTTAATAAAATGGCCACTTACCTGTCCCAGGGTCCAGTGATGTCGGCAGGCGACGCCGAGAACCCGCTCGGTTCTCGGCAGCTGCCGCCGCCATCCTAGGTGAGGGAATCAGGAAGTGAAGCGTTGCAGGTTCACTTCCCGGTTCCCTACTGCGCATGCGCGAGTCGCGCTGCGCATCGTAGCTGGTCCCCGCGTGTTTCCCAGGAGACAGCGCAGAGGGACAGGAAGAGGCATAGACTCCCATGGGAGTCTATGCCGGAAGTGGGTGAAAATACCTGTCTTAGACAGGTATCTGCACCCCCCTCCCCCCTGAAAGGTGCCAAATGTGACACCGGAGAGGGGGAGGGTTCCGAAAAGCGGAAGTTCCATTTTTGTGTGGAACTCCGCTTTAAATAAAGAAACCACGTGGCTGCTCTAAACTATGGAAATGCTGCCCCCATTCTCCCATCAATAAATCAGTCACATTAAGTCTCATTCCTGGGCACATTTCAACTCTTAAAGTAAAATTCCAACAAAAACCTAACTAGTCTTAAAAATGCTCCCTCCCGCCTCCTAACACCTATGCTGACTAACCTGCATTAAAAAAAATAAAAAAATAATAAAGAAGTATATACTTACCTGTTTCCAGACCGGTAACAATCCCCGTTGCCAGTCAGCAGGGGAATGGAGACAGCGTTCAACAACCGCAGGGAAAGCCATGAGAGGTGACAGCCCTCATAGGTTCCTATGTCCCAGCCATTGTCAGCGTTCTCTCCTCTCCCCTGCAGCCACCACTGGCTCACACAGGAGAGCCAGATCACCAGATCAGAGCGAGTATACACAACTTTAACACAGGTTCGTCAGCATAGGAGACGGGAGGGAGCACGTTTAAAAGACTAGTTAGGTTTATGTTGGAATTATACTTTAATGTGTAGGATGAAGAGCTGCACATACATCCTTGAGAACCTGGGCTTTGTTCCAGGACACACGTTGGAAATACAGTCCCACGTGCAAAAGTGTATATAAAAAAAAAAAAAATAAAAAAAAAAAAAAAAATTGAATCTTACACCTTCGACCAGAACCAGAGATGAAGGGTTAAAATCGTCCAATGGGGCACCTGGTAACAATTTGCTTTGTAGAGATTTCGGTTGGGTTCACACTATTGCAAATTGGATATGGGTTTCCCCATATCCAAATAGCATGACAGGAGATTGTGACCGGCTCTCAATGTAGCGGGTTCACACATCTCCGGAGTGGTGCGGAACAAATAGCACCAGGTCCTGTGCGTCTTTGGCTCAGTTTCAGGTGCAAATTCAGGTACAAATTTTGGTCCCTAAAAAACGGGGAATAGGGATGCACCGGACCTCTGATGTCAGCCACATCCGTTTCCAGTGTGAACCCAGCCTTCCTCTCACTATTGTAGCATCTCTAGAAGAGGAAGTGAAAGGAAATCTCCCCGACAGGACAGAAGACCACAAGAAAAACAGTTGTTTTTAACCCTTACCTACTCTAACCAAGCATACACTGGAAAATGAATCATCAACATACACTAGAAACTTTGTAAATAAGGTACCCTTAGCTGTAATTTGGACACTGTAAAGGCCATATGACGTACACATCCGGGTTGGTAATGTGACTATTGATATTTCCATGCCTATTCTAGTCTGATGGATGACCTGTCCTCGAATCAGGTCTTAAAAAAACACAACTGTCAGACTTCTGTGTGGTCATCCTTTGGAGAAAAAAGGCGCATAGGGACTGGACTAGAACACGGTCACTGCTATGCAACCCTAGTGGACAAGGAGTTAACCAGCCCAGACATGCACATTCAAATCCAAACACAGACAAGCCTGTTATATTCCATGTAGGGCTAAGGACACTTCAGCACTGCTGTCTGAATTTGATTTAATTACCATTGTATAAATAGGATTTCATCAGTCCTAATTAGCTGCATGTTCCACAAGGCAACATGAGAAATTCATCTCTAAATGTGGAACAGCAAAGACCAAGAAGACACCGCGCCATCAATTTACACATATTTCTCCAGGAACGTGGTATTTTTGGTTGTGGCAATGTAGAGAAATTAAATCCGAACTCCAGGGATGAAAAGCATTTACCCTTGCAGTGGGTAAATGATTATTTTGTATAAAAGGGAACAAGAAAGGTGATCAACTTACCGTATATACTCGAGTATAAGTCGAGTTTTTCAGCACATTTTTTTGTGCTGAAAGTGCCCCCCTCGACTTATACCTCGAGTCAAGCACTTTTCTGCAGCAAAAAGTTTAATTTTCCAAATCAAATTTGTGGCCCCGTATCTCAGGGCCACTTGGTGCTAGGAACCCCAAATTTGGTGTGCAAACCCAGTGGAACTAGTACCACAAAGATGAAGTTCCTAGCACTAAGTGGCCCGAGATACGGGGCCCCAAAATCGGTTCGGAAAATGTCACTCTGCTGCAGAAAAGTGCTTGACATTTTCTGAACCTATTTTGGGGCCCTGTATCTCGGGGCCACTTGGTGCTAGAAACCCCAGCTTTGAAAATTTTATGGTGCTAGTTCCACTGGGTTTGCACACCAAATTTGGGGTTCTTAGCACTAAGTGGCCCCGAGATACGGGGCCCCAAATTCGGTCAACTGTGTCCATCTGCAGCAATGTCATTTCGGGACCCTTTGGGTTCAGAGACCCCAAATTTTGGCTGCAGCTAAGGGGCATCTAGGAACCCTTAACTACCGAGTTTGAAGTTCAGGGGACCTATGGCTGCAAATGGGCACAGTGATGCTGCAAATGGGCATTGTTGACCCTCTTTTCCACTTACAGTAGCTGTGCATTTCTCACCCTCGTCTTATACTCGGGTCAATAAGTTTTTCCCCCATTTTTTTGTGGTAAATTAGGGCCTCGACTTATACTCGAGTATATACGGTACCTTATTCCACCTCTTCATGCATCAGGTCCTCCAAAGCCTCTTGGCTTGACTGCCCAACCAGTTGTAGCTCTCTGACCTAATCCCATGCAATGCAGGACCAGTAGCCCTGCATTGTAAGGGAGGATGGGGAAGGCCTGCTCACATTCTGGAGCATCAACTACAGGGGGTCCCCGACTTACGAACATCCGACTTACGAACGACCCCTACTTATGAACGGGGCCCGAATGACGTCACTGCTGGCCGAATCTTCCTCTCCTGAGCCTTTCCTCCGTTCCTGGCTTGGCTGCGGGTCCCCTTCGTCCTCCTGCCTGCCCATCCACAGGCCTGGTATGGTCCGGTGGCTTGCCAGGCCGCTGAAACTGCCAGTCGTGGCCGAGGCCTTGTGCGGCCTACGAAGCCTCCACGATCCCCGGTCTTTCCTACGCCGCTGCCCCGCGATGGTGCACCGCGGCCGGCCGCCCGGCCTCTGGTGGCTGCTTTCACCATCCATCTCCCTGCTGTGCCATACAGTGTACCTCTCTGCTGTCTCCTGTCGCTGCTGCCATGAAAATAGTGAGAGGGGAGAGCTGTGCTCAGCTGCGATCCTGGACTCCTGTTTTGGAAGTGACAGGGTCAATAAAGAGAACCTGTCACCTCCAATTGCTATCACACAGGGAATTGTTTCCTCCTGTGTGATAGCAATAAAGTTAAGTGAAAAAAAAATTGATAAAAGAAATACAGTAATAATTAAATTAATAAAATAAAAAAAATAATTAAAAAATGTAAAGAAGAAAAATATTAAAAATAAGAAAATTATACAAAAATTTAAAAAAAAGTAAACGACAAGCTACAAATAAATACAAATAAAAAAAAATGATTAAAAAGTAAAAAAATAAAAGAAACAAAAAACATATTTGAACTAACCATGCCGCCCCTGCCATCCGGTTGCCTTTCTCTGTTGATTTGGGTTTACATCCTGTCTCTGAGACTAGATTTGCACTTAAAAAAAAAAAAAAAAAAAAAAGGTACTGTTCCGACTTACAAACAAATTCGACTTAAGAACAAACCTACAGTCCCTATCCTGTTCGTAACCCGGGGACCCCCTGTACTAGGAGCAAGGACAAAAAAAAGTGTATGTAAATGACCCTGCGCAACATCCCCTACACAAAAGGAACAGATAAGCCTTGCAGTTGGAAACGCAACCCAATGCAAAAGATAATAAAAAATAAAATTAGTCTCTGGAGTTCAGCTTAAAAGGAACCAATCAAGCGCCAATAATATTAACATTACCAGGCTCGTAAAGGCTCACTCTACCAACCGTTTTGAAGCTTGGTAGACCCTGACAGACAAAAATAAAACAGTTTCTCTTTACAATGGACTTTGCATCCAAGATCAAGGTTCTTAGACCAAGACATGCTAAATCACCCATCAGAATGTACCCCTTCTGGGTCTACCATGGCATCCAAGTTCCCAGCAGCATCATACACTCTCTAGCCACTACATTGAGACCTCACCATCTGCCAGTAATATATTCTATTTACAAAATGAGGATTGCCCAATGAGGGAATCCTTGCCAACAGAGGCAAGCCTTTAACTCTATAACAGAAATTCTAGTGTTTGCAGAGTCAAAATGTAGAATTAGCAAACAAGCGGAGCTTCCCCCTTTTGGGTGGAGTTTCACTTTAAGTACATCCTGAATTTTCGGTTTCGGCACACCTCTACTTTTTAGCCATCTGTAAAAAGGGGGTAATTATTTCCAAAGACCACAAGTGTAAGGAGCATTCTTCCCACTGGCCATCACACCAACGTAGGAGTTGAAGATATATAGTCATTTTTTTTTTTAGCAGGGGGTTCCCTGAGACCGGAATGTTATTTCAAGGGTTAGAATGCTTCTAGCACTGGTATATTGTAGAAAGTACCAATACATTGCTTAAAAAATAAAAATTGTATATAGAAATTTAAGAAGCTTATTTATTATAGATTTAAGGAGGCAGTGGCCATTGGATGTAGGTAGGTATGCCATCTATTGAAGCACTGGATGGGTTAATTTATGTTGGTGAAAAAAGGATTAGCCCAAAAAGCAAGATGTTAACCCCCCAAAAAGTTTCAAGTTTTGGTTCACTGACTGATTATTGGAGGCAGGTTTGAAATTGCACAAGATCACCTGAACACGCACGATTTCAAACCCACATTTCATTGCGAGTTTAGGGGCAATTAGAAAGCTTCACTGCACAGATGTCTATTGAAATCGCCCCCAAGTCGCCAAAAGTAGTGTAGGAACCACTTTTGGAAATCAGTGCTGCAAAGTTTGCGTCGCACCGATTCAGGCGATGCCGTTGTTGGCAATAGACTGCGATTTGACATGTTAAATTGCCCCAATGTGAACGGGGGCTCAGGGAGAGAAATCATTGCAGAACGATACTTTGAAGCGCAAGAAAACACTGCTACATCAGCCACAATGATACTCCAAAACTCTGCACAATCTTAAAAAGTATCTTTACGACTTATCGATTTAAAAATAGATAAGATTTGTGCTTTCCTGCAACAAAATACAAGTTGAACCGTTTCTGAAAATGTTCTTGTAGCTCCATCCGTTTCCACTAAAGACTGCAGATTATGCTGGCTCTTGTAGTTCCACAAGTAGCAGAACACTTGTCATCAGTACACATGAAGTGTGCCAAAGTTGTAACAAACACAGCCACTCCGCTGGTGACAAACAGACAGCGATTGCAGCATCCTTCTTTCCTAAACCTGTTCCAAGACTCCACGCTCCCACACAGGACCACCCCCTCCACATCACAG
Source organism: Lithobates septentrionalis (assembly GCA_037952835.1). Taxonomy (NCBI): domain Eukaryota; kingdom Metazoa; phylum Chordata; class Amphibia; order Anura; family Ranidae; genus Lithobates; species Lithobates septentrionalis. Next base: position 364,333 of record JBBDGP010001876.1, on the reverse strand, counting down.
CCTGAGCTGTGGGGGCACACAAAACGCTGAGATCCCACGCCGCTCTCCTCCACACGAGCGTGACTGCAAAAAAGGATGCCTTGTCACACGCTCCAAACCCATCCTACAAGTGTCACCTGGACACACTTCACCCGTGAATCATCCGAAAGAGACGCAGCTCTATTCACATTGCACAAGACAACACACTGTACAGGGGGACTTGATTATTGACTTGCAGCTCGGTTTTAAACAAAAAGATTTATCAGCATAGCTTACCTTTTGCAAAAAACGAATACTCTCACAAAAAAAAAAAAAAAAAAAAAAAAAAAAAAAAAATTATAATATTTGCATTTCTTAATTGCTTGCATTGAACTCTACAGGGCATTCAGTGCAACAGGTGCACAATGCATAGGCTCCTACACCGTGTGCACCGCCAGGTACCGCTATGGGGCTGGAGGAAGTGGATATCACCGCACTTGTGCACCACTGAGATATTAGCGTGTCTGTCGCAGTGACAGATGGGACTTGTAGTCCCATTCAAAAATAACTGTAAATGGATGATACGGCTATACAAGCGGACGCACAGCTACGCTAAATTCAAACCAAAAACAAAGGAGGAATCACCCCACGATTTAAGTGGGGGGGAAGTCTCAGGGTGGAGGGGTTGGGGAATGCGGCTACATTTCTTGTTACAACCTAAAGCAAACAAAAAAAAAAAAAAAAAAGAAAAAACACAGAGTGGATGGAGAACTTGGTCTTTGCTTGCTTCCATGTGCCAAGCGTAGTGCTAAGACGTGGTGCCATTCACATGGTACATAACTTCATTCACCTACGTGCAATACCAAACCTCATGTTTACGATCACGTTGTATAATAGCAGTAATGCAGCGCTTATCTCCATCATGTGACCTACAGCCTAGGCAAAGCTCACATGTTTTCTAGCTTCCACGTGCATCAACATTAGATCCTTCAGACCATGAGCCTATACATGTGGGTTCTATGAGGTTGGTCATACAAAAGAATGACTGTTCAGGAGATTCAACAAAAATACTCAATTGAGATCATAAGACTGTCTTTTTTTTTTTTTTTTTAATTGTACAGTTTTTGGCTGGCTTCATATTGGAGCAAAGCAGTAACACATGTTTTACCGCAGGGCCCTCCGATTCCTCTTGTACGAAATTGTACAGTAACTGTACTGTCTGCCATTACTTTGTAAAGCGCTGAGCAAACTGTTGGCACTATATAAATCCTGTATAATAGATTACTGTAACATAGGATCTGCAGTCTTCAACAAAATGGTGACCATCTGCACACAGACACCAACTCCCTGTTGCGTGAATGATAGGTAAAAATCTTTACCTTTAGCTCCAGTTCTCCACCTGTAAAGAACTCCTCAGACGCATTTCGCTCTTTTCGAAACTCAATCGTAGAGGCCTGTATGATCAAGTCCCGAAAAGAAAGAAACGCATCGGAAAGGTTCTTTACAGAAGCTGAAGCTATCCTTTAACCCATCTCATTCTCATTTGTGCAACAGGGAGTTAGCGTCTGTGTGCAGGCGGTTACCATTTTGTTGAAGGCTAATAGAGACTGACAAGCCAATCCCGTCTGTCTTGCACCAGTCTATTCACATGCAGACAAAAGTTTTGGGACATTAGAGCAGTACTTTATTGTTTTGGGCTACAGAAAAAAAGATCGGTATTGGGCTACAGATACAGGCTCTGTTGTGCCATCGATATGGAATAGGACCCAAACACTCCTTGAAAACTGTGCATTGCAGTACATCATCATATCACACTTTGGTGCATTGGTAGCCCATTCAAAATAAAGTGGTTGTAAACTCTGTTACACCACGTTCACCTACAGGTAAACCTACAATAAGGCTTACCTGTAGGTACCTTGAATATCTCCTAAACTTGCACAGTGTAGGAGATATTCAGTATATGCGCTGCTGTCGACGTCATCGGCGCATACGCACTAAAGAAAAGGGCCACTGGTGCCGTTTCTTCAGGAGTCACACCGTGACCGGCGGCTCCGGCCAATCGCAGCGCCGGAGTCGCGAATCCGGAAGTAACTCCGGTGGAAGATGTCCGCGCTGTACTCGGAGGGCCGCCGCCGATCCAGGGCATCGTTCTAAGGTAAGCATTTCATAATAAGCTAGTAGGCAATGCCTACTAGCTCATTATGCCTTTGTCTTGCAGGGTTTTTTTTTCTCTAAGGTTTACAACCTCTTTAAGCAGCCTTAGAGAGAATTTTTATTTCTTATTCTGGTGGTTGATCAAAACACACAATTTTAAATTCTCTTCCCAAAACATGTGTGTTCTGTAAACGCACCAAAGCGCACTGTAGAGATGTTGGGGGGGGGGGGGGGCTTAAGCTGACCATCCACTGCTGAAAATGTGAAAATTTGGGCCATGGATGGCCCTGCCAACACCACCGGACTCAAACTTTTAGGCTACTTTCACACTGGGGCGTTGGCTGTACAGCGCCGCTATTTTTAGCGGCGCTCTACCGTAGTTATAACGCCCCACTAGCAGCCGCATTTAACCCCCACTAACGGCCGAAAAAGGGTTAAAAGCGCCCACAAAGCACCGCTGCAGCCGTGCTTTGCCGGCGCTGCCCATTGAATTCAATGGGCAGGGGTGCAGTAGGAGTGGTGTATACACTGCTCCTACAGTGCCTCAAAGATGCTGCTTGCAGGACTTTAGCGCCCTGCCAGCGCACAGCTCCAGTGTGAAAGCACTCGGGTTTTCACACTGGAGAGGAGAGGCTCTTTACAGGTGCTATTTTAGCGCTATAGCCACTGTAAAGCGCCTCGGTGTGAAATCAGCCTTACCAAAAAATAAATAAATTGGATGAACAGTGGTTGCAACCGATCAGCTGCTGTCACTGTTTGGGTATTCTGACAGTCCAGGGTGCTGGTTGTCCGCATACAATAGCAACGGAAGATTGCCTCATCCATGGCGTTTAGCATGGTGTATGGTACTGTATTTGGAAAGCGAGGACTCTTCTGCTGTCAGGGCACACTGATCCCGGCAAAACCGCTGGGGAAGGAAAAAAAAAAAAAAAAAAAAAAAAAAAAAAAAACACACCCACACCTTTTCCAGCATCCTCCAACATTCCCCTTTCTGTTGTGCGAGAACGGCCACAGATGGATTGAAATTCATCCAGTCCCTGCTGAACCAACTTAAAATTTTAATCCATCTATGGCCAGCTTGGTACACACGATGAGAATAAATCGGATGAATGATTTTTTTTTTTTCTGCGCATGCTAGTCTCAAGTTTGAAAATAAAGGGGTGACTAAAGATATGAAAAATTCTCATACGAAAAATTCAGAGGCGATGTAATGCGTTGTATTTTCGGACAAAAACTGCACCGATTAAACAAAAATCCTACGATTCTGGTATCGTATTAATTTTTTTTCGAAAGCTGTGTACTAACAATCAGATTATCGTACAATCGCTTCAAAAGCGGTATTTTTTGTACGATTTTCTGATTGTGTGTAAAGGCCTTAACGAGGAGTTCCACCCAGGGGGGGCCATAAAAAAAAAAAAAATAATTAAGTCAGCAGCTACAAATACTGCAGCTGCTGACTTTTAAATTGGACACTTACCTGTCCTGGAGTCCAGCGAAGTGGGGGATCGTAGCCCCGCTCGTCTCCCCCTCCGTTCAGCTGCGCCGGCATTACAACTGTGGGCGCCGGGCTGTGGCTTCACAGCCTGGCACCCACTGTGCATGCGCAAGCGGCGCCGCTCGCCGTGATTAGCCGCTCAGTCACCTGGGACCTGTAATGGGTCCCAGATGATTGACAGGAGGGAGGGAGCAGAGCGGAGCCCTTCCTGTGCCGAGGGGGAAGTGATGTCACCAGCCCAGGCAAAGGAAGAGGCAGACTACGAGGGACCACCTAGCAACAGGCATTTAGAGGTGAGTTAAAAAAATAAAAATATCCAAATTTTTTTTGTTTAGGATTTTTTATGTATGTATGTTTTTTTGGGTGGAACCCCACTTTAAGATTGCAATCACGCTCCCATTGTTTGATTTGATAAAATATTTGTGAAAAACAATGGACGATTCTCTTACAATCATTTTGACTGATTTCTCCTATTTACTTGCATTTATCAGAGATTGTTTGTACCTATTGATCGCCGTGTCTTTCATCCTTTGCCGATTTCATCCTTTGCTTCCTGAAGGCCTCAGAAAAAGCATCTTGTGTAGGACCAGACTACAGAACAAAAAGATGACGAGCATTTGCAAGTTCTAAACATCTGTAGAAATGGTCACAGAAATATTCCAAAACTTTGACAACATTGGTACTTTGAGCAGCAAATAGTTTGCAAAAGTTCCAACAAACCAAGAAAAGGAGTCACAGAAAGAATCTGATGCGGGTGACTAATGACTGTTCAGTAATGGGAAAGGATTAAAACTTCTGTCAACTTCAAAAAGGAACCTGCATTATCCACGAGGGAAGAGTCAAAACTCGCAGACTTTTCCTGCAGCTCTGTAGAACGATTCCACCAAAGTTACGTCTAAAGGGAAAACCCTGTTTATCTTTGCCTGGAGTCCGGGCTTGTTAAACAGCCTCTGAGCACATATCGCCTCGGCACGCAAGTCACGCCACTGATAAGGAGAAAGCAAAGCTTTCATCTGTAATCATCAACTTCCACTTTATTACTAAAAAGGGATGTTTAAAAACATATTTCGAACAACTGTAAAATGTGCTGGCTGAAAAGGTAATCGCTTATCTCCACAAGCCGTGTATGAAGATTAAGCCTGGGTTCACATATGTTCGAATTCGTGTTTTAAACCGCATCCAATTCGCACATGTGAATGTGACCGGCTCACACGTCTGGGGCAGCTGCAGTGCAACCAGTTGCCTACCACCCACTGTAATTCTAATGCGGCACGTTGGCTCGGCTGCGCGAATCCACGTACTGGTATGTCATTTGGTGCCCTGGCTTTTATGGGCTCCCACCCGCGGGTCTGGGGGACTCTATGTCCGCTGGCCACCCGCAGTCATAGGAAAGAGCCAGAATGGGGATTTGTCAATGTAAACAAACAGATCCCCATTCTGCCAGGTGAGGAGAGAAAGATCTGCTGTGCCTAGTGTTCAGGAACAGCGATCTCTCTCTTCTCCCAGGCAGCCCATCCCCCATACAATTAGAAACACCTCCCAGGGAACAGTTAACCCCTTCATCGCCCCTTAGTGTTAATTTAACTTAAACAGTGATCAATGCATTTTTTATAGCACTGGTCACTGGTCCCCAAAAAGTATCACCTAGGGTCAGATTTGTTACACTGCATTCCTGTTCAAAAATTGCATGTGATTCTTTGCAGTGCGATTTGAGCCCATTTATATTGTATGGGCTCAAATTGCACTGCCCAAAAAAAAAAAAAAAAAAAAAACCCACGCACCTTTTTAAAAAAAGTCAACAGCTACGAAAAAGTGTAGCTGCTGACTTTTAATAATCAGACACTCACCTATTCCACGGTCCAGCGATGCGGGCGTCCGAAGCCCCGCTCCTCTCCATGGCATTCTTACTGGGGGCGCCCGGCTGTAGCTTCACAGTAGCTGTAGCTGCGAATGGCCAGGCAATCTTCTGGGACCTGTGCCGTGTACCAGAAGTTTGGAGGGAGAGGGAAGAGGTGAACTTCCTACCAGTGCTGTGGAGCCCCTGGGAGGAAGTGGGAGCTGGATGCCTCTAAAAAGAGGGTATCTGCCACCCCCTCCAGAAAAAAAAAAAAAACAAAGACATGCCAAATATGGCATGTCAGGGGGTCACCGTCACTTAAAGCGGAAGTTCCATTTTTGGGTAGAACTCCACTTTCTGCAAGTTTCCAACACCTGCAGAAATACTGTACATCCATTAATGCCATAATGGTGGTGCAAGGGGTGCTGGTCAGAGCCACTAAGGCACTAAGGGGGACTACAGTTACTTGTTAACCCTTGCAGTTAAGGGGGGCGGGTACTCTCCCTCTCCCCCCCCCCCCCTTTCTTATCCCAGGGTTGAGCTTTGGAGCTTAAGGTTTTTTTTTGCTAGGTGGGAAAAAAAAAAAAAACAAGTAGTTTTCTAAACTGAAATATTGTGCGATCATGAAATGCCCATTTCCACATCCATACTGCTACATTTTCTAGGAACAAGACACATTATGGGTTGCAGACTTTTTGTCACCCTATACAGAGACATATACAAATGCCTGTGTATGCTTGTATCCACACCATTGTCCCCTGGATCCTCCAGGTAGGAGCTCTGTTATCACAAGCACACCTTTTTGTGTTTGAGGGGAGGGCTATACTGGTTATAAAAAGGAACATAAAAAGAATTTACAATGGGGAAGCCCTCTTAACCTTCTGTACAATCTGCATATCTAAAGCATACATAAGGCCCCCTTGATTCTCTGGTGCCCTTTGTCTGACACAGTCCGACAGGCACCACGCCCCCCCCCCCCCCCTCCATCCCGAGATTGTGTCCAGTCTTCTACAACGCAGGAAAAAAAAAAAAAAAAAAAAAAAAACACAACAAACTTTCCTCCAATGCCGTCATGCTTGCTTTCATCAGACCGACTCGTGCACAGAAAATATCCCTGATCCGGGACCGCTGTCAATGGCTGTCCGCCCGTGTACGTGCGTGCGAATCCAGGAAATAAACAGATAAATAGTCCCTCAGTAATGAGATTTTTTTCACACTGGGAACATCTACAGAAGGGTCTACCGAGGGCCGGTCATACCACAATTTTGCAATCCTGATACATTTCTGCATGTGCATTTTTTATTATACGTTCTGGTGTGTTTTCACTGCGCTCATGTGCGTTTTTTTCCTCTTTTTGAGATGCATGTTACGTGCAAAAACAGCAATCAAGAGATATTAGAAACCTTGTTCACGGGCCATTGTTCTCTGCCAAAAAGGTCAGAGCCAGGAGTTGTCGGTGTTCTCACCCCCAGCATAACAAAAGACCAAACCCATTAGGTCTCGTACACACTAGGCTCTACTCAATGCCTCCCTCCTGACAGGAGAAACAGCTACAACCCTTGTAGATCTCTTATAAGCAGAGCACACCTGTGCTCAGACCACAGCCGCACATACTGTGGTTTAGCGTCCAACAAAGAGGCCGGAAACAGCTCATATCAAAATCTTTATTCTAAATCCATCAGGAGTGAAGCATCCTATCGCACAAGAGATGTTGATGAGTTTCAGCCCAGGTGGGCTTTAGTCTTTAAGACATGACTAAGGCCCACCTCGGCTGAAACGCGTGCAGTCCAGTGATAAGATGCTGACCCTGGCCGTGTGAATGAAGCCCAACATGGTATTGCCAAGCCAGCACCTAATCCTGAGGCAAGATGCTGACCCTGGCCGTGTGAATGAAGCCCAACATGGTATTGCCGAGCCAGCACCTAATCCTGAGGCAAGATGCTGACCCTGGCCGTGTGAATGAAGCCCAACATGGTATTGCCGAGCCGGCACCCTAGTTCTGAGACAAAATGCTGACCCTGGCTGTGTGAATGAGGCCCATGTTATTATTTCCGAGCCGGCACCCCAATCCTAAGGCAAGAGGCTGACCCTGGCTGTGTGAATGAGGCCCAACATGTTATTTCTGAGCAGGCATGTCAGTCAAGGGGGTGGGGGTGGAGATCGTGACCGTGTGAATGATGCCCAACATGGTCTCTCCAACCACGCATCTCAGTCCAGGGGTAAGATGCTGAGCGAGTCCTGAATAAACATGGCTCCCTCCTTCTTGGGAAAACAGCATTGTCAAGGGGAAGTTTGCAACATTTCTTGGAAGAGTTATAAGCCGGGTACACACAAGCGGAATGTCCAACAGAAAAAGTCAGACGGAAGCTTTTCATCATCGTCTATTCCGATCGCGTGCGTGCCTCATCGGATTTTTTTTTTTTTCGAAAGTTCTGACGGACCTAGAAATGGAACATGTTCTAAATATTTCCGACGGAACCAATTCCTATTGGGAAAACCGCTCGTCTGTATGCTGTTCCGACGGACCAAAGACGACACATGCTCTGAAGCAAGTACGAGATGGGGAGCTACTGGCTATTGAAGTTCCTTTTCTAGTCCCGTCGTACGTGTTGTACGTCACCGCGTTCTGGACGATCGGACTTTGGTTTGACTGTGTGTAGGCAAGACCGCTTGAATGGAATTCCGTTGGAGAAACCTTTGCCGGTTGTGTGTATGCGGCATTACACATTACTTTGCATATCCTGAACAAAAAAATACAAAAAAAACCAAGGGGAAATCTGATACGTCTACTTTCCCATAACCCCGTAGGGTCATGCGCCATTTGAATATGTCCACATGCACACAAGATACAGTTGCACAAGTGACAAAGAACTCGGCATACCAACTTTTCTTTAGACTCTGATAACCCAAGAGTATCTAAAGCGATCATCTACATTATCATACAACCCAATGATTGTGAACAATGCATGCCGTGCAATTCACGACAAACGTCCTTCATTGCCTTGGGAAGGAAAGTGACTATATAAAAACAAACTGGGAAACAAACATAAAAAAAAAATTAAAAAAAAAAAAGGAAGATTTAATTGGCTCCGACACGGGTTGCCACAGAGTTCCAGGAAGCCGCGGCGGTGGTGCCATCTCTTTAAATGCACCAACCCCCCTCCCCGCCGCTCTTCCCCATCCCAAACCACACCACCCTCTCTGTAATCCCTTGAGCCAAAAGCTAAAAGGCTGGAATTCAATCTCTGTTTCAAAAACCAACATTACATCACTCCGATTCCAGGACAGCTTTAAAGACACAGACTACAGGAACAGCACACGCTCTCACATTTATACATTTAAACAGTGGAAACTTTACAAGGAATTTCCATCTGTCTGGGCCTGCAAGTTAACGCAAGGTCTTAACTCTTCCAGCGCCAAAGCTGAGACTTACTAGACCAAAGCAATTTTTTTTTTTTTTTTTTTAGATTTTAAAACAAGCAATTTTCGCAGCAGACTGAAACACATCAGAATAAAAACAAAAAGGGTGGAGGGGAACAACCAAAAGGAAAATACGTACGCCAGCGCATTTTTCGTGCGCCAAATTCATGCCATGGGCTCTATGTGCTGCTTCACTTTAAAAGCAATGGGCAACAGATCCTATTAGGGCTCATTCACATCACATGCAAAAACATGGAAATTTGCCTTGAGTCCCGAGTTCTGTTCACACCACTGCGCTGGGAAAATAAATTGGACATGTTTATTTTTTTTTCAGGGAAGCTGGTTGCAATGCACACAACGATGAATAAAAATGTCATTTTGTGACTTTCATAAAGTTGGGAAAAAAAAAAAAAAAAAAAAACCCCCGCAAAAAACACACACAATGTGCCAATGAAACAATGAGTCCTAAGGCCCCGTTCACATATTGCGTAGCTGCAACGGTTCTGCATGTTGCATAGGGCCACCAGTCCATTTACTTGAAGGGGTGCCCCTATAATTATTATACAGGATTTATATAGCGCCGACAGTTGGCGCAGCACTTTACAACATGAGGGCAGATGTTACAATTCAATACAGTAACACTTATTTGTCTCCTTTTCGGGAGACAAGCTTCACGCGATATAAAAAAAAAAAAAAAAAAAAAAAAAAAAAGGGAAGGACAATTTGCCGCCCGATCCTGTCGCACAACAAATCGCTGTAGAGTCCCATCACGTTTGGGGTGCCACTGAAGGATAAATGGTACCAATACAAACTGCGTGTTTTGCAGCGATATTGCCATGTGATTTGGAAATGCGGCGATTCTGCCCACAGTTCCAAATCGCAGAGCGTGAATGGGGCCTTAGAATCCATTCACATAGGGGCACTGCGCGGTTTCAAGTATTGCATGCAGGGCAGCCCATTCATTTCAACAGGCTGCCTGACGTGAGAAACGCTTAAAAGAAGTCTCTGACTCTTTGGAGAAATTGCGCCGCTCTGAAAGGCACCACACGTTTTGCCGCACGTTCTCACATATGCCATTAGGAATTAATGGCACGGCCACTCGTCTGTTTCTGCACATTGCAGGAAAGCATGGGATTTTTGCACACATTGCCACAATGCAAAAGCGTGAACATAGCTTGACACACACACACACACACACACACACACACACACGTCAAAAGTATTGGTACACCTGCTTTTACAAGAACTTTAGTCTCAGTCTGTAGGGTTCAATATTGAGTTGGCCCACCCTCTGCAGCTATAACAGCTTTAACTCTTCTGGGAAGGCCGACAACAAGGTTTAGGAGTGTGTCTATGGGAAAGTTTGACCATTCTTCCAGAAGTGCATTTGTGAGGTCAGGCACTGATGTTGAACGAGAAGGCCTGGCTCACAGTATCCGCTCTAATTTATCCCAAAGGTGTTCTATCGGGTTGAGACTAGGATTTTGTGCAGGTCAGTCAAGTTCCTCCACCCCAAACTCACTCATTCATGTCTTCATGGACCTTGCTTTGTGCACTGGTCCAAATCATTTGGTGGAGGGGGGGATTATGGTGTGGGGTGGTTTTTAGGGGCTGGCTTGGCCCCTTAGTTCCAGTAAGCGGAACTCATAAGGTATCAGCATACCAAGACATTTTGGACAATTTCATGCTGCCAACTTTATGGGAACAGTTTGGGGATGGTCCCTTCCTGTTCCAACATGACTGAGCACCAGTGCACTAAGCAAGGTCCATAAAGACACAGATGAGTGAGTTTGGGGTGTAAGAACTTGACTTGCCTGCACAAAATCCTGATCTCAACCTGATAGAACACCTTTGGGATGAAATAGCGTAGACTGCGAGCCAGACCTTCTCGTCCAACATCAGTGCCTGACCTCACAAATGCACTTCTGGAAGAATGGTCAAACATTCCCATAGACACACTCCTAAACCTTGTGTACGGCCGTCCCAGAAGAATTGAAGCGGTTATAGCTGCAAAGGGGGGGCCAACTCAATATTGAACCCTATGGACTGAGATGCCATTAAAGTTCGTATGTATGTATGTATGTATGTATGTATGTATGTATGTATGTATGTATGTATGTATGTACTAATACTTTTGGTAATATATAGTGTATAAATGCGATGCAGGAAATGCAGCAAAACCAGTGCATTTCCCGAATCACATTAAAATTGCACAGTGTTTATGTGATCCGCTGTGCGTGTCAATGTTAAATAAACACCTAGGGAAAAAAATAAAAATAAAAAAAAATAAATAAAGAAGAAAAAGAAGAAAAAAAAAAAAAAAACACTTGCAAGAGGCTGTGCGATTGCCTAAATTAGATCACATGGGCGCAAAGAAAATCACACTGCATTGAAATGGCGCAGGAACTCCCATCCCCCACCAAAATTGCACCACATGGGTGTTCGCACCCATGCAATGCGATTTTGGTGCAAAAAAAAAAAAAATAAATAAAAAAAAAGTCCTGCACCATTTCAATGCAGTGAAATTTGAGCCATACAAAATGAATGGGCTCAAATCACAATTCAATGAATTGCATGCGATTTGAACAGAAATGCGGTGCAATTCCTGTACGAATCACATGCGACTCCCCACACCACACCAGTGTGATCCTAGGCTTAATGTCTGATAGCATGCGCAAATAATCAAGCATTTGCACCAACATTCAAAGCTACAAACTTGTAGTGGACAGCGAGGAGCAGCGCATTTGTGTGAACAGACAGCACATCACACAACAAAAGTAGCAAAAATACATTTCGTGCCTACAGTACAATTTATCCTCATTACATTCGGCGGGCGCCGCTAAACGTGACCCACGGCACGCAATGCAAGTGGTCGCAGTGCTTTGGTGCGCCATTTAACTGGCGGTGGGAAGGCGTCACAACCTCTGAAAGCGATCACTTATCAGGAGGTGCGGCAGTTCAGACGCGAGTCTAAGCTTAGCCTTACTGTTCTAATACCCCGAAAACACAAAGTTCACACCATTCCAGAAATCAAGACCCAAAACGGCTCGCTTTCTATGAAAAGAAAATCCGATCCGATTCAGTTCCCGCGCACACCTGAGTGATTTTACGCCTAAGCTGATAAAAAAATAATGGTAATCCTCTTGTGTAATGGAATCCTCATTCGTTTAACTTGGAAAAAAAAAAAAAAAAAAAAGTCAGGTGCTTCTTTGGTGCAATAATGTGCATTTTGCACCCATAAAATTCAATTAGAGTGCATGGGGGGGGGGGGGGGGGCGGGGTGCATGAAAATGCAGTTGCACGCTTGAACCTAGCCAAAGTTTAGTTCCGATTCAAAAGAGAATGAATGCATAAAAAAAAAAAAAAAAAAGTACTGATGCACCGTCAATATATATCGCAGAACTCAGAAACAGTTTAGGGAAATAAGGCTGGAACGCGTTTCAACCATACATCCATAAAACCGCATATGGTGCCAACGCTGTCTTCACACTACTGTGTGCTGGAACATGTGAAAAACGGCATGCTTTCATAACAAGTGCAGAAACGCGTTGGCATTTGCCCAACTAATGGTGGTGGCATGGTTAATGGCGCCCCCATGCAACCGCATGAATTTTTTTTTTTTTTTAATAGAGCCATCGACTTTTCCCACATTTCTCGCATGTAGCGTAGCCCACTGACATGTACAGCCTGCCCAACATGCGATAGTCGCACCCATTAGGTGTGAACCAAGCCTGAAATGAATAAACTGCCCTACACGCGATGGGCGTACACTTGGTTGTAACCTGTACGTATGAACCAAGCCTGAAATGAATGGGCTGCTCTACATGCTGAAATCTGCGCACTCCATGACACCCGTAGGTGTGAACCAAGTCTAAAGGGAATGGGCTGCCCAACACACAACGGATAGAAATGTATTGAGAATGTGTGGAGCGTACACTTCATTTCAGGATTGGTTCATACCTACAGGCGTCACGCAGCATACGCGTTTCCACACATTCTCAATACATCACCACCCATCGCGTGTTGGGCAGCCCATTCACTTTAGGCTTGGTTCACACCTACAGGTGTCATGGAGCGTGTGCATTTCCGCACATTCTCAATACGTTCCCATGCATCACGTGTAGGGCCGCCCATTCATTTCAGGATTGGTTCATACCTACAGGTGTCATGAATGGGCGGCCCTACACCTGAGGCATGGGAACGTATTGAAAACGTGCGAAAAACGCACACGCTCCAAGATGCCTGTAGGTGTGAACCAAGCCTAAAAAGTGAATGGGTTGCCCTACATGTGACGGATAGGAATGGATTGAAAACATGTGCAAACGTTCCATGACCAGACTTCACCTCCGAAACGTCTCCAAAATACGCCCCTTTTGAACCGTTGAGACCACTAAGCAGCTTATTCACTCCTTTGTTCTCTCGCCTTGACTAATGTAACTCCCTCCTCATTGGCCTGCCTCTCCGCACGCTATCCCCTCTCCAGTATATCATGAATGCCTCTGCCAGACTCATCCACCTTACCAACCGTTCAGTGTCCGCCACTCCTCCCTGCCAATCCCTCCACTGGCTTCCCATTGCCCAACGAATAAAATTCAAAACACTAACAATAACATACAAAGCCATTCACAATTCTGGCCTGAGCTACATCACCGATCTTCCCTCCAAATATCACCCAAATCCTCCTCTCCACTCCTCCCAAGACCTTCTAGCTCCCTTGTCTCCTCCTCCCCAGCTATGACTAAGCACCAACATACGGTGTGAAACGCGTTAGTATTCAGCTCTGCCTCTGTACCATATGGACTGAATTTATTGTTTTTCTAAAAAAAAGGTGATGTATCAGTGTGCGGCCAGCCAGGACTTCTTTTGCCGATTGATCCATTGCAGAGCCCGCACCTGTGAGTCTTGTTAGGGCGTATGCTTTAGGGAGCCTTTTTGTCTGGAGCAGCAACATTTATTGTCCTCTGCCTCCCATGCTCATCTCCAGGACTTCTCCCGAGCCTCTCCCACCCCCTGGAACTCACTTCCCCAATCTGTCCGGTTATCTCCTACTCTGTCCACTTTTAGGCGATCCCTGAAAAAAAAAAACCTCATCTCTTCAGGGAGACCTCCATCCTGCCTCCAGCTAAAAACAACCAAATCTTCTATTCCCCTCATCAGTTCATCCCCCCACAGTCCCTACCTTTTTTTGTTTCACCAGACCCTCCCTATAATGCCACGTACACACGAGCGGACTGAACTCTGAAATATTTTGATTGAGTTCCGACGAAAACGGACTTGCCTACACACAATCCCACCAAAGTCCGATCGATCCGAACATGACGTACGACCGAACTAGAAAAAGGAAGTTCAATAGCCAGTAGCTGCCCTTGCATCATATTCGGTCCGTCGGACTAGCATACAGACGAACGTTTTTTTCGATAGGAATCGAGTCTGTCGGAAAGATTTGAAACATGTTCCATTTCTAAGGTCCATCAGATAAGGTCCGATGAAGCCCACACACGATCGGAACGTCCGACAGATTCGTTCCGCTGGACCTTTTCTGCCGGAAAGTCCTGTCATGTGTGCGCGGCATTAGATTGTAAGCTCACAGGAGCAGGGCTCCGCTTACCCTCGTTTTGAATTGTACTGTTGGTGTAGTGTCTCCCTACATTGTAAAGAGCTGCGCAAACTGTTGGCGTAAAATAGATAGATATATATATCTCTATCTATCTATCTATCTATTAGATGCCTGTAGGCATGAACCAAGCCTAAATGAATGGGCTGCCCTACATGTGACGCATGATAACGTATTGAAAATGTGCGGATACGCACACGTTGCATTGCGCCTGTAGATGTGAACCAACCCTAAATGGGAGAATCAATAGAGGGTTCAATCCCGGTGTATTTCAGGCTGCAGAGAATTGGGGCATGCATGCGTCTGCCGGCCACACAAACACGCCAGGATTGGACGCAAAGAGCCATATACAAGGGGGCCATCCTTTCACGACCGGGGAACGCATTCAATAAAGTCAGATGCCAACAACGATACTTTGGACGCATTAACAAAGGACGTCCAAGAAAGTCTATAAAAAGTTGCAAAAAAAAAAAAAAAAACGCGACTATTTTCTTACAAATCAAACAAATAAAAGGCGACAATCACAAATCAAAATGTTAAATACCGCCGCCTTTCGATTGGTTTCGGAAAGTCTGGGAGTTTTGGAATTGTATTAGTGATTTGGCCTTGGCTCCGCTTGAAACAATAAATGCGAAAAAAAAGAGACGGGGAACGGTTTGGGGAGCCTCAATTAAGGACAAGTCTTAACAGAAGCAGAATAGAGTTTAGGAAGAGAAGATGGGAGGGTGAAGAAGAGGGGGGAGGCTTCAAATTCCAAAAGACAGACAATCAGGCTACCCGGGGAGGGGGGGTGGGTTTAAGGTGGCGCCAAATAAAAAGCGAAGGATTGGGGGGGGGGGGGGTGGAGAAGAGATTCAAAACAACATTACAAATAAAAGGAGGGAGATGGGACACGGACATGACAGCTTGTGTCCTGAGGAGGAAGACACCTGGACGGAGTTTGTTCAGGTGGAAACTGAACCGCTTTCAAAAAAAAAAAAAGTCTGCTGCAAAAAAAAACGCAAAGAAACTTTAGATCGACTCCGAAGGAAAGGAACGCATACCGCCATTGTTGCAATTAATAATCTTCCACATATGTCATCGCGATAGAGAGAGAGATTTTTTTTTTTTCACGAGACACCCCCCCCCCCCCCCCCCCCCCGGTTTATTTCGTGTCTAAATGCCCAGAAAATGCAAAAACTTGATCGGAGGGAGGTTGTAAAAAATTAATAAAAATTCTTTCGAGATCTTCTTGAGTTTGGACGCATTCAGAGGCTCTAATCTGGAAGCACGGGATTCTGTAAAAACGCAGCATGGATTCTACCATTTCAAATTGTTAGACGCATTAATGCCCTATAAAACGCGTGTATGCTATCGCCAGTGTGAATGAGGCCCAAACTGTCAAACCTCTTGCCACCCGCTTAACACATATGCGCAGTGGAAAAAGGGTAGGCTTCAACACCCACAACATGTGCCACTGGATGCCCAATGTTTCCGTTTATAGAGAACGCTCACGACAGCTCCTGGACCCCGCAAATGATCGGTAGCTGGTGAGATCAGCTCCTGATCATGTGACCCTTGCAACAGCCAATCACAGTGATCGGTGGATCTTTCCTGCCCCCAAAGCGTTCACAACTTTTAAAAAGGGATTTAAAGGGGTAAAAACAAACACATAGGTGGTATTGCACATATATTGGGGTGCACTTGTATGTCCTCCAAAGCTCGGTTCACACTGCTGCAGTGCGGTAACGCATGCACGTTCACGCACTGGCGTGCATTGTCGTAAGGCAGGTCAATCATTTGAATTCAAGACAAAGAAAACACAAACACAGAATTCACTATTTATGCAATGGACCACAATAAGCGAGTGACGGTATGCTATGGTGCTCTGCAACGCACGCGCCACTTAGAATCAAAGGCACGGCAGCGCACCAAAACGTGCGTTTTTCACAGAGCAAGCCGAAGACCGACAGATGGACCAATCGCTAGGAGCTATCCCGACAGCACACTGGGCTCTAAGAGCTTCACAAAAGAAAAAGTGGCAGTATAGAGATCAAAGCACAGTGGCACTAAAAGACACACTGCTACCCAGCAGCAGCCTGAGAAAGAGAGCTTATCCCCCCCCCCCCCCCCCCCCCCACGCCTGTGCGCACAATCCAAGCAGGCAGGGGTTAATCCGCAGGGAAAGGCTTAGCTCATGGAAAGTAAATTGCCATTAGCAGCTTCTGGACAAAGTTTGGAGCAGTTACATGCTTTAACCCACGCAGAGCCAGGCAGCCCAGGCCACCTTAAGAGCACGTTGTTTATCGGAAAAAAAAAAAAAAAAGTTCCATTTGGAACGTGGAGCTCGGATACAACTGTATCCGTCTGGGAGGGGAGGAGGGGGGGGGGGGGATTGGTCAGTGTTAAGGACCCCCAGAATCAACAGACAGCCCGGGACACCCCAACATGGGGAGATCACAGAAGACACATATGTAGTGTGATCCTACAACACACAACTATGCGGGATTCTCCATTCACAACACATGAAGAGGAGAACACACACTGGAAGATAACTGTACAGGAGATCGGGTTACACTTCACATGCAACTAGAAATGATCAATCAGACCAATGTTATCTCTGATCTGCACTTTACAACCATTGATCTGCATCTCACAACTAACAATCGTCTACAATCTCTGATCTGCACTTTACAACCATTGATCTGCATCTCACAACTAACAATCGTCTACAATCTCTGATCTGCACTTTACAACCATTGATCTGCATCTCACAACTAACAATCGTCTACAATCCCTGATCTGCACTTTACAATGTACAACCATTGATCTGCCTCTCACCACAATCACACAACCAACAATAGTCTACAATCCCTGATCTGCATTTTTTTTACTAACACAATGATGCATAATTACACACACACACACACACACACAGCGATATACAACCCCTGATGTACACTTTGCTACAATCACACAACCAGAAATCAAGCACAACCTCTGATCTGCACAGCATTTCAATCACACAACCAACAGTTATATACACTCCAATCTCCACAATCCCTGATGTACACTTTGCTACAAATCACACTACCAGTAATCATGTACATTCCCTGAGTTGCACTTTATTACAAACACATGATAATGTACAGTCCCTGATCTGAACTTTACTGCAATCACAATACCTGCAAATCATGTACAATCCCTAATCTGCACTTTGCTACAACTACACAATCCCTGATCTCCACATTTACTATATGCAATCTCTAAATGTGCACTTTGTACATGATTGCTGGTTGTGTGATTGTAGCAAAGTGTACATCAGGGATTGCACACTGGATATCAGGGATTGCACACTGGATATCAGGGATTGCACACTGGATATCAGGGATTGCACACTGGATATCAGGGATTGCACACTGGATATCAGGGATTGCACACTGGATATCAGGGATTGCACACTGGATATCAGGGATTGCACACTGGATATCAGGGATTGCACACTGGATATCAGGGATTGCACACTGGATATCAGGGATTGCACACTGGATATCAGGGATTGCACACTGGATATCAGGGATTGCACACTGGATATCAGGGATTGCACACATTTGTGTAGCTGTAGCAAAGTCTGAATCAGGGATTGTACATCACTGTGTAGTTGTAGCAAAGTGCAGATGAAGTATTTACACGATCGCTGGTTGTGTGATCGTAGCAATCCATGATCTGCACTTTGCGATAATCACACAAATGATGTATAATCACTGATCTGCACAGAACTACAAAATCACACAACCTGCAATGATTTACACTCTCTGATCTCTACTTTACAGTGTGCAACCCCTGATGTACACTTTGCTACAATCACACAACAAGCAATCGTACACTACAACCCCTGAGCTGCACTTTGTTACACTTCACATGCAACTAGAAATGATCAATCAGACCAATGTTATCTCTGATCTGCACTTTACAACCATTGATCTGCATCTCACAACTAACAATCGTCTGCATTCCCTGATCTGCACTTTTTTTTTCTAACACAATGATGTATAATCACACACAGTGATATACAACCCCCGATGTACACTCCAATCTCCACAATGCACAATCCCCGATGTACACTTTGCTGCAAATCACACAATCAAGTACAATCCCTGATCTGCACTTTGTTACAAACACATGATAATGTACAGTCCCTGATCTGAACTGCAATCACAACACAATACCTGCAAGTCATGTACAATCCCTGACCTGCACTTTGTTACAACAACACAATCCCCGACCTCCACATTTACAATGAGCAATCTCTGATGTACACTTTGCTGCAATCACACAACAAGAAATCACACACTCCCCGATGTACACTTTGCTGCAATCACACAAGAAATCGCACAATCCCCGATGTACACTTTGCTGCAATCACACAAGAAATCGCACAATCCCCGATGTACACTTTGCTGCAATCACACAACAAGAAATCGCACAATCCCCGATGTACACTTTGCTGCAATCACACAAGAAATCGCACAATCCCCGATGTACACTTTGCTGCAATCACACAAGAAATCGCACAATCCCCGATGTACACTTTGCTGCAATCACACAAGAAATCGCACAATCCCCGATGTACACTTTGCTGCAATCACACAAGAAATCGCACAATCCCCGATGTACACTTTGCTGCAATCACACAAGAAATCGCACAATCCCCGATGTACACTTTGCTGCAATCACACAACAAGAAATCGCACAATCCCCAATGTACACTTTGCTGCAATCACACAACAAGAAATCACACAATCCCCGATGTACACTTTGCTGCAATCACACAAGAAATCGCACAATCCCCGATGTACACTTTGCTGCAATCACACAAGAAATCACACAATCCCCGATGTACACTTTGCTGCAATCACACAAGAAATCACACAATCCCCGATGTACACTTTGCTGCAATCACACAAGAAATCACACAATCCCCGATGTACACTTTGCTACAATCACACAACAAGAAATCACACAATCCCTGACACACAACTTGCTATAATAACACAACTGAAGATGGTCACACACAGCGATTTGCCATTGATCTAGAAACAAGCAATTCACCGCCAATTACAATAATCACACAAAACACAAGATATTGTTGTGCACTAAAAACCTGGATGGAAATCAGTCGATTGGTTGTAAAGGCGATTAAGTGATAAAATAAAAGTGACAGTTGTGTGTTGCCGTGTTCCAGGTTGAGGTAGATCCGGCACCAGAGAGACTTCCATGTAACTTTCTGGCTCACACTGATAATCATTTAAGTGATCAGAAACAACTGATAAAGATACAATGAAAACACGGCAGAGTCATTGCGATTGTTCAATTGATTGATCGCTTGTACCAAGATCAATGTAACACATATCAACTGAAAAATCTGATCTGTATTATGATCGGTTGTCTGACATACACAGATATTCATACAATGAATTAGAATCTATTGATAACATTCCACCAATCACTGACACTCATCGGATGGAGGGAGGACAATCTATAATTTGTATTCTAATTGATCATTTTAGTTGCATTAAATGTCTAAATTAGTAGAATGGTTGATAATTTTAATTTGATCAGTTAAGTCACATGAGACTGAATGCTGATTGATCAGATTGATAAGTGAGGATGGCATACCGCCGATCCGATAAAGTCAAAACTTGAAGCATTGCTCCTTAAATCAATCAATGTAACATTCTTCAATCTCCAATTTGGATCAGTTAAGTCGCATTGGACGATCAATCGTATGATACCGGCGAGTGAACAACATACGACCGATCGAGTCGCAATCAGACATTTCTCTATCAATTAGTCTCTGGTTTGTAATTTGGATCAGGTGTGTGGGATGATCAATAGATTGTATTGATAGATGTGTGGACTCCGTACAACCAAATCGTGTGGACTCCGTACAACCAAATCGAGTCAAAACTAAACCAACACTCTCTATAATCGATCAGAGAGGGGTCTCTGCTTTGTGACTTTGATTATTAATTGTACGGTCATACCGATAATGATAATCAATACCAGAGCTCTCCAGACCAATCAATCTCCGGTTTACAATTTTGATTTGACCCATTAAGTGCATCTTAACGATTAAACAATCTAAGAGGTATGTGTGTGGACCCCGTACAGCCGATCGATCTGAAATCACACCAGAGCTCTCAATACTAATTGATTGGATAGTTTAGGATGTATCCAGATGATCAATTACATGACATTGATGATAGGTGTGCGATCACTGGACAGACGATCGAGTGCAAACCGAACCAGAAATCTGAATATCAAATGGAACAGAGTCTGGATTTGATTGATAAGCCGCATTGGAAGATCATATCGATCAATAAAGCCGTATTGGAAGATCGTATTGATCAGTTAAGCTGTATTTGATGATTGTACCGATCGATAAAGTTGTATTGGAAGATCGTATCGATCAATAAAATCACATTGGACGATCGTATCGATCAATAAAATCACATTGGACGATCGTATCGATCAATAAAATCACATTGGACGATCGTATCGATCAATAAAATCACATTGGACGATCGTATCGATCAATAAAATCACATTGGACGATCGTATCGATCAATAAAATCACATTGGATGATCGTATCGATCAATAAAATCACATTGGATGATCATATAGATTAATAAAATCGTATTGGATGATCATATTGATCGGTTAAGCTGTATTGGAAGATCGTATTGGTCAATAAAGTCTTAATGGATGAATTCTATTGATCAGTTAAGTCACGATGGATAATCAATCGATTGGAGTGGGGACACAATACAGCCGATCGAGTCTAAATTGAACGATTGCTCCATGGAATGAAGGGTCTCGGGATTGGATGATCGAATTTATTACATGATCATATTGATTAGTGAAGTGATATTGGATGATTGCATTGATTAGTTTAGTATTATTAGACGATCATATTGATGAGTGAAGTGATATGGGATGATCGGTTGTATGGCGCCACAGAGAAGACACATGACATACACATAGAGCCCCCCAGTATCGGTCAGCACAGGCCACACACGGGGAGATCTCCATCGTGCGATCTCAGGGGATGAGATACAGGAAAAGTGCAGGAAAAGTTGCTCAGCACTCCTATCCGGACTGTCATGTCCCCCCCCCCCCCCCCATATACACAGATCTCCCCTTCTGTCCCACCATCACAGCGGTGAAAACTGCAGCTGTTGCCCATAGCAACCGGGAGAGTGCGGTTGCCAGGGGCGACCTGTCCCCCCTCCTCCTCCCCCCACAGAGCGCAGCGCCAAAGTTGTTCCGCCAGCAACAAGTGAGAAGTGCCGGGCGCGCCATGTGGCCGGAGTGCCGGGCGGAGTTGCGGAGGACTTTGCTCGGATTACCTGGGTCGGCCGGGGTCTTCATGGCTGTGTCCAGCTTAGCTGTGCTCTCCGCTCGGTGCCTGGCTCCGGTATGAATGTCTCCTCCTCCTCCCGCTCGGGCCCCGGGCTTCTCCTCCTCCTCCTCCTCTTCTTCTCCTCCTCCCCCCGCCCGCTCACATTACACCCGCGGGACGCCCACGCCGCGGGGAGCCGCCCCCTCATGACGTCACCCAGCACACCGCGTCGCCATGGAGACTCCCCTCACCGCTCCGACGCGACGTCTACGTCACAGGACCAGGGGAACCGGGGAGGACCAGCACAGTGTATAGAGGGGACCAGAGCCTGTGTATAGAGCCAGCACAGTGTATAGAGGGGACCAGTGCCTGTATATAGAGCCAGCACAGTGTATAGAGGGGACCAGTGCCTGTGTATAGAGCCAGCACAGTGTATAGAGGAGACCAGTGCCTGTATATAGAGCCAGCACAGTGTATAGAGGAGACCAGTGCCTGTGTATAGAGCCAGCACAGTGTATAGAGGAGACCAGTGCCTGTGTATAGAGCCAGCACAGTGTATAGAGGGGACCAGTGCCAGTATATAGAGCCAGCACAGTGTATAGAGGGGACCAGTGCCAGTGTATAGAGCCAGCACAGTGTATAGAGGGGACCAGTGCCTGTATATAGAGCCAGCACAGTGTATAGAGGAGACCAGTGCCTGTGTATAGAGCCAGCACAGTGTATAGAGGGGACCAGTGCCAGTGTATAGAGCCAGCACAGTGTATAGAGGAGACCAGTGCCTGTGTATAGAGCCAGCACAGTGTATAGAGGGGACCAGTGCCTGTGTATAGAGCCAGCACAGTGTATAGAGGGGACCAGTGCCTGTGTATAGAGCCAGCACAGTGTATAGAGGGGACCAGTGCCTGTATATAGAGCCAGCACAGTGTATAGAGGGGACCAGTGCCTGTGTATAGAGCCAGCACAGTGTATAGAGGAGACCAGTGCCTGTGTATAGAGCCAGCACAGTGTATAGAGGGGACCAGTGCCTGTATATAGAGCCAGCACAGTGTATAGAGGGGACCAGTGCCTGTATATAGAGCCAGCACAGTGTATAGAGGGGACCAGTGCCTGTGTATAGAGCCAGCACAGTGTATAGAGGGGACCAGTGCCTGTGTATAGAGCCAGCACAGTGTATAGAGGGGACCAGTGCCTGTATATAGAGCCAGCACAGTGTATAGAGGAGACCAGTGCCTGTGTATAGAGCCAGCACAGTGTATAGAGGAGACCAGTGCCTGTATATAGAGCCAGCACAGTGTATAGAGGGGACCAGTGCCTGTATATAGAGCCAGCACAGTGTATAGAGGGGACCAGTGCCTGTATATAGAGCCAGCACAGTGTATAGAGGGGACCAGTGCCTGTGTATAGAGCCAGCACAGTGTATAGAGGAGACCAGTGCCTGTGTATAGAGCCAGCACAGTGTATAGAGGGGACCAGTGCCTGTATATAGAGCCAGCACAGTGTATAGAGGGGACCAGTGCCAGTATATAGAGCCAGCACAGTGTATAGAGGGGACCAGTGCCAGTGTATAGAGCCAGCACAGTGTATAGAGGGGACCAGTGCCTGTATATAGAGCCAGCACAGTGTATAGAGGAGACCAGTGCCTGTGTATAGAGCCAGCACAGTGTATAGAGGGGACCAGTGCCAGTGTATAGAGCCAGCACAGTGTATAGAGGAGACCAGTGCCTGTGTATAGAGCCAGCACAGTGTATAGAGGGGACCAGTGCCTGTGTATAGAGCCAGCACAGTGTATAGAGGGGACCAGTGCCTGTGTATAGAGCCAGCACAGTGTATAGAGGGGACCAGTGCCTGTATATAGAGCCAGCACAGTGTATAGAGGGGACCAGTGCCAGTATATAGAGCCAGCACAGTGTATAGAGGGGACCAGTGCCAGTGTATAGAGCCAGCACAGTGTATAGAGGGGACCAGTGCCTGTATATAGAGCCAGCACAGTGTATAGAGGAGACCAGTGCCTGTGTATAGAGCCAGCACAGTGTATAGAGGGGACCAGTGCCAGTGTATAGAGCCAGCACAGTGTATAGAGGAGACCAGTGCCTGTGTATAGAGCCAGCACAGTGTATAGAGGGGACCAGTGCCTGTGTATAGAGCCAGCACAGTGTATAGAGGGGACCAGTGCCTGTGTATAGAGCCAGCACAGTGTATAGAGGGGACCAGTGCCTGTATATAGAGCCAGCACAGTGTATAGAGGGGACCAGTGCCTGTGTATAGAGCCAGCACAGTGTATAGAGGAGACCAGTGCCTGTGTATAGAGCCAGCACAGTGTATAGAGGGGACCAGTGCCTGTATATAGAGCCAGCACAGTGTATAGAGGGGACCAGTGCCTGTGTATAGAGCCAGCACAGTGTATAGAGGGGACCAGTGCCAGTGTATAGAGCCAGCACAGTGTATAGAGGGGACCAGTGCCTGTGTATAGAGCCAGCACAGTGTATAGAGGGGACCAGTGCCTGTGTATAGAGCCAGCACAGTGTATAGAGGGGACCAGTGCCTGTGTATAGAGCCAGCACAGTGTATAGAGGAGACCAGTGCCTGTATATAGAGCCAGCACAGTGTATAGAGGGGACCAGTGCCTGTGTATAGAGCCAGCACAGTGTATAGAGGGGACCAGTGCCTGTATATAGAGCCAGCACAGTGTATAGAGGGGACCAGTGCCTGTGTATAGAGCCAGCACAGTGTATAGAGGGGACCAGTGCCTGTGTATAGAGCCAGCACAGTGTATAGAGGGGACCAGTGCCTGTGTATAGAGCCAGCACAGTGTATAGAGGGGACCAGTGCCTGTATATAGAGCCAGCACAGTGTATAGAGGGGACCAGTGCCTGTGTATAGAGCCAGCACAGTGTATAGAGGGGACCAGTGCCTGTATATAGAGCCAGCACAGTGTATAGAGGGGACCAGTGCCTGTATATAGAGCCAGCACAGTGTATAGAGGGGACCAGTGCCTGTATATAGAGCCAGCACAGTGTATAGAGGGGACCAGTGCCTGTGTATAGAGCCAGCACAGTGTATAGAGGGGACCAGTGCCTGTGTATAGAGCCAGCACAGTGTATAGAGGGGACCAGTGCCTGTATATAGAGCCAGCACAGTGTATAGAGGGGACCAGTGCCAGTATATAGAGCCAGCACAGTGTATAGAGGGGACCAGTGCCTGTGTATAGAGCCAGCACAGTGTATAGAGGGGACCAGTGCCTGTGTATAGAGCCAGCACAGTGTATAGAGGAGACCAGTGCCTGTGTATAGAGCCAGCACAGTGTATAGAGGGGACCAGTGCCAGTGTATAGAGCCAGCACAGTGTATAGAGGGGACCAGTGCCTGTGTATAGAGCCAGCACAGTGTATAGAGGGGACCAGTGCCTGTGTATAGAGCCAGCACAGTGTATAGAGGGGACCAGTGCCTGTATATAGAGCCAGCACAGTGTATAGAGGGGACCAGTGCCTGTATATAGAGCCAGCACAGTGTATAGAGGGGACCAGTGCCTGTGTATAGAGCCAGCACAGTGTATAGAGGGGACCAGTGCCTGTGTATAGAGCCAGCACAGTGTATAGAGGGGACCAGTGCCTGTATATAGAGCCAGCACAGTGTATAGAGGGGACCAGTGCCTGTGTATAGAGCCAGCACAGTGTATAGAGGGGACCAGTGCCTGTGTATAGAGCCAGCACAGTGTATAGAGGGGACCAGTGCCTGTATATAGAGCCAGCACAGTGTATAGAGGGGACCAGTGCCTGTATATAGAGCCAGCACAGTGTATAGAGGGGACCAGTGCCTGTGTATAGAGCCAGCACAGTGTATAGAGGAGACCAGTGCCTGTGTATAGAGCCAGCACAGTGTATAGAGGGGACCAGTGCCTGTATATAGAGCCAGCACAGTGTATAGAGGGGACCAGTGCCAGTGTATAGAGCCAGCACAGTGTATAGAGGGGACCAGTGCCAGTGTATAGAGCCAGCACAGTGTATAGAGGGGACCAGTGCCTGTGTATAGAGCCAGCACAGTGTATAGAGGGGACCAGTGCCTGTGTATAGAGCCAGAACAGTGTATAGAGGGGACCAGTGCCAGTGTATAGAGCCAGCACAGTGTATAGAGGGGACCAGTGCCTGTGTATAGAGCCAGCACAGTGTATAGAGGGGACCAGTGCCTGTGTATAGAGCCAGCACAGTGTATAGAGGGGACCAGTGCCTGTGTATAGAGCCAGCACAGTGTATAGAGGGGACCAGTGCCTGTGTATAGAGCCAGCACAGTGTATAGAGGGGACCAGTGCCTGTGTATAGAGCCAGCACAGTGTATAGAGGGGACCAGTGCCTGTGTATAGAGCCAGCACAGTGTATAGAGGGGACCAGTGCCTGTGTATAGAGCCAGCACAGTGTATAGAGGGGACCAGTGCCTGTATATAGAGCCAGCACAGTGTATAGAGGGGACCAGTGCCTGTGTATAGAGCCAGCACAGTGTATAGAGGGGACCAGTGCCTGTATATAGAGCCAGCACAGTGTATAGAGGGGACCAGTGCCTGTATATAGAGCCAGCACAGTGTATAGAGGGAGACCAGTGCCTGTGTATAGAGCCAGCACAGTGTATAGAGGAGACCAGTGCCTGTATATAGAGCCAGCACAGTGTATAGAGGGGACCAGTGCCTGTATATAGAGCCAGCACAGTGTATAGAGGGGACCAGTGCCTGTATATAGAGCCAGCACAGTGTATAGAGGGGACCAGTGCCTGTGTATAGAGCCAGCACAGTGTATAGAGGAGACCAGTGCCTGTGTATAGAGCCAGCACAGTGTATAGAGGGGACCAGTGCCTGTATATAGAGCCAGCACAGTGTATAGAGGGGACCAGTGCCAGTATATAGAGCCAGCACAGTGTATAGAGGGGACCAGTGCCAGTGTATAGAGCCAGCACAGTGTATAGAGGGGACCAGTGCCTGTATATAGAGCCAGCACAGTGTATAGAGGAGACCAGTGCCTGTGTATAGAGCCAGCACAGTGTATAGAGGGGACCAGTGCCAGTGTAGAGAGCCAGCACAGTGTATAGAGGAGACCAGTGCCTGTGTATAGAGCCAGCACAGTGTATAGAGGGGACCAGTGCCTGTGTATAGAGCCAGCACAGTGTATAGAGGGGACCAGTGCCTGTGTATAGAGCCAGCACAGTGTATAGAGGGGACCAGTGCCTGTATATAGAGCCAGCACAGTGTATAGAGGGGACCAGTGCCAGTATATAGAGCCAGCACAGTGTATAGAGGGGACCAGTGCCAGTGTATAGAGCCAGCACAGTGTATAGAGGGGACCAGTGCCTGTATATAGAGCCAGCACAGTGTATAGAGGAGACCAGTGCCTGTGTATAGAGCCAGCACAGTGTATAGAGGGGACCAGTGCCAGTGTATAGAGCCAGCACAGTGTATAGAGGAGACCAGTGCCTGTGTATAGAGCCAGCACAGTGTATAGAGGGGACCAGTGCCTGTGTATAGAGCCAGCACAGTGTATAGAGGGGACCAGTGCCTGTGTATAGAGCCAGCACAGTGTATAGAGGGGACCAGTGCCTGTATATAGAGCCAGCACAGTGTATAGAGGGGACCAGTGCCTGTGTATAGAGCCAGCACAGTGTATAGAGGAGACCAGTGCCTGTGTATAGAGCCAGCACAGTGTATAGAGGGGACCAGTGCCTGTATATAGAGCCAGCACAGTGTATAGAGGGGACCAGTGCCTGTATATAGAGCCAGCACAGTGTATAGAGGGGACCAGTGCCTGTGTATAGAGCCAGCACAGTGTATAGAGGGGACCAGTGCCTGTGTATAGAGCCAGCACAGTGTATAGAGGGGACCAGTGCCTGTATATAGAGCCAGCACAGTGTATAGAGGAGACCAGTGCCTGTGTATAGAGCCAGCACAGTGTATAGAGGAGACCAGTGCCTGTATATAGAGCCAGCACAGTGTATAGAGGGGACCAGTGCCTGTATATAGAGCCAGCACAGTGTATAGAGGGGACCAGTGCCTGTATATAGAGCCAGCACAGTGTATAGAGGGGACCAGTGCCTGTGTATAGAGCCAGCACAGTGTATAGAGGAGACCAGTGCCTGTGTATAGAGCCAGCACAGTGTATAGAGGGGACCAGTGCCTGTATATAGAGCCAGCACAGTGTATAGAGGGGACCAGTGCCAGTATATAGAGCCAGCACAGTGTATAGAGGGGACCAGTGCCAGTGTATAGAGCCAGCACAGTGTATAGAGGGGACCAGTGCCTGTATATAGAGCCAGCACAGTGTATAGAGGAGACCAGTGCCTGTGTATAGAGCCAGCACAGTGTATAGAGGGGACCAGTGCCAGTGTATAGAGCCAGCACAGTGTATAGAGGAGACCAGTGCCTGTGTATAGAGCCAGCACAGTGTATAGAGGGGACCAGTGCCTGTGTATAGAGCCAGCACAGTGTATAGAGGGGACCAGTGCCTGTGTATAGAGCCA
The DNA here is from genome assembly GCA_037952835.1 of Lithobates septentrionalis. Taxonomy (NCBI): domain Eukaryota; kingdom Metazoa; phylum Chordata; class Amphibia; order Anura; family Ranidae; genus Lithobates; species Lithobates septentrionalis. The sequence continues at coordinate 335,976 of JBBDGP010001876.1, read as the reverse complement.
GCACAGTGTATAGAGGGGACCAGTGCCTGTATATAGAGCCAGCACAGTGTATAGAGGGGACCAGTGCCTGTGTATAGAGCCAGCACAGTGTATAGAGGAGACCAGTGCCTGTGTATAGAGCCAGCACAGTGTATAGAGGGGACCAGTGCCTGTATATAGAGCCAGCACAGTGTATAGAGGGGACCAGTGCCTGTATATAGAGCCAGCACAGTGTATAGAGGGGACCAGTGCCTGTGTATAGAGCCAGCACAGTGTATAGAGGAGACCAGTGCCTGTGTATAGAGCCAGCACAGTGTATAGAGGGGACCAGTGCCTGTATATAGAGCCAGCACAGTGTATAGAGGGGACCAGTGCCTGTGTATAGAGCCAGCACAGTGTATAGAGGAGACCAGTGCCTGTGTATAGAGCCAGCACAGTGTATAGAGGGGACCAGTGCCTGTATATAGAGCCAGCACAGTGCATAGAGGGGACCAGTGCCTGTGTATAGAGCCAGCACAGTGTATAGAGGAGACCAGTGCCTGTGTATAGAGCCAGCACAGTGTATAGAGGGGACCAGTGCCTGTATATAGAGCCAGCACAGTGTATAGAGGGGACCAGTGCCAGTATATAGAGCCAGCACAGTGTATAGAGGGGACCAGTGCCAGTGTATAGAGCCAGCACAGTGTATAGAGGGGACCAGTGCCTGTATATAGAGCCAGCACAGTGTATAGAGGAGACCAGTGCCTGTGTATAGAGCCAGCACAGTGTATAGAGGGGACCAGTGCCAGTGTATAGAGCCAGCACAGTGTATAGAGGAGACCAGTGCCTGTGTATAGAGCCAGCACAGTGTATAGAGGGGACCAGTGCCTGTGTATAGAGCCAGCACAGTGTATAGAGGGGACCAGTGCCTGTGTATAGAGCCAGCACAGTGTATAGAGGGGACCAGTGCCTGTATATAGAGCCAGCACAGTGTATAGAGGGGACCAGTGCCTGTGTATAGAGCCAGCACAGTGTATAGAGGAGACCAGTGCCTGTGTATAGAGCCAGCACAGTGTATAGAGGGGACCAGTGCCTGTATATAGAGCCAGCACAGTGTATAGAGGGGACCAGTGCCTGTATATAGAGCCAGCACAGTGTATAGAGGGGACCAGTGCCTGTGTATAGAGCCAGCACAGTGTATAGAGGAGACCAGTGCCTGTGTATAGAGCCAGCACAGTGTATAGAGGGGACCAGTGCCTGTATATAGAGCCAGCACAGTGTATAGAGGGGACCAGTGCCTGTGTATAGAGCCAGCACAGTGTATAGAGGAGACCAGTGCCTGTGTATAGAGCCAGCACAGTGTATAGAGGGGACCAGTGCCTGTATATAGAGCCAGCACAGTGTATAGAGGGGACCAGTGCCTGTATATAGAGCCAGCACAGTGTATAGAGGAGACCAGTGCCTGTGTATAGAGCCAGCACAGTGTATAGAGGAGACCAGTGCCTGTGTATAGAGCCAGCACAGTGTATAGAGGGGACCAGTGCCAGTGTATAGAGCCAGCACAGTGTATAGAGGGGACCAGTGCCAGTGTATAGAGCCAGCACAGTGTATAGAGGGGACCAGTGCCTGTATATAGAGCCAGCACAGTGTATAGAGGGGACCAGTGCCTGTGTATAGAGCCAGCACAGTGTATAGAGGGGACCAGTGCCTGTGTATAGAGCCAGCACAGTGTATAGAGGGGACCAGTGCCTGTGTATAGAGCCAGCACAGTGTATAGAGGGGACCAGTGCCTGTATATAGAGCCAGCACAGTGTATAGAGGGGACCAGTGCCTGTGTATAGAGCCAGCACAGTGTATAGAGGGGACCAGTGTCTGTGTATAGAGCCAGCACAGTGTATAGAGGGGACCAGTGCCTGTATATAGAGCCAGCACAGTGTATAGAGGGGACCAGTGCCTGTGTATAGAGCCAGCACAGTGTATAGAGGGGACCAGTGCCTGTGTATAGAGCCAGCACAGTGTATAGAGGGGACCAGTGCCTGTATATAGAGCCAGCACAGTGTATAGAGGGGACCAGTGCCTGTGTATAGAGCCAGCACAGTGTATAGAGGGGACCAGTGCCTGTGTATAGAGCCAGCACAGTGTATAGAGGGGACCAGTGCCTGTATATAGAGCCAGCACAGTGTATAGAGGGGACCAGTGCCAGTATATAGAGCCAGCACAGTGTATAGAAGGGACCAGGGCCTGTATATAGAGCCAGCACAGTGTATAGAGGGGACCAGTGCATGTATATAGAGCCAGCACAGTGTATAGAGGGGACCAGTGCCTGTATATAGAGCCAGCACAGTGTATAGAGGGGACCAGTGCCTGTATATAGAGCCTTCACAGTGTATAGAGGAGACCAGTGCCTGTGTATAGAGCCAGCACAGTGTATAGAGGGGACCAGTGCCAGTGTATAGAGCCAGCACAGTGTATAGAGGGGACCAGTGCCAGTGTATAGAGCCAGCACAGTGTATAGAGGGGACCAGTGCCAGTGTATAGAGCCAGCACAGTGTATAGAGGGGACCAGTGCCAGTGTATAGAGCCAGCACAGTGTATAGAGGGGACCAGTGCCTGTGTATAGAGCCAGCACAGTGTATAGAGGAGACCAGTGCCTGTGTATAGAGCCAGCACAGTGTATAGAGGAGACCAGTGCCAGTGTATAGAGCCAGCACAGTGTATAGAGGGGACCAGTGCCTGTATATAGAGCCAGCACAGTGTATAGAGGGGACCAGTGCCTGTATATAGAGCCAGCACAGTGTATAGAGGGGACCAGTGCCTGTGTATAGAGCCAGCACAGTGTATAGAGGGGACCAGTGCCTGTGTATAGAGCCAGCACAGTGTATAGAGGGGACCAGTGCCTGTATATAGAGCCAGCACAGTGTATAGAGGGGGCAAGTGCCTGTGTATAGAGCCAGCACAGTGTATAGAGGGGACCAGTGCCTGTGTATAGAGCCAGCACAGTGTATAGAGGGGACCAGTGCCTGTATATAGAGCCAGCACAGTGTATAGAGGGGACCAGTGCCTGTGTATAGAGCCAGCACAGTGTATAGAGGGGACCAGTGCCTGTGTATAGAGCCAGCACAGTGTATAGAGGGGACCAGTGCCTGTATATAGAGCCAGCACAGTGTATAGAGGGGACCAGTGCCAGTATATAGAGCCAGCACAGTGTATAGAAGGGACCAGGGCCTGTATATAGAGCCAGCACAGTGTATAGAGGGGACCAGTGCATGTATATAGAGCCAGCACAGTGTATAGAGGGGACCAGTGCCTGTGTATAGAGCCAGCACAGTGTATAGAGGAGACCAGTGCCTGTGTATAGAGCCAGCACAGTGTATAGAGGGGACCAGTGCCAGTGTATAGAGCCAGCACAGTGTATAGAGGGGACCAGTGCCTGTATATAGAGCCAGCACAGTGTATAGAGGGGACCAGTGCCTGTGTATAGAGCCAGCACAGTGTATAGAGGGGACCAGTGCCTGTATATAGAGCCAGCACAGTGTATAGAGGGGACCAGTGCCTGTATATAGAGCCAGCACAGTGTATAGAGGGGACCAGTGCCTGTGTATAGAGCCAGCACAGTGTATAGAGGGGACCAGTGCCTGTGTATAGAGCCATCACAGTGTATAGAGGGGACCAGAGCCTGTGTATAGAGCCAGCACAGTGTATAGAGGGGACCAGTGCCTGTGTATAGAGCCAGCACAGTGTATAGAGGGGACCAGTGCCTGTGTATAGAGCCAGCACAGTGTATAGAGGGGACCAGTGCCTGTATATAGAGCCAGCACAGTGTATAGAGGGGACCAGTGCCTGTGTATAGAGCCAGCACAGTGTATAGAGGGGACCAGTGCCTGTGTATAGAGCCAGCACAGTGTATAGAGGGGACCAGTGCCTGTATATAGAGCCAGAACAGTGTATAGAGGGGACCAGTGCCTGTATATAGAGCCAGAACAGTGTATAGAGGAGACCAGTGCCAGTGTATAGAGCCAGCACAGTGTATAGAGGGGACCAGTGCCAGTGTATAGAGCCAGCACAGTGTATAGAGGGGACCAGTGCCAGTGTATAGAGCCAGCACAGTGTATAGAGGGGACCAGTGCCTGTGTATAGAGCCAGAACAGTGTATAGAGGGGACCAGTGCCAGTGTATAGAGCCAGCACAGTGTATAGAGGGGACCAGTGCCTGTGTATAGAGCCAGCACAGTGTATAGAGGGGACCAGTGCCTGTATATAGAGCCAGCACAGTGTATAGAGGGGACCAGTGCCAGTGTATAGAGCCAGCACAGTGTATAGAGGGGACCAGTGCCAGTGTATAGAGCCAGAACAGTGTATAGAGGGGACCAGTGCCAGTGTATAGAGCCAGTACAGTGTATAGAGGGGACCAGTGCCAGTGTATAGAGCCAGCACAGTGTATAGAGGGGACCAGTGCCTGTGTATAGAGCCAGCACAGTGTATAGAGGGGACCAGTGCCTGTGTATAGAGCCAGCACAGTGTATAGAGGGGACCAGTGCCTGTGTATAGAGCCAGCACAGTGTATAGAGGGGACCAGTGCCTGTATATAGAGCCAGCACAGTGTATAGAGGGGACCAGTGCCAGTATATAGAGCCAGCACAGTGTATAGAGGGGACCAGGGCCTGTATATAGAGCCAGCACAGTGTATAGAGGGGACCAGTGCCTGTGTATAGAGCCAGCACAGTGTATAGAGGGGACCAGTGCCTGTATATAGAGCCAGCACAGTGTATAGAGGGGACCAGTGCCTGTGTATAGAGCCAGCACAGTGTATAGAGGGGACCAGTGCCAGTGTATAGAGCCAGCACAGTGTATAGAGGGGACCAGTGCCTGTATATAGAGCCAGCACAGTGTATAGAGGGGACCAGTGCCTGTGTATAGAGTCAGCACAGTGTATAGAGGGGACCAGTGCCTGTGTATAGAGCCAGCACAGTGTATAGAGGGGACCAGTGCCTGTGTATAGAGCCAGCACAGTGTATAGAGGGGACCAGTGCCTGTATATAGAGCCAGCACAGTGTATAGAGGAGACCAGTGCCAGTGTATAGAGCCAGCACAGTGTATAGAGGGGACCAGTGCCTGTATATAGAGCCAGCACAGTGTATAGAGGGGACCAGTGCCTGTATATAGAGCCAGCACAGTGTATAGAGGGGACCAGTGCCTGTGTATAGAGCCAGCACAGTGTATAGAGGGGACCAGTGCCTGTGTATAGAGCCAGCACAGTGTATAGAGGGGACCAGTGCCTGTATATAGAGCCAGCACAGTGTATAGAGGGGACCAGTGCCTGTGTATAGAGCCAGCACAGTGTATAGAGGGGACCAGTGCCTGTGTATAGAGCCAGCACAGTGTATAGAGGGGACCAGTGCCTGTATATAGAGCCAGCACAGTGTATAGAGGGGACCAGTGCCAGTATATAGAGCCAGCACAGTGTATAGAGGGGACCAGGGCCTGTATATAGAGCCAGCACAGTGTATAGAGGGGACCAGTGCATGTATATAGAGCCAGCACAGTGTATAGAGGGGACCAGTGCCTGTGTATAGAGCCAGCACAGTGTATAGAGGGGACCAGTGCCAGTGTATAGAGCCAGCACAGTGTATAGAGGGGACCAGTGCCTGTATATAGAGCCAGCACAGTGTATAGAGGGGACCAGTGCCTGTGTATAGAGCCAGCACAGTGTATAGAGGGGACCAGTGCCTGTATATAGAGCCAGCACAGTGTATAGAGGGGACCAGTGCCTGTATATAGAGCCAGCACAGTGTATAGAGGGGACCAGTGCCTGTGTATAGAGCCATCACAGTGTATAGAGGGGACCAGAGCCTGTGTATAGAGCCAGCACAGTGTATAGAGGGGACCAGTGCCTGTGTATAGAGCCAGCACAGTGTATAGAGGGGACCAGTGCCTGTGTATAGAGCCAGCACAGTGTATAGAGGGGACCAGTGCCTGTATATAGAGCCAGCACAGTGTATAGAGGGGACCAGTGCCTGTGTATAGAGCCAGCACAGTGTATAGAGGGGACCAGTGCCTGTGTATAGAGCCAGCACAGTGTATAGAGGGGACCAGTGCCTGTATATAGAGCCAGCACAGTGTATAGAGGGGACCAGTGCCAGTATATAGAGCCAGCACAGTGTATAGAGGGGACCAGGGCCTGTATATAGAGCCAGCACAGTGTATAGAGGGGACCAGTGCATGTATATAGAGCCAGCACAGTGTATAGAGGGGACCAGTGCCTGTGTATAGAGCCAGCACAGTGTATAGAGGAGACCAGTGCCTGTGTATAGAGCCAGCACAGTGTATAGAGGGGACCAGTGCCAGTGTATAGAGCCAGCACAGTGTATAGAGGGGACCAGTGCCTGTATATAGAGCCAGCACAGTGTATAGAGGGGACCAGTGCCTGTGTATAGAGCCAGCACAGTGTATAGAGGGGACCAGTGCCTGTATATAGAGCCAGCACAGTGTATAGAGGGGACCAGTGCCTGTATATAGAGCCAGCACAGTGTATAGAGGGGACCAGTGCCTGTGTATAGAGCCAGCACAGTGTATAGAGGGGACCAGTGCCTGTGTATAGAGCCATCACAGTGTATAGAGGGGACCAGAGCCTGTGTATAGAGCCAGCACAGTGTATAGAGGGGACCAGTGCCTGTGTATAGAGCCAGCACAGTGTATAGAGGGGACCAGTGCCTGTGTATAGAGCCAGCACAGTGTATAGAGGGGACCAGTGCCTGTATATAGAGCCAGCACAGTGTATAGAGGGGACCAGTGCCTGTGTATAGAGCCAGCACAGTGTATAGAGGGGACCAGTGCCTGTGTATAGAGCCAGCACAGTGTATAGAGGGGACCAGTGCCTGTATATAGAGCCAGAACAGTGTATAGAGGGGACCAGTGCCTGTATATAGAGCCAGAACAGTGTATAGAGGAGACCAGTGCCAGTGTATAGAGCCAGCACAGTGTATAGAGGGGACCAGTGCCAGTGTATAGAGCCAGCACAGTGTATAGAGGGGACCAGTGCCAGTGTATAGAGCCAGAACAGTGTATAGAGGGGACCAGTGCCAGTGTATAGAGCCAGCACAGTGTATAGAGGGGACCAGTGCCTGTGTATAGAGCCAGCACAGTGTATAGAGGGGACCAGTGCCTGTATATAGAGCCAGCACAGTGTATAGAGGGGACCAGTGCCAGTGTATAGAGCCAGCACAGTGTATAGAGGGGACCAGTGCCAGTGTATAGAGCCAGAACAGTGTATAGAGGGGACCAGTGCCAGTGTATAGAGCCAGCACAGTGTATAGAGGGGACCAGTGCCAGTGTATAGAGCCAGCACAGTGTATAGAGGGGACCAGTGCCTGTGTATAGAGCCAGCACAGTGTATAGAGGGGACCAGTGCCTGTATATAGAGCCAGCACAGTGTATAGAGGGGACCAGTGCCTGTATATAGAGCCAGCACAGTGTATAGAGGGGACCAGTGCCTGTGTATAGAGCCAGCACAGTGTATAGAGGGGACCAGTGCCAGTGTATAGAGCCAGCACAGTGTATAGAGGGGACCAGTGCCTGTATGAGGAGTGGAAAGGGCAGCACAGTGTATAGAGGGGACCAGTGCCTGTATGAGGAGTGGAAAGGGCAGCACAGTGTATAGAGGGAACCAGTGCCTGTATGAGGAGTGGAAAGGGCAGCACAGTGTATAGAGGGGACCAGTGCCTGTATGAGGAGTGAAAAGGGCAGCACAGTGTATAGAGGGGACCAGTGCCTGTATGAGGAGTGGAAAGGGCAGCACAGTGTATAGAGGGGACCAGTGCCTGTATGAGGAGTGGAAAGGGCAGGACAGTGTATAGAGGGGACCAGTGCCTGTATGAGGAGTAGAAGGGGCAGCACAGTGTATAGAGGGGACCAGTGCCTGTATGAGGAGTGGAAGGGGCAGCACAGTGTATAGAGGGGACCAGTGCCCGTATGAGGAGTAGAAGGGACAGCAGAGTGTATAGAGGGAACCAGTGCCTGTATGAGGAGTGGAAGGGGCAGCACAGTGTATAGAGGGGACCAGTGCCTGTATGAGGAGTAGAAGGGACAGCACAGTGTATAGAGGGAACCAGTGCCTGTATGAGGAGTGGAAGGGGCAGCACAGTGTATAGAGGGGACCAGTGCCTGTATGAGGAGTAGAAGGGGCAGCACAGTGTATAGAGGGAACCAGTGCCTGTATGGGGAGTGGAAAGGGCAGCACAGTGTATAGAGGGGACCAGTGCCTGTATGAGGAGTGGAAAGGGCAGCACAGTGTATAGAGGGGACCAGTGCCTGTATGAGGAGTGGAAAGGGCAGCACAGTGTATAGAGGGGACCAGTGCCTGTATGGGGAGTGGAAAGGGCAGCACAGTGTATAGAGGGGACCAGTGCCTGTATGGGGAGTGGAAAGGGCAGCACAGTGTATAGAGGGGACCAGTGCCTGTATGGGGAGTGGAAAGGGCAGCACAGTGTATAGAGGGGACCAGTGGTGTTTTGTAAGCGAGGAGGGCAGAGTGCCAGCGAAAGACGTTAGGCAGCACAATTGTACATCATATTAAAGTCTAAGGCCCCTTTCATACTTGTGCGACTTGTCCTGCGACTTGGGACTGCAAAGTCACATGACAAGTCGTTCCCCATGATTTCCAATGATTACCGTTCATATCTGTGCGACTTCAAAGTAGTCCCTGCGATACTTTGGTCCGCCTTTGATGCAAATTAATTTATTTCTTTTTTATAATACAAGCAGTGCACATACCTAAATTTGACCTGCCTCTTGCAGGGCTGGAGTGTGAGAAGCAGCACACAGAGCCAATCAGTTCATGTGCTGACAAGAAGCATGTTAATAGGAGGAGGGAGCAGAGTGACAGAGAGATGAGCTCATCACTGTGCTGCTTCTCCTTTCACCTTCCAGTCACCGGCTGGGTGGCGGCTCCAGGATAACCTACGCTCAGAAGAAGTGGGTTAAATAATGCTGGCTATTAGACAAAGGACATCTACTGGCAGAAAAGAAGCACTGCGGGGGAAATCTTTCGATTGAAACAAAATATAAAATGGAATAAAAATTGTTTGTGTTCATTTATCTTTTCAAGGGCTATTCAGTTGTTTCTTATTTTTGGCTGGAGTTCTGCTTTAATATAGAGAGGTAGGATTGTAGTACGAGGAAGTGCTGAATGGCAGTACAAGGGTGTCTAACTTACCAGAAAAGTTACCGAGATAAAACTGTTGGAAAAAGTTACATAAACAAAAAAAAAAAAAAAAACCTAACAATGATCTCTTTTGTTTGCTTCCTTTTCTGTTACATATACCATTAAAAGCATTTTGTTACACCCACTACACTTTATGTCTTGTATGGACGTGCTCTTTATGTTTTTACATATCAATAAGGAATATTATGCAAAAAAAGAATTTCGTTACATCAGTTCAAGAAGTGTAAAAATACCTGTTGATCCTGCCAGGAATGTACTGAACTAATACATTCCTGTGCTCTCTGTTCCAAGTTCTCTGTGGACTATGGAACACCTTTTCCCCTATGTCATGGAGAAGGGTGGTGTCCAAACAACACAAGCCTCTGGCAAACCGTGTTTGGATCACTTTTCAGAGGCATTTGGCAGGCGGTGAGCAGGCGATATGTTGCCTCCTCACCACCTGGTTTAACCCTGTAAATGCCACACCAACACACCACAACTGTGGACAATACAGGGCTTTTGCAGCAGGTCCCCATTCACATTGAGCTGTGGTACTGCCTGCTGAACACGACAGAAGCAATGATTTTTGCCATGGGCAAAGCATCATGACCGCAGCATGTAAACACTCATGACTGCACACTAATTACAGTGCAGCACAGCCTGATTGTTTTAGTTAGGTGACTTGTCCAAGTGCTAGCTCTCCTATTCCCATGTTGAATGACATGAGTATGACAGTAACTTTCTATCAATTTTCTGCTACTTCTAGGATCAGGAAAATCACTCTGTTACTTCCTAGGATATGGAAGATCCCTTTGTTACTTCCTAGGATTAGGATAATCACTCTGCTACTTCCTAGGATCAGGACGATCACTTTGTTACTTCTTAGGATCAGGAAGACCACTCTGTTACTTCCTAGGATCAGGAAGATCACTCTTTTACTTCCTAGGATCAGGAAGATCACTCTGTTACTTCCTAGGATCAGGAAGATCACTCTGTTGCTTTCTAGGATCAGGAAGATCACTCTGTTACTTCCTAGAATCAGGAAGATCCCTCTGGTACTTCCTACGATCAGGAAGATCACTCGGTTACTTCCTAGGATCAGGAAGATGACTCTGTGACTTCATAGGATCAGGAAGATCACTCTGCTACTTCCTAGGATCAGGAAGATCACTCTGTTACTTCCTAGGATCAGGAAGATCACTCTGTTACTTCCTAGGATCAGGAAGATCACTCTGTTACATCCTAGGATCAGGAAGATCACTCTGTTACTTCCTAGGATCAGAAAAACCACTCTGTTACTTCCTAGGATCAGGAAGATCACTCTGTTGCTTCCTAGGATCAGGAAGATCACTCTGTTGCTTTCTAGGATCAGGAAGATCACTCTGTTACGTCCTAGAATCAGGAAGATCCCTCTGGTACTTCCTAGGATCAGGAAGATCACTCTGTTACTTCCTAGGATCAGGAAGATGACTCGGTTACTTCATAGGATCAAGAAAATCACTCTGCTACTTCCTATGATCAGGAAGATCACTCTGTTACTTCCTAGGATCAGGAAGATCACTCTGTTACTTCCTAGAATCAGGAAGATCGCTCTGGTACTTCCTAGGATCAGGAAGATCACTCTGGTACTTCCTAGGATCAGGAAGATCACTCTGCTACTTCCTAGGATCAGGAAGATCACTCTGTTATTTCCTAGGATCAGGAGGATGACTCTGTTACTTCCTAGGATCAGGAAGATCACTCTGCTACTTCCTAGGATCAGGAAGATCACTCTGCTACTTCCTAGGATCAGGAAGATCACTCTGTTACTTCCTAGGATCAGGAAGATGACTCTGTTACTTCCTAGGATCAGGAAAATCACTCTGTTACTTCCTAGGATCAGGAAGATCACTGTTACTTCCTAGAATCAGGAAGATCACTCTTTTGCTTCCTGAAATCATGAAGATCACTCTGCTACTTCCTAGGATTAGGATAATCACTCTGTTATTTTTTAGGATCGGAAGGATCACTCTGTTACTTCCAGTGGCGGCTAGTGCTTCATCTTTTGAGGGGGGGTGGCAAACAAACGCCTGCCACGTCCACACTTACCCCATCCAGGTCGCGGGCAGCTTTGGTGGCTTCCCCAGCTTCTTCTCCCAGCCAAACTGGTTGCTTCTCCTTCCGGCCAATCTGGTCTTAAGACCCACTTCCTGTCCTGATTGGCCAGGAGGCGAAGCAGGAAGACAATAGCGAATGTTGTTTCGCTAATGTCACAAGTGGGTGGGCCCAACCTTTTTGAGGCCAATTAAAGCCTCAGGCTCTAATCGTGTGCTTCAAATAGAAATTTTGTAGAAATCAATGCGTCCGGTGTCCCGCATGGAGATTGGGGGGCGGCACCCCTTATGGACCAGGCGCTGCTTGTTATTTCCAAGGATTGTAACAATCACTCTGCTACTTCCTAGGATTGGGATAATCACTATGCAATTTTAATATGAGGAAGAACACACTGTCACTTTATAGGGTCAGGAATATCACTCTGCTACTTCCCAGGATCAGGAAGATCACTGCTACTTCCTAGAAACAGGAACATCACTCTGCTACTTCCTAGGATCAGGAAGATCACTCTGGTACTTCCTAGGATTAGGAAGATCCTTGTTACTTCTTAGGATCATAAGGATCACTCTGTTATTTTATAGGCTCAGAAGGATCACTCTGTTACTTTCTCAGATCAGGAAGATTACTTTGCTTCTTACTAGGATCAGGAACATCATTCTTCTATTTCCTAGGATCAGGAAGATCGGCCTGCTACTTCATGAATCAAGATCACTCTGCTGCTTCCTAGATTTAGAAAGATCACTCTGCATCTTCCTAGGATCTGGACAATCACTCTGTTCCTACCTAGGATCAGAAAGATCACTGCTTCTTCCAGAGATCAGGAAGATCACTCTTCTTCTTCTTCCTAGGTTTAGGAAGATCACTCTGCTACTCCTAGGATCTGGAAGATCACTCTGCTACTTCCTAGGATTAGGAAGATCACTCTGCTACTCCTAGGATCTGGAAGATCACTCTGCTACTTCCTAGGATTAGGAAGATCACTCTGCTACTTCCTAGTATCTGAAAGATCACTCTGCTACTTCCTAGGATCTAGAAGATCACTCTGCTACTTCCTAGGATCTGAAAGATTAGTCTTTTACTTCCTAGGATCAGCAAGATCACTTAGCGTTTTCCTAAGTGCTGGATCATCACTTCTTCCTGGGATCTGGAAGATCACGGCTTCTTCCTGAGATCTGGAAGATTGTGCTGCATCTTCCTAGGATCTGGAAGATCTCTCTGCTTCTTCCTATGATCTGGAAGATCACTCTGCTTCTTCCTATGATCTGGAAGATCACTCTGCTCTGTCTAGTTTAGCAACTTGGTCAGTGCACTGCTTACCAAGGTGACGCGTTTTCTGGTGACAACTTCATAAGATGAAATTACCCTGACTTTGTAAAGATTTCCCTTTCAGTTTCTATTGTGTCTGAGACAGAAATTAAAAAGCAAATATCCCCAATGGAATACAGACAGCAAAAATAACCTGACAGGTGTTTTATCCCTTCCATTCCCTAAAAAAAAAAATGGCTACACATAGTGCCTTGAAAAAGTATGCACACCCCTCGAAATTTTCCACATTTTGTCATGTTACAACCAAAAATGTAAATGTATTTTATGGGATAGACCAACACAAATTGGCACATAATTGTGAAGTGGAAGGAAAATGGTTTTCAAATTGTTTACAAATAAATATCTAAAAAATGTTGTTTTGCATATGGATTGGCCCCCCTTTACTGTGATACTCCTAACTAAAATCTAGTGGAACCAATTGCATTCAGAAGTCACCTAATTAGTAAAAAGAGTCCACCTGTGTGTAATTTAATCTCAATATCATAACAGCTGTTTGTTAGAGAACCTTAGTGAACAAACAGCATCATGAAGGCCAAGGAGCACACCAGGTCAGGGATAAAGTTGTGGAGAAGTTTAAAGCAGGTTTAAGTTATAAAAAATATCCCAAGCTTTCAACATCTCACGTAGCACTGTTCAATCCATCATCTGAAAATGGAAAGAGTATGGCACAACTGGAAACCTACCAAGACATGGCCGTCCACCTAATCAGAGAAGCAGCCAAGAGACCCATGGTAACTCTGGAGGAGCTGCAGAGATCCACAGCTCAGGTGGGAGAATCTGTCCACAGGGCAACTATTAGTCGTGCTCTCCACAAATCTGGCCTTTATGGAAGAGTGGCAAGAAGCAAGACATTGTTGAAAGAAAGCCATAAGAAGTCCTGTTTGCAGTTTCCGAGAAGCCATGTGGGGGACACAGCAAACGTGGAAGAAGGTGCTCTGGTCAGATGAGACCAAAATTGAACTTTTTGGCCTAAAAGCAAAACGCTATGTGTGGCGGAAAACTAACACTGCACATCACCCTGAACACACCATCCCCATCGTGAAACATGGTGGTGACAGCATCATGTTGTGGGGATGTTTTTCTTCAGCAGGAGCAGGGAAGCTGGTTTAGAGTTGATGGGAAGATAGAAGGAACCAAATCCAGGGCAATCTTAAAAGAAAACCTGTTAGAGTCTACAAAAGTCTTGAGACTGGGGGGAGGTTCACCTTCCAGCAGGACAACAACCCTAAAAATACAGCCAGAGCTACAATGGAATGGTTTAGCTCAAAGCATATTCATGTGTTAGAATGGCCCAGTCAAAGTCCAGACCTAAATCCAATTGAGAATCTTTGGCAAGATTTGAAAATTGCTGTTCACAGACGCTCTCCATCCAATCTGACAGAGCTTGAGCTATTTTGCAAACAAAAATGGGCAAAAATGTCACTCTCAATTGGATTTAGGTCTGGACTTTGATTGGGCCATTCTAACACATGAATATGCTTTGATCTAAATCATTCCATTGTAGCTCTGGCTGTATGTTTAGGGTCGTTGTCTTGCTGGAAGGTGAACCTCCTCCCCAGTCTCAAGTCCCTTTCAGACTCTTATGCCGCGTACACACGAGCGGACATTACGGCGGACTTTGCCCGGCGGACTTTTCGACGTACTTTCCGACGGACTTTGTGAATGAACGGACTTGCCTACACACAATCCACCAAAGTCCGTCGAATTCGTACGTGATGACGTACGACCGGACTAAAACAAGGAAGTTCATAGCCAGTAGCCAATAGCTGCCCTAGCGTGGCTTTTTGTCCGTCGAACTAGCATACAGACGGCGGACTTTTCGACCGGACTCGATTTCAACGGATAAATTTAAAACAAGTTTTAAATCTAATTCCGTCCAACTTTTGAGAAAACAAAGTCCGCTGGAGCCCACACACATCGAATTGTCCGACGAAATCCAGTCCGCCGGGCAAAGTCCGCCGTAATGTCCGCTCGTGTGTACGCGGCATAACAGGTTTTCTTCTAAGATTGCCCTGTATTTGGCTCCATCCATCTTCCCATCAACTCTGACCAGCTTCCCTGTCCCTGCTGAAGAAAAGCATCTCCACAACATGATGCTACCACCACCACGTTTTTACGGTGGGCATGGTGTGTTCAGGGTGATGTGCAGTGTTAGTTTTCCACCACACATAGCATTTTGCATTTTGGCCAAAAAGTTCAATTTTGGTCTCATCTGACCAGAGCACCTTCTTCCACACGTTTGCTGTGTCCCCCACATGGCTTCTCGCAAACTGCAAATGGGACTTCTTATGGCTTTATTTCAACAATGACTTTCTTCTTGCCACTCTTCCATAAAGGTCAGATTTGTGGAGAGCACGACTAATAGTTGTCCTGTGGACAGATTCTCCCACCTGAGCTGTGGATCTCTGCAGCTCCTCCAGAGTTACCATGGGCCTCTTGGCTTCTTCTCTGATGAATGCTCTCCTTGCCCGGCCTGTCAGTTTAGGTGGACAGCCATGTCTTGGTAGGTTTGCAGTTGCGCCATACTCTTTCCATTTTCTGATGATGAATTGAACAGTGCTCCGTGAGATGTTGAAAGCTTGGGGTATTTTTTATAACCTAACCCTGCTTTAAACTTCTCCACAACTTTATCCCTGACCTGTCTGATGTGTTCCTTGGCCTTCATGACGCTGTTTGTTCACTAAGGTTCTCTAACAAACCTCTGAAGGCTTCACAGAACAGCTGTATTTATACTGAGATTAAATTACACACAGGTGGATTCTATTTACTAATTTGGTGACTTCTGAAGGCATTTGGTTCCACCAGATTTTAGTTAGGGGTATCAGAGTAAAGGGGGCTGAATACAAATGCACGCCACACTTTTCAGATATTTATTTGAAAAAAAAAAAATTGAAAACCATTTACCATTTTTCTTCCACTTCACAATTATGTGCCACTTTGTGTTGGTCTATCACATAAAATCCCAATAAAAGACATTTACGTTTTTGGTTGTAACATGACAAAATGTGGAAAATTTCAAGGGGTATGAATACTTTTTCAAGACACTGTATACTTTAATGCAGGGGTGGGCAATTCATTTTCCCAAGGGACCACATGAAAACTGGGGCTGCTGTGAAGGGCTGAATTAAATTCTGCACAATATTATATTTGGACCTTGGAAGGTCTATAAATCTGTAAACATATAGAAAACAAACACCTGGCGCTAGGGATAATAGGTTATGAAATAGGTCTCTTTCAGACGGACAGTCAGAGGGTGGTAAAAACAGGTGTCTGAGCTGGACTGGTGGATGGGGCTGTTCACATGCCGTGGCCACTGCATTTTTACCGCATGGCTTGTCAAACTCTCCCCTGAGTTTAATGGGGCCACGCCTGAGTAATCGCCTCTCAAAGCCCCCCCCAGAAAACCGACACTTATGGAGAGGACTGGGTCGAGGGGCTGCTTTGGGGGGTTCAAGGGGAGCAGGGCACAAAAAAGGCAAGGTCTGCAACCTGTGCTTCTGGAGTTCACAGCTCATGGGGGGCCCTTTGGCCTTTTTGCCTTGGGTGCTAAAGGACTTTGTCCCAACACTAATTCTGAGAGTGCTGATCACCTGGGATCCCATGCAGTGCTCACTGGTTCCTTCTGCTGCCCTTCATGTCATGACAGCAGTGATGTGGAGGTCAGCAGGAGGAACCAATGGGAGCTGCGGAGGACCCAGGAGATCGACACTTCCAGAAGTGTTGGTTTACTGACAGACTTCAAGTGTTGGTTTACTGATAGACTTCAAGTGTTAGTTTACTGACAGACTTCAAGGGATGGTTTACTGACAGACTTCAGGGGATGGTTTACTGACAGACTTCAAGGGATGGTTTACTGACAGACTTCAGGGGATGGTTTACTGACAGACTTCAAGGGATGGTTTACTGACAGACAGGGGCGTTGCTAGATCTACAAAAGATCTGGGGCTAGAGCCCATAGCAGTGTAGTAAAGAAAGTCATACGCTTGAGCGGGCATACACATGTATATACAGTAATATACGTGTGTGTGTGTGTGTGTGGGTACACTGAGAGCCCCCCCTTACATCAGGGTCCCCAGAGAGACCCTCTTACATCAGGGTCCCCAGAGAGCCTCCTCCTTACATCTAATCCCCAGAGAGCCTCCCCCTTGCATCAGGGTCCCCAGAGAGCCCCCCACTTACATCAGGGTTTCCAGAGAGCCCCCCTTACATTAGGGTCCCCAGAGAGCTTCCCCCTTAAATCAGGGTCCCCAGAGAGCCTCCCCCTTAAATCAGTCCCCAGAGAGCCTCCCCCTTGCATCAGGGTCCCTAGAGAGCCCCCACTTACATCAGGGTCCCCAGAGAACCTCCCCTCCCCTTGGGGACCCCTGCAGAGACTCGGGGCTATAGCCCCAAAAGCCACCCCCTAGCGACGCCACTGCTGACAGACTTCAAGGGATGATTTCTCAGGATCAACATGTTCATCAGCACAGGCAGTAGACAAGGTAAGTATTCTGTTTGTTCTTTACAGGTACATGGATTTCCTAAAGCAGTAATTTATATAAAAGGGTCTCTTTAAAGGATAACTCCAGCCAATTTTTTTGGAAAAATATGGACCTCTGATTGATTTGTATTCCTATCTATAGTGAGATTTGTATACACTTCCTATATCCTCAGAGATACAACTGGAAATTAGTGGATGTCCCCCCCTTACATTAAAGCTGAACGCCAAGCACAAAACGTACATTTAAATATATTTCTCAATAGCCACAAAGGATATACACTCACCAGCCACTTTATTAGGTACATCTTACTAGTACTGGGTTGGACCCCCTTTTGCCTTCAGAACTGCCTTAATTCTTCATGGCAGAGATTCAACAAGGTGTGGAAACATTCCCCAGAGATTTTAGTCCATAGTGACATGATAGCATCACACAGTGCTAAAGATTTGCCAGCTGCACATCCATGATGCGAACCTTCCCGTTCCACCACATCCCAAAGGTGCTCTATTGGATTGAGATCTGGTGAGTGTGGAGGTCATTGGAGTACAGTGACCTTATTGTCATGTTCAAGAAACCAGTGGTGAGATGATTTGATCTTTGTGACATGGTGCATTGTCCTGCTGGAAGGAGCCATCAGAAGATGGGTACAATGTAGTCATGAAGGGATGGACATGGTCAGCAACAATACTCAGGTAGGCCGTGGTGGTTAAACGATGGTCAATTGGTACTAAGGGGCCCAAAGTGTGCAAAGAAAATATCCCCCACACCATTACACCACCACCACCAGCCTGAACCGGTGATACAAGGCAGGATGGATCCATGCTTTCATGTTGTTTACACCAAATTCTGACCCTACCATCTGAATGTCGCAGCTGATATCGAGACTCATCAGACCAGGCAACGTTTTTCTAATCTATTGTCAAATTTTGGTGATCCTGTGTGAATTGTAGCCTCAGTTTCCTGTTCTTAGCTGACAGGAGTGGCACCCGGTGTGGTCTTCTGTTCCTGTAGCCTTCTGCTTTAAGGTTCGATGTGTTGTGCTTTCAGAGATGGTATTCTTCATACCTTGGTTGTAACGAGTGGTTATTTGAGTTACTGTTACCTTTCTATCATCTCAAACTGCCCACTCTCCTCTGACCTCAACAAGGCATTTTTCTCCACACAACCGCCGCTCACTGGATATTTTCTCTTTTTCGACCAGGGGCGTAACTAGAAATAGCAGGGCCCCATAGCAAAATGTTGTATGGGGCCCCCCTGCAAACAGCCCCCCCCCCACAGCTGCCCTAGTGTCAATGCAGCGTGACCTGTGCCACATACAGCGTGACCTGTGCCCAATGCAGCGTGACCTGTGCCCAATACAGCGTGACCTGTGCCCAATACAGCGTGACCTGTGCCCCATACAGCATGACCTGTGCCCCATACAGCCTGGTCTGCCTGTGCCCCATACAGCCCCACCTATGCAGAGGAAGAGGCAAGCTACCCGGATCAGCAGAGAGCGGGATTGCCCGCTGTAATAGCTTTCATTTGAATTTCCTGTCTTCCCGGGGCTCATCGTCACATAGCCCCACCTCTTGGCCCGACGCCTTTGACGACGTCACATGTTCCGCATTGGATCGGCGTTCTGTCTATCAAAGGCACCGGGCCAAAAGGTGGAGCTATGTGACGTGAGCCCCGGGAACACTGGAAGTTCTAATGAAAGCTCTTACATCGGGCAATTCAGCTCTCTGCTGATACGGACAGCTCGCCTCTTCCTTTCTTCTCTCTTCCCCTGGCTGGGAGACTGTGACGGCAGTGCTCTTATCCTCACTGGGCCCCACTCGGCTGCGGGCCCCATAGCGCCCGCATGGGTCGCTATGGTGGTAGTTACGCCCCTGTTTTCGACCATTCTGTGTAAACTTGAGAGATGATTGTGCGTGAAAATCTCAAAAGATCAGCAGATTTTGAAATACTCAGACCAGCCCGTCTGGCACCAACAACCATGTCATGTTCAAAGTCACCTAAATTCCCCTTCATCTCCATTCTGATGCTCTGTTTGAACTTCAGCAAGTTGTCTTCACCACATTTAGATGCCTAAATGCATTGAGTTGCTGCCATGTGATTGGCTGATTAGCAATTTGTGTTACCAAGTAAAACAGACCTAATAAAGTGGCCGGTGAGTGTAGATTTAATTTGTGTGCACCAAATGTCTTTGCAAACTCAGAAAATACCTTGTAAAAGTAGCTGTGACATCATCACTTTCCTGTAAATAGCCTGTTTAGAAAGCAGAGCTGTGGGAGGGAATCACAGCAGGCTCCACCCACTACAAGATGCCTGTAGAAAACTACCAAAAGGGGTGGAGACAAGACCAGACACCCTGCACAAGGGGAGGGATCAGCAGTGAGCAGTCTTTATTACAGGAAAAGTCTCACACAGGACGGCACAGATCTGGAAGAAATACCCACTTCAGCTCCAGGCCAATTGTGGCACTGTTTGTTTACAAGTAAAAATCTGTATTTTTTGCTAGAACCCCCAAACATTATATATTTTTTTAGCAAATACCATAGAGAATAAAATGGCAATCCTTGCAATTTTTTATGTCACACGGTATTTGCGCAGCAGTTTTTCAACCACAATTTAAAAAAAAAATACACTTTAATGAATTTTGATGCAAAAAAACACAATATATAACCACATTTTTTGGTAAAATATAAAAGATGATGTTACGCTGACTGAATAGATACCTAAAATATCGGGCTTTAAAATTCCATGCTCATGGAATGGCGACAAACTACATTATTTAAAAATCATAGGTGACGCTTTAAATTTTTATTACAGGTTACCTGTTTAGAGTTACAGAGGGGGTCTAGTGCTAGAATTATTGCTCTCGCTCTAACGTTCGTGGTGATACATCACATGTGTTGTGCGAATACCGTTTACATATGCGTGCATTGCTTACGTATGTGTTCACTTCTGTGCGCAAACACAGAGGGATGGGGCGCCTTCATTTTTTTTTCTTCTTTTTTTTTACATTCTCTTTAATTTTTTTGAATCACTTTTATTCCTATTACACGGAATGTAAACATCCTTTTTAATAGAAATAAGGATGACAGGTTCTCTTCATCGAGAGATCTGGGGTCAAAACGACCCCGAATTTCTCCATTGCCTTTAAAAGCAAGAGATCAAAAAAAATAATTGATCTTTTGCTTTAAAAAAAAAAAAATGTTTACTTCTGGCCTAGACCGGAAGTGACGTCATGATGTCGCTCCGGTCCTCCTAAATCATAGAGGTGGCCAGAGACGATATGGTCTCTTTTCACCTCTGTGACCAGCTGCATGAACCGCTGGATTGTTTCCCGGGCTTGCCAGTAAGAATGGTAAGCCCGAGAGACACCAGCAAACAGGGAGAGGGAGGGGGACGAGCCATCCCGCTGCTTCTGAAAGCGATCCAGCAGCTAATTAGCTGCCTCGCACTGCTTTCATGAGAAAGAGAACTGCTGGCTGAAAGAAAAAATACCGGGGTTATGACTGATAGCTTTAGCCATAACCCCGGTAAACCACTTGCAAGCCACAACGTATATATACGTATTGTGGTCAGCCCACCAAGATTCAAGGAAGAATACACATGACTTTTATATTTAGACAATATTTGCTTGTCTCAGAGTTCAGTTTTAACTCCTTCAATGACATGTTCTTGGCAATGGTGAGATAAGTATTAGGCCATTCTGTTCCAATTATTGGCGCTGAAACGATCCGCTTCCTGCGGAGAACAAGCAGTGATGGGTTCTTGGCACCGAAACCAATTGAGAGAAAGAGGAACTGCACAAACTGTATATGGAAAGTAATAAGAATCCTAAGTATGGGATGTACTAAACAAGAGCTGTGACGTGATATGGAAATAGACACAATTGCAGAATGACATGTGGCGACATTTGATCAAGTGGTTTCGAGCTTGTTATATTGTGCGCTTTTCTAATGGGTGTCTATTGTACAATGCAACAGTGTCTATAGTGTATCACCTTGCCTGTGACTTCCCCTGGTGTGTCACTCGTTAAAGTGAAATCCAATCACCTTAATCCCAGAATGTCTGTCATGACTCCCTCTCTATACCCTAAAGAAAACCTTCTGGCTTCCACAGCTGGCATATATATATATATATATATATATATATATACAAATGTATTCTATATAAACCAGTTATGCTACTGTATGTTCTCTGTTGCTATAAGCAGGGCTTGACTCATATTTCTCTTGAAAGCAGTGGCGGCCGCTCCATTAGGGGCGCCACCCCCCTAATCCATGCGCCCAGCCCCTAATCCACATGCAGGGCACCGGACACATGGATTTCAATGGGATTTTTTTTTTAGCACATGATTAGAGCCTGAGGCTCTAAATTGGCTTCAAAAAAGGGTGGGCTTGGGGCGCAAAGCACTGCGCCCTGAGCCCACCCAGTTGTGTGACATTAGCAAATTAATATTCGCTAATATCTTCCTGCTTCTCCTCCCGACCAATCAGGATGTGGGTCCTGAGACCCGACTGGCCAGGGAGTCTTAGGACTATCCTGCTCGTCAGTCCTGCCTACTTAAGCCGTCCAGTCCAGATGATCTCGCCTTGGTCACATCTCTAGAGACGCTCTCCTGTGTTCCTGTTAAAGACTTGCTTGGCTGACATTCCTTCTGGCTCCTTCCACTTCGGGAGGAGAAGCAACGCCTGTTCACCCGGGAGGAGAAGCAATGGCCCCCGGCTCTTCCTTTGGTAAGCTGGAGCGAGGAGCAGCAGGTGGAGGGGCAGCAACAGCCTCTTTAAGCTTCCAGGAGCCCTACCCCAGATCCAGCACCACCTCGTCACCTCTGCCTCCTAAGGTAAGATCACTGATTGCTGCCTTCCCGTCTGTCTCCCGTGGGGGACATTTTAGTGCGAGTGAGGGGACAATGTTTGTTTGAAGCCCCCCTGTCAGGGCTGGGCTCAGCCCTTCCTTCTCAATGCTGGCCGCTCAGCTGTCGGCTAATTGCCAGCTCCTATCTCTCCACAGTGACTCAGCTGTTGATGATATCCTGCTCGTCAGTCCTGCCTACTTAAGCCGTCCAGTCCAGATGATCTCGCCTTGGTCACATCTCTAGAGACGCTCTCCTGTGTTCCTGTTAAAGACTTGCTTGGCTGACATTCCTTCTGGCTCCAGATCCTGCTTCCTGTTCCACTACGCTCATCTCTGGCTCCCTGACGTTTTGGCTTGTCTGACTATCCGTTCCGGTTCCTGAACTCTGGCTATGTTTTGACTACGTTTACTCTGTTTACCTTTTTTTATTATTATTAAACAAGTGTGATTTAGCTGTACTTTTGTCTCAGTCTGATTCCAAGTTTCCAGCCCCCCCCCCCCCCCAAATATTGAGCACCAGCTGCTACTGCTTAAAAGATTTTAAATATAAAATTGAAAGCCCAATTAAACTAAAGCTGACCATACAGGGATCGAAATATGGCCGTTTCAATAGGTACTGATCAAATTCAGATCCCTCTATGGCCGTTCCTACTATAGAGAAGTCGATCTTATGATTGGCTTCTCTTAGTTCTCTTAGGCCCCTTTCGCATGGGCTGGATCCAGTTTTCTGTCTGTTGATCCCCTGCTGAGTGGAGTGGCTGGATGACAGGTCTGCTCTGCTCCCTGGGCAGTGGGATGTAAACGGACTGGCTGTCTGTTTACACCCAACTGCCTTCCAATCCGATCTGGTCAGAAGGAGGGAAACTTCAGGGATCTTCCCTGCGCTTAGATGCATGCATGTGCGTGGGAGTGCGCGCGGGCACGTGCACACGCGTGGCCGTGCACGCTAATGAGACTGGCGCCAAAAGACTTCCTATTTAAACCTCCCAGCTGCACAGAGACTCTGCTGTCTGATCTGCAGCTTGTACCTGTGAAATCCTGTTCCTGAGATCCCGATCTGTTTCCTGTGTTTGACCCGGGTTGCGTGGCTCTTGAACCAGGGTTGTACGCGAGACACCTTCCCACTGCACGTCAGGCTCGTTCGTCAGGTACGTGACAGTAACGGATCCCCTTCCATTTGTTTCCTCCCATGGCTTTCAATACTATCTCTACCCTGACGACACCCAAATCTCTCTCTACCCCTCAGCTCACTCCTTCAGTCTCCTCATGTATCACTAATGTACTAGCAGACATCCGAAACCGAGCTCATCAGTTTTCCACCCCCATCCAGGGGAATCAGGCCTCTTCCCCTGATTTCTCTGTCAAGATCGATAGCACTACTCTCAGCCTGTCCCCACATGCCAAGGTTCTAGATGTAACCCTGGACCCTAAACAATTAGACATGTGTGGTTGGTTTGTTTAGTTCCGAATTATTTTCGAACAAATTTTTTGTTATTCGGATATATCCAAATATCCGAATTACAATATAAACAAATGAATAATTAGGGGAATGAAAGGGGGGTTATAGCGGTGCCAGAGGAAAATATATAAGTAGGATATTTAGGATAAAATTGCAAAAATACTTTATTCAACAAATTTCAACACATACAAAAAAAGACATAGGTAGATAAAGTCTTGGATGCAGTTTACACATAAATTGTACAAAATCAAATGCGGTGGAGTAGGCCAGGTGGAGACGGCCTTCATAACAGAAGCTCAGTTCTTACATGTTTCACCAAGACATTGGCTTCTTCAGGGAATGATGTGAGCCTGTTGCAATAGTGAGCCTGTTGCACAGAAATACAAAAAACCAAGTAAAAAGCTGAACAAAAGAGAGCTTTTTACTTGTTTTTTTGTATTTCTGTGCATAGATCCTCACTATTGCAACAGGCTCACATCATTCCCCGAAGAAGCCAATGTCTTGGCGAAACATGTAGGAACTGAGCTTCACTTGGATGCAGTGTAAACTGCATCCAAGATTTTATCTACCTACGTCTTTTTTGTATGTGTGGAAATTTGTTAAATAAAGTATTTTTGCAATTTTATCCTAAATATCCTACTTCTATATTTTCCTCTGGCACCGCTATAATCCCCCTTTCATTCCCCTAATTATTCATTCATTTGGGATGAGGTGCTGTATCTAATGTAACCTTTCTAGCCATACCTCCTTTTCTACAATATAAACAAATTTTACCGAATGCTTCGAATAACGTAACGAAATTCAGACTTAAATTTGAATTGAATTTTACATTGCACTCCAGTCGAATTCCCACTACACATATTGCTGCAATCAAAGACTGTGTGTGTTATTAGCACCATTTCGAAATAATGCTGTTTTTGTTAAGAAAAAAGTGATTTAAAGAGTCATTGTAATCATTTGATGAAGATTTTTCTTTTGTTTGTTCACTTTGCTGCATTCGAATCGAAACCATAACATATAACATTTTCGTTTCGACCGATTCGAAAATTTATCGATTTGATCGTTTCGAACCGGAAAAAATCAGTAAATTCGAAGAAAATTCGAAAATTTCGAATACGAATTCCGAAAACTAATTCTGAAAACGAATTGAATGAATCAACGGAAGTTAACTAAACTAGATTAACGAATCAAAATAACAAAACAAATTTTGTCGTCATGCACATGTCTAGCCTCAATCTCCGCATCTCCAAGTATAACGCTTCCTAACCAAAGACACCACAAAGCTCCTAGTCCGCTCTCTGTTCAACTCCCTCCTCACAGGATTACCTTTACATAGTCTATCCCTCCTTCAGTAAATTATGAATGCTGCTGGCAGACTCATCCACCTTACAAACCGCTCAGTGTTTGCTACGCCTCTCTGCCAATCCCTCCACTGGTTTCCACTCACTCCATTCAAAATACTTACAACAACTTACAAAGCCATCCACAGCTACATCACTAACCTTGTCTCAAAATACCAACCTACTCGTTCCTCCCAAGACCTCCTGCTCTCTAGCTCCCTCGTCACCTCCTCCCATGCTCGCCTCCAGGACTTTTCCAGAGCCTCTCCCATCCTATGGAACTCCCTACCCCAATCTGTCCAATTATCTCCTACTCTGCTTGCTTTTTTTTTTTTTAAAGGTGTTTATTTTTGGATTTTTGCAATAAAAAATAATACAAAAACGATAAAATCATAAGAAAACCAATAATATAAACTGTTCTACATACATGTATGTCATAGGTATTTTGATCATTGAAAATATAGCAAAAATCATGAAGTAGTACAGCCATGCAGAACAGTAACATCCCAACCAGAAGCAACTCACACCATTCATACACACACTCATACACACATCTGCCACCCGCGACCCCCAATAATACAGTATAATTATGGCGCTTCTTGTAGAACACCCCCTTCATCAGAACGCATACAAATTTCCATCCACATTAAGATATATGTCAAGTAATGTTTGCTAAGAACACAGCTCCTCGCCTCCTCCTTGAGACAACTGTGAGGAGAGGACCTCCCCCCAGAAGTCCTTTGAAACATCCAGCCAAGGCTGCCAGATCTTGGTGAACTTCCTAGGGCATGCTCTGCTCTTATAAATCAACTTAAATTTGGGGAGGGTCCCATGTACAATACGGAAGAAGGCTTGGGCTGAAGGGGGTTCAGTATCTTTCCAATGCAATAAAATGGTTTTACGTGCATAAAACAATAAAATACGTATTAACATCCTAGCATGAGTGCGGGGAACACTATCATTTAGCACTCCCAGGAGACCGACCTCTGGAGTTTGCGGCAGCGGTATATGTAACTTACGGTTGAAAAAGGAAAAAACATCTTTCCAGAAGGCTGCGAGTCCGGGACATGCCCAAAACATATGAAAGAAATCAGCAGCGATTCTTTTACATCTAGCGCATGCAATATCCTGACCCAGTCTCATTGTAACCAACCTAGCAGGTGTATAGTGTAAGTGATGTATAAACTTAAATTGTATCAGGACATCAGCCGTACTGATGATATCCTGAAAGCACACTTCCACTGCCTCCTCCCAGTCCTCTTCAGAAAGCTCAGGCATCATCCTTTGCCATTTACGTTGAGAGTTCTGAAAAGGATCCGCACCCATCACCTGAAGGCGCCCATAGAAGGTCGTCACAAGCTTGTCTATCTCTGGAAATGACAGAAGGTCCTCCATGGAGGATTCTCTGAGCTCTATGGTCAATGAACCAAACTGTGTCCTGAGGGCATGTCGCAATAAAAGGTATTTGAAGAAAAATTTGTTTGCAATGTCATATTTAAGTCGAATGGATTCAAAAGACATTAATATATTGTTTTCAAAAATATGAGAGAGGTGCGTGATCCCATAGCGGGCCCACCATATCGAATCTGGATGACCACAGAGCTCAGGAATGTTCGGGTTCCGCCACAGAGGAGTCTGTGTCGAGATATCGACTTGGGATTGTGCCAGTATCTTTCCCCCCTCCCTCCAGGCCATAAAGCAAACCTCAGCGGGAGAAAATCTGGAACCACCCGTTTTTTTAGACCTATGTAGTTCGTCCTTCAAGGAGGTAGGGGATGCAAATAGAGACAATAGAAAAGCCGTGGATGGAGTTTGGGGGTCAGAGTGCAACCAGTCATGGACATAAGTGAGCTGGGATGCGAGAAAATAGTTCCTCAGATTTGGGCAAGCCAATCCACCCACAGGTTTGGCCGCTTGCAATGATGATTTGGCTATACGAGGTTGGTTACCGTTCCAAATGAAAGTAAACAGGGCAGAGTCAAGTTTTGCAAATAATTTTTTGGTAAGGAAAACGGGGGAAGCCCTAAAACTATAGAGAAATTTTGGTAGAAAGATCATTTTAAATATGTTTATGCGACCAATTAAATTAAGAGGCAAGGACGACCAGGTACGGAATTTCTCCGTCATCTGTTGGACTATAGGGGTGACATTAAGTTCCTCGTACCTAGAGAGATCAGTATGTATCTGGATACCAAGGTATTTAAGGGAGGGCGTCAATTGAATACATGACCTCTGTAGATAGTTGTAGGGGGAGGGGGGACCGATAGCCAAGGCCTGCGATTTTTCCCAGCCCACTTTGAGTCCTGAGACCACACCAAACTCCTCCACCACCTGCATTAATTTGGCAAAAGAGCTTTCCCGTCCATCTAAATATATCAGGGCATCATCTGCGTATAAGGAGATTTTTTCCTCAAGTGGGCCCGAACGGATGCCCCCAATCGCACAGCCAGAGCCAGTGGCTCAATGGCTATTGCGAACAGCAGGGGAGAGAGAGGGCATCCCTGTCGGGTACCCCGACCCAAGGAAAATGATGCAGAAATATCCATGTTTGTACGCACCCTAGCTCTTGGGTCTGCGTACAGTAAGCGGACCCAATGAATAAAAGTTGGGCCAATACCCATCCGTGCCATAGCCTCCCATAAAAAAGGCCAACTCACAGTATCAAAAGCTTTTAGTATATCTAGGGACAGAACTAAGCCGGATCGCCCCGCACGTGCCGCCTCATGGACATGTAGGTATAACCTTCGGATATTATCAAATGTACTCCTGCCAGGCATGAAACCAGACTGATCTGGTGGTATAAGGGCGAGGATGACAGACTGGAGTCTAAGGGCGAGAATT
Source organism: Lithobates septentrionalis (assembly GCA_037952835.1). Classification (NCBI taxonomy): domain Eukaryota; kingdom Metazoa; phylum Chordata; class Amphibia; order Anura; family Ranidae; genus Lithobates; species Lithobates septentrionalis. Next base: position 308,431 of record JBBDGP010001876.1, on the reverse strand, counting down.
TTTGCTAAGATCTTTACATCACCATTCAGAAGTGAAATAGGCCTGTAGGATCCGCAGTATTTGCTATCTTTACCGGGTTTGGGTATAACCACAATAAGTGCTTCATTTAAGGACTCAGGGAGCTTCCCTAACTTAAGGGAGTCTTGAAACAATTTGAGGAGCCTAGGAGCCAGTACCTCTGCATGCGCCTGGTACCACTCCGAGGGAAGCCCATCCAGGCCCGGAGCTTTATTAGAGGGAAGGAGGCTTATGGCTTTGGTGACCTCTTCCAGCGTGATGGGTTTGTCTAGGAGGGACTGCTGGGAGGTGTTGAGTACCGGGAGGTCAAGGGATTCAAAGAAGCCCACAAAGTCTGTTTCTGGAGGGGTTTCCGTGCCCTTATATAGTGTGGCATAGAAGTCCGCAAAGGTTTTATTAATGGTCAGTGCGCTGGATGTAATCGATCCGTCAGGTAAGTGAATTTCAGCAATCGTGGTTCCCTGACAGTCCGCGTGAGCAAGATATGCCAGAAGCCTGCCATTCTTCCCACCATGTTCATGTATACGAGCTGAGAGGTACAGCTGTTGCTTTCTAGTCAAGTCCACCAAGTGCAACTGCAGCGCCCGGTGGGCCCCAGTCAGCACGCCCCTGGTTTCAGAGGAGGGGGCGCCCGCATGGCGGGCACGAGCCTCCTCCAAGACCTTCCGAAGCTCATCCTGTGTCCTCCTTCCGGCAGATCTGTAGCTCTTGATTCTCGAGATATAAGAACCCCTCACCACAGCCTTGAAGGCATCCCAAACAGGGCCCACAGGAGCAGAGTCAGCGTTAAGGGACCAATAAATAGTCATGTCAGTCGGAATGCCCTCAGCTATCTCTGGAGTAGAGATCCAAAGAGGGCTGAGTCTCCAAGTTCGAAACCCCGGTCTATGACCCAAAGTCAAATCCACCCGTATCATAGAATGGTCAGATTCCGTCTGGGGAAGATACGCTATGGCTTGAACAACCGGTAAAAAATCTTTCGTGGCGAGAGCAAAGTCAATTCTGGAGAGGGTTGCATAGGACCTAGACTGGCAGGAGTACACTTTGGCCTCTGGAAATTTCCAGCGCCACAGATCCACATATCCGTAGGTATTACACCACGCACGGAGCAACCCGGACTCGGACTTCAAAGGTTTTATTCTATCTAGGTTAGGTTGTTGGACCGAGTTGAAATCCCCAAGGATAAGCATAGGACAGCTAGGCAAATTTGCAAACTGAATATCAAGATCAGAGAACATTGCAGCCGTGACCGGAGGGGGGAAATACACCGCCACTAGAATGAAGGGTGTGCCATGTATCGATACATGTAAAATAACATGCTGCCCCTTGGGGTCTAGGATAACTTGGTGACACACGAAGGGTAATCCCTTACGAATTAGTATGGCTACGCCCCGGGCATAATTTGAGTAGGTGGAGTGGTAATGGCTGGCTACCCAGTGTTTTTTGAGCGCCATCACCTTGGCCCCCATTAAATGAGTCTCCTGAAGACACAGGATATGGGGTTTACTATGTTTCAGGGCCGCAAAGATGGACGCTCTTTTAAATTTGGAATTTAGCCCGCGGACATTCCACGAGCAAACAGTTACGTTAGACATGGGGTTGATAGCATAGGTGCATACGGAACAGAAGGGGTTTGAAGCACTCTGCTTGCTTTTAGACGATCCCTGGAAACCCTCCTCTTCACAGAAGCCTATTCTGCCTCCACCTATCAACTGTACTTTTATTTTCTCTATCAGCTCATCCCCCACAGTTATTACCTTTTGTATCACTTGACCCTCCCTCCTAGATTGTAAGCTCTAACGAGCAGGGCCCTCTGATTCCTTCTGTATTAAATTGTATTGTAACTGTACCGTCTGCCCTCGTGTTGTAAAGCGCTGCGCAAACTGTTGGCGCTATATAAATACTATATAATAATAATAATGTTTGTCTGTGCCGGATCAGATCAGAGGTAGCCGGGTGTAAATGGACACAAGTCCATTTACATCCGACTGCCCATAGGGGAGAATGCAAGGTCTCATCAGGCTTGCTTGGAAAACAGGCAGGCGGACCCGATTGGACCTCTCGAGTTAAAGGGAAGTGGTAGTAAAGTCTTCTAAAAAAAACAAATCTAGTCCCTTTGAGTTAATGTCATAATGTGCTAGCATGCATCGCATACTAGCACATTATAAAAGACTTACTTTAAAACTAAGCCTTCCAGCGGACCGCTGTCACAGCTGCCAGGGCCTCCGTCTTCACACGGTCTTCTTTCCAGATTTACGGGCTGCAGCCGTTTGAATGGCCGAGCCACGATGACATCTCTCCCTGCATGCGCATGGGAACCACGGCGGTAGAACAGCGCTCTGAAGTCATACACAGTCTGCTGTCTCTTAAAGTGGTTGTAAATCCTTACAGACCACTTTTTGCTACAGGTAAGCCTATAATAAGGCTACCCCAGATATCTCCTAAACCTGCATGGTTTAGGAGATATCCCATGTCCCCTGCATGTGCCGATGTCATCGGCACATGCTCACTGAAGCACGTACGTGCCGTTGCTTCAGTGAGTGTGCCATTACCGCGCGCATGCGCGGGAGTGACGTCATCGCGACTCCGGCCAATCACAGCGCCGGAGCCGCGATAACCGGAAGTAACCCCCAGGAGTGATGTCGCTGGCCGGTGCTGTGTACGGGCACCGCAGCGAGGGCTTCGATCTCAGGTGAGTATTACATAATGAGCTAGTATGCTATGCATACTAGCTCATTATGCCTTTGTCTTGCAGGTGTTAGTTCTTTTTTTATTAAAGTGGGTTTACACCCACTTTAAGATGTCACTGGCTGCAGAAATAGTGAATAAAAGGTGCAAGTTTTGGAGATATTCCTTGTACCTACAGGTAAGCTTTATTATAAGCACCAAGGCACCGAGCGTTGTTTACTACCACTTTAAGCGGTGTTTACTACCACTGGGGAATGTTGGAAATTTTTCCTTTGATCAGTGCAGTGCTGATCAGTGTATTCTAACAGTAAAGGAGTCCCCACTCTCAGAATACAAGTAATTCCTTCATCCACCTCGAATGTGCGGATGGGGGAAACTGATTTTTTTTGATCAGTTGATTAATAAAAGAAACACTCCATCTATGGGCAGCTTTAGTCAGATAGATAAGCAGTCAGATGAGTATTGTGCCAACAACCTCATTTTTTACAGTTTTACCTTCACTTTCCTGTTACGTCAGCTGTACAGGGTGTCTAAATATAACAGTGCGACTCAACAGCCACCAGAGTAAAGCTGGCCAAACACTGTTTGAATTTCAGGTGGTTTCTGATTGAATAAGACGAAATTTGCTTAGAGATTGCCTCTAGGTTCACGTCTATTCGTTTTTTCAGTGCGTTTTGCAGTTTGCAGAAACGCACTACAGTCCATTTAACATGGTTTCCTAATGTAATAGTTCACATCTATGCGTTTTGCGGCCGGTGCGTTTTTGGAAAGGTCTGGGGACTTGTAATGCCGCGTACACACGATCGGAAATTCGGCCAGCAAAAGACCGATGAGAGCTTTTGGTCGGAAAATGCAACCGTGTGTATGCTCCATCGGAATTGCCGCCAGCAAAAGCTTGAGAGCAGGTTCTCAATTTTTCGGTCGGAAAAAGTTCCTATCCGAAAATGCGATCGTCTGTACAAACTCCGACGCGAAAAATTCCTACGCATGCTCGGAAACAATTTAAAGCATGCTCGGAAGCATTGAAGTTCCTTTTCTCAGCTCGTCGTAGTGTTGTAGGTCACAACGTTCTTGACGGTCGAAAGTTCAGGGAACTTTTGTGTGACCGTGTGTATGCAAGCCAAGCTTGAGCGGAATTCCGTCAGAAAAACCATCCACGTTTTTTCCGATGGAAAATCCGCTCGTGTGTACGCAGCATAATAGACTTCAATGGAGCTGCATCAGAAACGCAAGTGGTGCATTTTTGATGCGATTTTTGATGTTTTTTGCGGTTCTTATTTTTCCACTGTATATAGCTGATTGCTATGCAGGGGGCCGGTAAGCCGGCTGCCGCGTCCTTAACAACCGATGAAAATTTGCCGGGTAAAAAAATTTGCGAAAAAAACGGCGTGGGGTTCCCCCCAGGTTCATACCAGGCCCTTCAGGTTCTAGTATGGATTCGGAGGGGACCCCCACGCCAACAGTTTTTTCAAAAATGGCGTGGGGTCCCCTCCAAAATCCATACCAGACCCTTATCCGAGCATGCCGCCCGGCAGGTCAGGAAAGGGAAGGGAAGAGCAAGCGCCCCCCCCCCCCCATGAACCATACCAGGAGAGTCCACCGATGGTCCGATGGTAAGCAAATGTGCGAACTCTCGGCAGGCGGGCCTTGGTGCCGACAGGCTGCATATTTGCGTACTAAGAAGCAGATACAGCTGTCCCGAGAACGTGCATCCTGCGCGCTCCCGGCACAGTTACCAGCGGCTGGTAGTGGTCACGTGATCCGAAACCCTTCTTCGCCTACCAGCATCTGAAATCTCTTAAAAGGGTCTGGAGGTGCCAGCGTAAAGAGGTTATTTGGGCCCGCTGCAATGAACACAGTTGCACACAGTGTTATGGCCTTATTAGTGTAAAGCAGGCGGTGAGTAGCTGCCTGCAAACCGCCCCCTGAAAAGCGATCCACCGCTTTAAAATGACAGTGTATTTTGATTATTGATATTATTGTTCCATTCCTCCAGAATAGTGGTCTCCAAACTGTGGCCCAGATGCAGCTCTTTTCTCACTCTCCTTGGGGCAATATTTCATCCTCTGACACCAACATTGGGTCATAATTCCCCCCACCGACACCAACAAAAGGGCACAATTCTTTACAATGACAATAAACGATGGGGCACGATTCCTCTCACTAACACCAAAGATGGGGCATTGTTTATTCCCGCTGATGCCGGGACATTTTCTACTTTCAATGGCCACAGACTGGTCCCCCTAAAGTCTGAAGAACAGTAAACTGGCCCTTTGTTTAGAAAATTTGGAGACCCCTGTTCCGGGAAACAATAGTCCAGGTAATATATTCAAATACAAAAAATATACACCTTGGACCGGTAAATTTCTAAGAAGCTGTATTCAGTGAATTGCTAGAGAGAGGCAGCAGTCAGAGCAATGCCAGGACTGCAGCAATGTGTGTTATACTATGCGAGGGGTCAGAGGTCCTGCACCAGGAAATGACCAGGCTCCAGTAACATTATCCAACAATAATACTGCATTCCTCCACATTCCCTTCATGTGCAGACAACTAGGAAGGGGGGTAGGAAGGACTCCTGCATGAATACAAGGCCAACTTTGTATCCATCATCACTCTGTATTAACCCTTCATACCCAGCCTTTATAGGTTACATATACTTGTCAGTTGGGAAGGTCAGTATATGTCTCGCCCCACTGTGCAATTACACACTATCTGACATGTTTATTAGACGGACAGGGACTCCTAAAGACAGAATATATATACAATTCTTTATGACATTCCACATCTATCTAAAAATGTACGACCGTAGAAAGAACGGGAAGGAGGCTTGGGGAAGCCAGTGAAAGAGTAGAAAATGATTTATAAAGAGAAATGAGAGGGGTGATGTTTTTCTTATACCAGACAAGATTATTTAAAAAAGATCTAGCCTCATAATTTGTGTATAGTTCTGTCCCTTATGGAACAAAATACTTATAGTACTTTGTCCCATGTTTCTAAGTGCTTTCTAATTCTAGTTATAAGGTCCAACCTGCCGCATACCCGCCTGCTGTGGCCGATCCGACAACAGCTATGATGGAGATGGCTGATTCATAGCTGAAACTTGTCTCAGTTGTAAGCTCTTGTCCGGGACAAAAAAACGGCAAGAGAAATGCAGATGCTAACATGTCCTCCCTCCCTCTGCATTCCTCTTGTTATTCTCAGTAAAGTGCTCACAGCCAAGACAAGCTGAATTTCTGAAACAGCCGTCTGCTTTATAGCTGTTGTCAGATTGGCCATTGTCCCATCTATGGGACTGCTGCCACAGGGATGCATCCCCGTGCTGGCAAAACATGGCCCTGCACATGGCACGCCAACGAATAAGACCTTAGATTGGTGGTAAATATAGATGTTCCTCCTGAGATTGGTGGTCAGTTTAGAAATGCCCTCTTAGATTGGCAGTCAGTGGGAGAAGGGCCCTTTCCATCCATGGGGCTGCTGCCACGTGGATGCACACAACACCTGTACATCCCTCTGCCTGCAAAACATGGCCCTGCACAGGACACACAAGCATTCTCCTGTGTGAACGAGGCCTCATTTAGATTGGTGGTCAGTGTACAAATATCCCCTTAGATTGCTGGTCAGTGGAAAAAGGGCCCCTTCCATCTATGGGACTGCTACCATGGGGATGTACGCAACACCTATACACCCCTGTGCCAGCAAAACAGGACCCTGCATACAAGTTTTCACCTGTGTGAACGAGGGCTTAGATTGGTGGTAAATATAGAAGTTCCCTCTTATGCCGCGTAAAAACGGTCGGACTTTTCGTCTACAAAAGTCAGACGGACGCCGACGGACTAAAGCTGGCTGACAATCCGATCGTGTGTGGGCTTCCCCGGACTTTCAGCGGACTTTTCCAGCCTCAAATCTGACGGACTTTAGATTTGAAACATGCTTCAAATCTTTACGTCGTAACTACGCCGGACCCAGAAATCCGCTGGTCTGTATGCTAGTCCGACGGACAAAAACCCACGCTAGGGCAGCTATTGGCTACTGGCTATCAACTTCCTTATTTTAGTCCGGTGTACGTCATCACGTACGAATCCGTCTGACTTTTGTGTGATCGTATGTAGGCAAGTCCGTTCGTAAGAAAGTCTGCCGCAAGTCCGCCAAAAGTCTGACAAAAGTCCGTCGAAAGTCTGTCGGACAGGCTGTCGGATTTTTGCAGCCGAAAAGTCCGACCGTGTGTACGCGGCATTAGATTGTGGGGAGTGCAGAAATGTCCTCTTGGATTTTCGGTCAGTGGAAGAAGGGTCCCTTCTATCCATGGGACTGCTGCCACGGGGATGCACCAACAGCTGTACATCCCTGTGTGAGAAAAATACGGCCCTGTACAGGCCTCGCAAGTATTCTCCTGAGTGAACAAAGCCTTAGATTGGTGGTAAATATGGATGTTTCCCCTTAGATTGGTGGTCAGAGTAGAAATGTCCCCTTAGAATGGTGGGCAGTGGGAGAAGGGCCCCTTTACCCTGGTGGCCAGTGGGAAAAATGTTCCTTACATTGGTGGTCAACGGTTACTTATCTGTGCCGTAAAAATGGCTTATTGATCAAACAACTTCTTGAAACCTCTGGAGGAACCTTGGTTCCTTGGCTGCCTGGTTGAGAAAGACTGCTATTGAATATCACTTGAGTGACAGTCACATCCAAGATGGTGGCATCTAGCAGCAGTCTCAGAGCCACTGTATTTGGTTGTCTACACAACAGGGATGTTTACAGGTAAATAACATGCATGAAATACATTAAATTCTTACAAACTCGTATAGGAAATTTTTAGTTGAAATGAATGGTCTGGAGTTGGAGGTCTCATTGATGCCTACAAAGGATGGAGAAGGGTATGACCGGCCAGTCTGGAGGCTTATTACTCCCACTGCATTATATGATTGCTGATGCTAGTTAATTATCTGTACAATTCTTTACTGTCCATTAATCATTTGTAGGTTACGCCATGGCTATACATTGTTCCTCTGTGTGATATTACCACAGACACCTGACAATAAGAGTGGTCAGTCTGATTTATTATTTATGAACTTTTAAGTTGTAGTTAATCCCTTAGCATGTATGGCAGCCAAATGCAGGTGATAAACACACTAAACTTTATGCAACATATCATTAGAGGAAGGGTGGCCCACCAACTATAGTAGGTTGCTATTCAGGGGAATAAGATATTCACAGCTGAGAATTGTATATTGAAAGTGTCTTAAAGGGGGTGTCCACTTTTTTCCTAGAAAAACATCCCACTCATGCAACAAAACGAGAGAGTCTTTTGCTATGTGTAATTTACATCAGCTCAGGAGCTTAAAGGCTTCAGAACGAATCTAATAATTGTCTCTTAATTGATATAAGTGGAAATGGAAACTGGATCTACCATGAATGACAACCAAAAGTATTCAGTATATTACCACCAGAGGCAGCATCTCTCCATTTTCATGGAACAGCCCATTGGTGATATGTTTTACCAGAAAGGGTAACTCCACTTTCGTGGGGAAAAAAATTAGCAAATAAAGAAAAAATGATATAGCGCATACAATTGCATCACAAGTCATATTGTAATTGAATGTTATTAAGAATGACCTTTCCTTTCCAATCTACAGCCGCTGTAATTTTCTGAAAATGCAATGCAATATGGCTACCTGGAGTTGTTCTGTACACATAATGTGTACTGACCACCCCCCAGAAACATCATTTCCTGCTTGTGTGATTGTCTCACCAATTTTCCCAGAAGTCTGCCTAAGATACAAGTCAGATTTCAGCCATCCCCTGCAACAAAAATGTAATTTGTGGTGAGATACTCCCAATAGGAACACGTCTAAAGGGATGCAGGCCCAGCAGATGTCCTCAGTAGTGCTCTGCAGCTGCACAGCTGACTGATAATTATGAAACCACTCCCATTAGACCCACTTAATACAGAGGAACAAACAGTGATTTCTTTAGAATAACAAAAAGGTAGGAATCTGCAACAAAGGTTGTTATAATCCTTGCAATGTACATAGCTCACCAAGAGGGGGATGTTTGTTTCTCAACAAAAGTGGAGTTACGCTTTAAAGTAATATTTACGTTTTGTTGTGAAAACCCCTCCTTGTCAACTGCATACATTTGAAAGGATTTTTAGCAAAGTTAGTGCAGTTCCTTAGCTACTTTTGTCCTCCAGTTACTGAGGCCTTTCCGATGCACTTACTTGAATTTGCTTGATAAGAAGAAGAAAATACTTGAAAAGTTGACCACCACTGGTAATTATGTTAAAGGAGTACCAAAGTCACATTCATTACATTAGGTATTAATAAAAAGCATTAATCACAGACTCAAAATGCTGTATTAGTGTTAACATTTTTTTTCTTACTTTGAAAATTTGTGCATATCTTTAATCCACACCTGTAGCTGCTGTTTTCTTTTTAGTTTCTGGCTCTTTATAACAGATAGGGGTAGGTGATACATTTAATCCCTTCTGATTGCAAAAGTGAAAGAACGCATCCTTAGCCAGCCTTTAGATGTGCATTGCACGAAGGGAGCTGGTTTCAGGGTTGGGCTCAGCCCTTCGTTCTCAGAGCTGGCCGCTCAGCTGTCGGCTAATTGCCAGCTCCTATCTCTCCACAGTTACTCAGCTGTTGATGATATCCTGCTTGTCAGTTCTGCCTACTTAAGCCGTCCAGCCCAGAGGATCTCTGCCTTCTCCTTAGTCAACATCACAGAGACGCTCTCCTGCATTCCTGTTAAAAGACTTGCTTGGCTGACATTCCTTCTGGCTCCAGATCCTGCTTGCTGCTTTACTATGCTCATCTCCGGCTCCCTGATGTTTGGCTTGTCTGACTATCCTTTCCGGTTCCTGAACTCTGGCTATGTTTTGACTACGTTTGTTCTATTTACTTTTATTATTAAACAAGTGTGATTTAACTGTACTTCTGTCTCGGTCTGATTTCATGGTTTCTGACAGCTTGCCACTGAATGGTGTAGACTTTAGCTATGCAGTCTGTTAATCAGTTGCTTGATTACGTTCTCAGACCAGCTTCTGGAACAGTAATCAAGCAACTGATCAGCACTGCACAACTAAAGTTTGCATCTAGTAACCATTTGGAATGAACATGCTCATCTAAAGGGATGTTGGAGTTGTGTTCTTTCACTTGAGCTCATCACTCGTCATCAATTAGGCCCCCTTGATATGAGCAGTCCGACTGGGTCTGCCTGTCCACTTTTCTAGTGGACCCGATCAGACCCTCCATTCTCCTTTATGGTGCGGCAAATGTAAACGGACTTGTGTCCATGTACTCCTGCCTACCTCCAATCGGATCTGAAAAAAAAAAGGAAGGGGATCTGTTCCCCTCAATGTGGCCGGATCGGAGGGCAGTTGGGTGTAATTGGACAGCCAATCCGTTTACATCCGACTGCCCATAGAGCAGAGTAGGCTGTGTCCACTCTGCATAAGCGGAGCGGACACAAACCTGTAATTCGCCCACTCCGCTCAGTAAGGGATCAGTGGACAGATCCCCTCCTGAGAAAAATAGATCTGGCCATTGTGAAAGGGGCCTAACAGTCTCTGCTCTCAGTGTATCCGAATGGAGCTCATCACCGATCATCACTTAGGCCCTCTGTTTTCAGTCCATGTGAACACATATTAAGAAAGCAGAATGAATTGGAGACACAGGCATAAAGGAAATGAAAGCAGATGGGGATCTCTGGAATGATTCTAAGGTATTTATGGGGATACAACGCACAAAGAAACATGATAAAACAATCGTGAATTGAAACTTGAAGCATATTATATATATATTTTGTTGACTTTAGTTACACTTCAGTAACAGCCATATAAGATAATATATAGTATTGGGCTGCTTACCTGGGCCGCTGGCAGTGTGACACCTCCTCTTTTCTCTGTGGCAGAACATACTTCATTCTAGGCCAGAACACAAAATTCACAGTCATTAATTTCTTAGCGGATTATATATTATATTCACAGGTTCAAGTCATTTACATGTCTATGTGTGCGCAGATGTGCCGAACATCTCTGCCTGGTCTTGAAGGCTGGGTAGAGACGTTCAGTACTTCTGTGCGCACGTAGAATCAAGTGCAACGTCATTCTCGCCTAGGCTCAAAGAAAGAGTCAAAAGCACTTAAAAAAATACTGTAAATAAAATTTTTTATCTAATTGTGGAAAAAGGAAGGGGCTTGAGCCAGGTTCACATACTGTACTTTGTTTTTTTGGGGGTGAAGGTCTTTTTTTAACGTTGATCTATTCGGAACTGAAAAAGTGAAAAAACATCTAGAAAGAATAACTGTGCCATAGTAGTACCCTAAAAAATCAGCCTTTTGTCTTGGATTACTACAAAAAAAATAGCAGTACACTTTGTGTGCCTAGGCACACCTGTGCCTGGAGCCTCAAAGCTGTATATATATGCAGGAAAAGTTAATCGAATTGGTGATGTCACTGCTGTGCTGCTCACCGTTCTCCTTGCTGGAGGGGAACATGAACCTGAGGATCTGTAGTGGAAGGATCTCCCTGCTGTCACGCTTACCCCTAACACAGGTGGTTAGACACTATAGCTGGCTTCTGTGTTCCTTACCTATAGCAGCCCCCTTTCTGATAAGGCAAGCAGGCCTACAGGTACTTGGTTGCACCCTGAACTTATACACAATGCTATAGTGCCTGGCTGCCATGCAGAGGCAGATGAAAACTGAGCACAGAAAACAGGTACTTGCAGTTGGCAGAGTGGTTAAATGACAGTCCAGGTGCAAGGCAGGCAAGGTTCAGAATAGTCATGGTTAATACCGTTAATCAAAAGGCAGGTAGAGTTCAGAGAGTAGTTGATAATCAATCCGAGGTCGTCAACGAGGGAATCCAATCTAGCAGGGCAGACAAACAGCGAGCTTGGAACATGTGTAACAAACATAATATCACAAGCATGAGACTGCAGGCTTGGCTGGCTTAAAGGGGTTGTAAACCCTCATGTTTTTTCACCTTAATGCATCCTAGCCCACAAGGGGCGCAAGGACGCCGCCCCCCCCCCCCCCTAAAGTTCCCAAAGTTAGTTTGTCAAAGAAGAAATCTACTTTAACTTTTGAAAAGCAGGTGATTTAAGGGCTGAGGTTCTAATTGGCTAGTTTCAGATTTTCCTTGGGGTAGCAGAGCAGTGTGCCCCAAATCCTCCCACTTTCGATTTTAGCGAATTAATATTCGTCATCGTATCCCTTCCAGTGTGTTTCCGGCTACTCATCACGTGGAACGCAAAGAAGTATACATCCACCTAAGGGCTCATTCACATGGGCGTACTGTAGCTATTCAAATTTGCATTGGATCTTGCTGCCAGAAATTGGCAGAAAAATCCAAACCCAAAAATTCATGTAACAGCACGTAAAGTACCTACATTCATGTAAACTTACTTATAGCATTTAAAACCATAAGAATTTTTTTTTTTTCCTAGCAACTAAATTACAGTTATGTGTGTGCGCATGTATATGTGTTTACATGTGTATATTGGCAAAGTACACCAAAATATTCATCTTCAAACACAGGATTTGGGCATTTATTGATGTCACTGAATGCTGCTCTATATTACGGAAAAGTGAAAAAAAACAAAACAAAGTTTGAGCCACCAGAAAAGGAATAGAAAAGAAAAAAGAAATCTTCCAATGGGGACACTAGCTTTCCTTCAGTTAGGAGGGATTTTCTCTGACTTCCTGTTGAGCATATAAGACAAGGAGTGGAGAGAAATTTCCCCTAATGGGGAAAAATTTACAGGGGTTATAACCCTCCCTTGTGCCATTCACAAACAACAAACAAAAAAAAAAACAGTTTTGGCTTTGGTACTACTGTATTTAAAATAATGACATTGGTAGTTAGTGTTCCCTCCAAGCTGTAGTTTCATATATTGTAATATTCCCAGCTGCCTCAATTAAATTGCTCTGCTCATTCGTTCTTCTAAACTTCCCCTTTCTGGAATAGCTGTATAGACCTGCATGGAAATAAACCGTGTCTCTAATGTGTCTGTTCACCTTCTATATTTATCATAGTATCCATCCTGTATATTTTTGCACATTTAATTCCTTGTGTTGTTTGTTCCAGTGAAGCTGTTTATTCTGATTATTCTTTTTCTAAAAATCTGTTGTTACTGAGGATGTAAAATAAAAGGCACTTGTAGAAAAAGAATTATGTTTTTGGGGTTGTAGGACTACAGGTTTCACCATGTCATACTGGAATCGGGGGGGTGGGGTGGAGGGCTTACTGTAGCACCCATCACTGTCTACAAATTGCCCAAAGATGACCATACACTAATAGATTTTGGTCCGCACAGTCATATGAAAAAATCAATTGATTCGATGATGCGATCAGAGACTTAAAGCGTTTGTTAACCCCCCCCAAAATGGATCCAGCTCCTTTAATGTTATATGACACAGTGCTTGTTCTGTGTCATTTGGCCCCCTGTAACACCTAAAAAACCTGGCTGATCCTGCCAGTTTCTCCCCGCCTCTCTGTAAACTGACCACGGTGTATGATGGCTGCTGAGTCCTGACACCGTAGTCAGTTTACGTTCCACTGTCATCCCCAGCCTGCTATCTGCTCTCCTCTCTGCTCCTGTGTCCTCCTCCCCCCTCCCCTCCCTGTCTGTGTGTGAGCCGCCCCTTCCCCCTCCTGCTGCTCTCATAACACTAACCTGTATACACCATCAGCACTGCCTCCTATTGCAGTGTCCCCCTCTGTGAATGATTTATAAATATAAATGCTGTAAATGCCTAATTTAAAGTGATTGTAAAGGATCAATTTTTATTTTTTTTAAATAACAAACATGTTATACTTACCTCCACTGTGCAGCTCGTTTTGCACAGAGTGACCCCGAACATCCTCTTCTGGGGTCCCCCGGCGGCTCTCGCGGCTCCTCCCCGCATTAGATAACCCCCTAGGAGAAGCGCTCTCCCAAGGGGGTTACCTTGCGGGCGCGCTCCCGAGTCCAGCATTTGCGTCCACAGACACGAATGCGCCTCGGACCCACCCCCGGCACCCACGTCATTGGATTTGATTGACAGCAGCAGGAGCCAATGGCTGCGCTGCTATTAGGGTTGCCACCTCATGCCTTTAAACCCGAACACATATGAATTGCACAGGTTCTGATGCTAATTTTTATGCAGATAAGGCACCAAGTGAGTTTAATTACCACGTTAATCAGCCACAGAACCTGTGGAATTCATGTGTGTTCGGGTTTAAGGCTAGGTTCACACTGCTGCGGTGCGGGAACGCAGCGAATTTACTGCGGGTTCCCGCATCGCATCAACTCGCCTGGCAGTTCACACAGCCATATGCGAACTGCTGGGGAGTGTCATACAATGTTAACAACACCCCCAGTTCAGCTCGCATATCGCACTGCAAACTGACAATTCGGACATGTATCGGATCGCATAGGTGTGAACACCCATGCGATCCGATTCTGGTCCGAACAAAAAAAAGGGTCCTGTGCGAGTTTGGACCGAATACGGTGCGATATCAGCCATAATTTCTGTATGGCTGATATCGCACAGCACAGACATCGCATGTGATGTGAACAGCAGTGCGCTGCGAATCACATACGATGTCTGCCACCGCAGCAGTGTGAACCCAGCCTAAAGGGATGAGGTGGCAACCCTAGCTGCTATCAATCTATCCAATCAAGAGCCGGAACCCTGTGGAGAGAGGGACAGCGCGTCCCTGCCGAGGAGATGAAGGGGCTCAGGAAAGTAAAATGGGGGGGCTGGGGGGACAGTGACTGCCAGGCAGGGCAGGACTTAGGGTGGTGGGGGCCCCTGGGCTTGAGTCACTTTCGGGCCCTACCTTCTATATCTATCTGGCACTGATGACAGATGGCACTGATACGTGGCACTGATGACACGTGACACTGACAGGTGGCACTGATGACAGATGGCACTGATACGTGGCACTGATGACAGATGGCACTAATATGTGGCACTGATGACAGATGGCACTAATACGTGGCACTGATGACAGGTGACACTGACAAGTGGCACTGGGGACAGGTGGCACTGATGACAGATGGCACTGATACGTGGCACTGATGACACGTGACACTGACAGATGGCACTGGGGACAGGTGGCACTGCTGACAGATGGCACTGATGACACGTGGCACTGACAGGTGGCACTGGGGACAGGTGGCACTGGGGCAGGTGGCACTGGAGGTAGGTGGCACTGATAGGTGGCACTGGGGACAGGTGGCACTGGGGACATTTGGCACTAATAGGTGGCACTGGGGAGTCGGGACAGATGGCACTATGTTGTGTAGTGTTGTGTAACTGTAACTAATGTGAGCGTTCACTCACCGCTACAGCATGGAAGCTCTCCCTCCTCACACGCTGTTTCTGTGTGAGGAGGGAGAGCCGGCGATGAGAGATGATCTCATATGAGATCCCCTCTCATTGGACGAGTGCTAAATGGCTGCTGTGATTGGCCATTTAGCACGATCTGTGATTGGATATGTCCAAGGGACACGGCCAACACAGAACTTCCCCGATGCGCGCCCGCGGCGGCGCGCAGAGGGGAAGTATACAGGAGGATGGCCAGGGACGCCCTCCCGGCAATTGGCGTCTGAGCTATAGCGCGTGCGCTGCGGGGCCTCCTATTGGGCGGGGCCCATGGGCTTGAGCCCACTCAAGCCCTACAGTGAGTCCGGCCCTGCTGCCAGGTGTTTTTTCACCTTAATGCATAGGATGCATTAAGGTGAAAAAACATGAGGGTTTACAACCCCTTTACAAGCCGAGATTGCGATCACATGACCAGCCTGCCCTCTCCTACCCTCCAGACTGACATCAGCAGGGGAATCTCAGCCCCGCCCACTGCATCTCTCTGAGGAGGAAAGGAGAAAGCTGGCCAGTCATGTGATCGCAATCTCGGCAGTGAAATTAGTTATTTGCAGCATTTATTTTTATAAATCACACACAGAGGGGGACACTGCAATAGGAGGCAGTGCTGATGGTGTATACAGATTAGAGTGGCTTAACAACCACTTTAAAGTGTTACTTAATCCATGGCTCTGCATTCACTATATCTGGTCTCCAACAGTACACAGGACATGGAAATGCAATTTGTTTAGTAAATATAAACTGCTAAATACCTTTTCTCATCGGCAGTTAGAGCAGTCTTGCGACTTCTACCAGTGTCTGGTTAAAGCTTGTAGGAGGAGTTTTCCTTCTCCTCTGACTGTCCTATGAGGCTGCATGGCTCCTGACCCTCTGTCTGGACAGTTCTGATTGACCCTGTGCTGATCACGTGTACCCTCACAAAAAGAAATAAAAAATAACTCTCTAGCAACACACACCAAACTGAGCATGTGCAGAGTGCCCCAAGGCTCTGTACTATCAGCAGATGGATTGGGGACAGAAAAAGAAGGGGAGGATCGCAGAAGACAGGATCAAACAGCCTTTTTACACAGTGCGCCGGATTAACCCCTTAGGTCCCACAGTGAGTATAACAAGCATGCTTTACTGCATATACAGACTGATTTTACTGTTGTAGGTTTAGTAACACTTTAATGTCATTAAGAAGTACTTTAGAAATTCTATGAACATGTTACGACTTATATGAGTATTTAGTAATTGGGTTTACAGGTACTTTAAGCCCTTGTTCACACTGCTACAACTTCTAATGCGGCTTGCTGCGACCTGCGACACAAAAAATCGCATTAGAAGTCAAAACACATTAATTTCAGTGGGTGCCATCTTTGCTGAGACTGAAGTTCCAGAGACAAGAAAATAGTATCTGCACTACTTTTCTACATCTTCCTTGCACCATAAGTGCCATAGACTGCAATGTTAAAGTGGTTGCAAAGGCTGAAGGTTTTTTACCCCCCCTCTCCTTAATACTCAGCTGAGCCCCCTCTCAATCCAGCAATGTGCACTGGAGCCTCGGTTGTCGCAGGTCTCTCTCTCCACATTGGCTGAGACAGCAGCGAGAGCCATTGGCTCCCACTGCTGTCAATCACAGCCAATGAGGGGAGTGCGGGGGCAGGGCTGAGCCACCGGTCTATGTGTCATGTGGACGCATAGAGCAGGGCTCGGGAGCGAGCACGAACCAGTGCCCCCATAGCAAGTGGCCAGCTTGCTAGGAGGAGCCAGGAGTACTGGCGAGGGACCTATGAAGAGGAGCATAGGGGCAGCTCTGTGCAAAACCATTGCACAGAGCAGGTAAGTATAACATGTTTTGTTTGGTATTTAAAAAAACAAAACTTTAACATCACTTTAAAATCACAAAAGTTGCAAGGAAGTTGTTTCTTGTCTTATATTTGCAACTTTGCCTGCAACTTTGAAGGGTTTTGTAAGTTCAATAATATTTATCACATTCTGTATTGTTATGATTTGTCAAAGCCAAAGTCACAAAACATCAAAGTCGCATCAAGTCGCAATGCAAAGGCGCACGACTTTGGGGTCGCAGCAGTGTGAACTGAGCCTAAAGCATATAGAGCAGCCTTTTTCAACCTTTTTAACATATATGAACCCCTGAAATAACTTTCCAGTCTCAGGGATCCCCTGCTTTTAATTACTATATATACAGTTCCATAGCTCATAACTGTCCCTGATTTCGAGGGACTGTCCCTGATTTGGAGCAATGTCCCTCTGTCCCTCATTCCTCCTCATTTGTCCCTCATTTTGCTCTGATCTATATAGCTGTATATAAAATGCACTATTTATCTATCAAGAAGTGTTTTCCAGTGCTAAACCTTTCATCTGTTTTCTAAATGGCTGCATTTGTAAATTCCAAAAGCCAATATAAAGGAATAGTAGTGGTAAAAAAAAGCACCTGTGGGTTTAACAAATCTTGTTTTTTTCTTGTACAATTCTTCTTTAAGGGGGCGTGGCAAGGGGTGTGTCCTATGCCTGCATACTTTTGCTGATGGGTGTCCCTCATTCCCATCTCAAAAAGTTGGGAGGTATGCAGCTCACGGTATATTAGCATGGTGGTCAATGGGAAGAATGATCCCTACATTTGTGGTAAGACAGTCAACAAGATCATTGGTGTCAGTGGTTACATATCTAAGAGGGAAGGTAATTCACCGCTCAGGTAGACCTGCTCCCAGGTGTGTATTTAGTAAATCCTTCAGAGGAGGGGAGTCCCAGGTGCTGGCTAAATGCAAGTTGAAGCAAAGTTTGAAACGAGAGAATCTGGATGCCGCACACCGGATATAGTTGAAAATTCTTCTTTATTGAAAAACTTGGATCATCAAAAATACAGGACAATCAGGCAGATGGTACAGACACAGTTGACGCGTTTCGCACTCTAATTTGAGTGCTTACTCATAGCTTTAAGTAAGCACTCAAATTAGAGTGCGAAACGCGTCAGCTGTGTCTGTACCATCTGCCTGATTGTCCTGTATTTTTGATGATCCAAGTTTTTCAATAAAGAAGAATTTTCAACTATATCCGGTGTGCGGCATCAAGATTCTCTCGTTTTAAACTTTACATAACTAAGAGGCAAAAAATTGCTCTTTGCTCAAGGAACCCCTGGAAACTTCTGGAGAAACCTTAGGGTTCCATGAAACCTTGGCTTGGGACTACTGATACAGACCTTCAGGATTTAGCAATGTTTCCTGGTTAGTTTCTGCAGTCCAGTGGCTTCTCTTTTTGGTTGTGTGGCATTGTCTTCAGGACTTCTCCAGAGCCTCTCCCATCCTCTGGAATTCCCTGCCCAAGTATGTCCGATCAGCCCCTACCCTGTCCACCTTTAGGAGATCCCTGAAAACTCATTTATTCAGGGAAGCCTATCCCACACCCACATAACTGTCCCTGAGCCACCCCCATCAAATCATTCTTTGCAGCCATTACCTTTTGTACCACCACCCCCTCCCTTTAGAATGTAAGCTCTACGAGCAGGGCCCTCCTGTACCTTTTGTATTGAACTGTACTGTAATTGTGTTGTCCCCCTTATACATTGTAAAGCGCTGCGTAAACTGTTGGAGCTATATAAATCTCGTATAATAATAATAAAATTGCACTAAAACGAAGCCGCATAGTCAAGGTGTATAATGCATGTTTTCGATGCACAGTCCATACCTGCACCGTCACCCTACAGGCGTGCGCCATTTACATTTCAGGAATGACACCCGGTAGAATGTTGTTATTTATATTATCGCAGGGTTACATTATTCTGGGAAGCCAGCCAGGGCATAGAATCCCATGCAGAGGAATGTGTCTCCAATTATCTCCCTACTAATTCTTGAAGAGGCATAGGGAGGCCATGCTCTCACAGTGATTGCTGTTACTGGAACGCTGTGTGTGGCAGCAGCTGGAGGAATCTGCAGAGAAACAGATGTGTGATATCCCAGTACAGCCTCACCCCTGTGTCCAGGACACACAGCAAGCTGGAGTGAAGTCACACGACATAGAGGAGCTTCAGCCATTTTGTTGTGAGTGGTGTAAACAGGGGATGTCATATGGGGGTACTTTGGTGGACCACCTACATCAACGTATGGTTCTAAGTAAAGCACAACATTGAGCAGGGAAGGCTTGAAAACTTCTCGATTATCCCTTCCACTTGTAATAAAGTCATATAATCCTGTTTAAGGTGTCAGTACAATAAAACAGGCAGTCGGCCATTGCAGAGGATAAAATTCGATTAACTCCAGCTAGAACGTTACTTGAAAAGGTCAGTGTGCGCTTAGGGCCTGTAGTGACGGGTGACACCGTGAATCCGTATCCATCATTTTATTCTCCTAACCACCTTCAAGTGAAAGGTGTTTTCATTCAACAGCCAGTCTCCTCGGCTGATATCCAGTAGGCCACTTCTATATCTTAAAGAGCCAGTAAACCCCTAAATAAAAGAATACCCCCACCTGCCAGCCCGAGACTTTTTCTTGTGTTCCCAAATCTGGTGACGACCTGCAGGCCAGGCACTCCAAACAGCCTATGGAATACTTTCCTCAAACTTTTTACTTCTGAAATAATTTTCAGATCTCAGGAAATGCCAGAAAAACCCAATTCAATAGGGGGTCAATTGTAAAAATGACCTTTACATTTGTAGTCAGTTCTAAGAAAGCCCTCCTTACAGTGGTGGTCAGAATTGCATTTCCATCCTAGATTCCCCCAGAGGTTCTCCCCACCAGTGTGTAGATTGTATTCATATTTTTGCCACCCAAATGCATTATTTTACATTTTTCTACATTAAACCTCATTTGCCATGTAGTTCTCCACCCCATTAATTTGTTCAGATCTTCTTTCAAGGTTTCCATATCCTGCGGAGAAGTTATTGCCTTGCTTAGCTTAGTATCGTCCGCAAATACAGAGATTGAACTGTTTACCCCATCCTCCAGGTCGTTTATGAACAAAATAAATAGGATTGGTCCCAGCACAGAACCCAGGGGGGACCCCACTACCCACCCCTGACCATTCTGAGTACTCCCCATTTATCACCACCCTCTGAACTTGCCCTTGTAGCCAGTTTTCAATCCATGTACTCACCCTATGGTCCATGCCAAACGGACCTTATTTTGTACAGTAAACGTTTATGGGGAACTGTGTCAAAGGCTTTTGCAAAATCCAGATACACCACGTCTACGGGCCTTCCTTTATCTATATCAGTGGTCTCCAAACTGTGGCCCGGGGGCCGAATGCGGGGCAGTATTTTATTCAGTGACACCAACAAAGGGGAACAGTTCCTCCCAATAAAACCAACAATGGGGCCCCATAAGACCAATGATGGGGGACCATTCCTCCCAATGACACCAACAATGAGGCTCAATGACACCAATGATGGGGGGACTGTCACGGACCTGGCCGGAGCAGAGGCTGTTGGAGAGGACTGTGTGCGGGCCTGTTGCCCACCGATTATGGGCCCTAGCATTTGAGGTGAATGAGAAATCCAGTCTGAACTGTATTAATCGGTCTCAGTCATGTATATATTGTATGGGGACTCCTTGCTGTGGATCTGTGTCCCTGAAGAGGGAGGGGGGGTTCCTCCAGCAGCCCCCTGCTGATAAGACTGATTCATTCTGTTGGGACACATCATGTGAGGAGATGCTGGTGTCAACTTGTGTTTATGTTAATTGAATGAGCTAATGACATTGTCCTCCATACAATGTAGGAGACGGGACGACTCCTATTGGAGCTCATGTTAATTAGGTTAGCTTTGAGTCATAGTGGTGTATAAATGTGTGTGAGATCTCAAATAAAAAGTAGTTCTGATGTACTCCAAGACTGGTGTTGTCTAGTTCTTGGGGTTCCTATAGCCAGATCCATTGGACTCGTGTTCCAGAACTTAGGAAGCGGTATATGACGGAAGCACTCAAGCGGAGTGTGGGACGTTCCGTGACATTGGTGGCAGCAGTGGGATAGCTTCCTGAAGTCTGGGACATCCAAACCTCCAACTGAATCCAAGATCAGCATAGCAGACTTCAGTCACCCCAGCGGAGATATGGACCTGGCATCAGCATTCCCGGGGCTGCTGCGGATCATCCTTTCAACGTACACCAGGACTGTGTCTGAGGATGAATACCTGGAGCTCAGGCAGCTGATTCGGGTGGAGCTCTGGATTGCAGCCCTCCGTCTCGCTGGTATAAAACAGGGCAAGTGCTTTCCAACCCAAGAGCAACGGGCCAGTGACCAACGGGCATTACGGATGGCATTCCTGGGAGAGCAGCCCCAGGAGCAATGGGTGACTGAGTTGGACAGGTTGGTCCAGCAGGAGATAGAGCTGGACAATCGTTATCGGGCTCTGCAATGGCACGCAGAGGAGGGATATTTAGGGGAGACAGCAGAATGCTCTCCGGAGGGATATGACTTTGGCGGCCCTGGATTGCTGTGGGAGAACCTTACAGATCTTTTTATGTTTGGCGATGAAGGGAAACCTGACCTTGAGGACCTGAGAGACTATAGAGAGTCTATGCTCGGTCTTGCAGGGGTCTCAGAGCTCAAACCTGATCTGGACCATTTGCTAAGGAAGGAACACCATCTGGAAAGGGCATACAGGAAACTGCTAGAACAAGTTCAGCAGCATGCCAGAGAATCGGCAGTGGAAAATCCGGAGATTGCCGTCCCCAAACCTGAAGTGCTGACAACAGGGCAGAGCTCTGCTAACCTCTGCCCAGCACTGATAACATCTTCTGGGTTCCATGGACAGGAGATGGTGAACCTCTATCCACAGACATCAGTTGCAGAGACATGGGACTTGATAGACTTTTCTGCTGAGGAAGAACAACCTGATGAGCCTCCAGCAGAAGAGCTGCTATCAGGGCCAAAGTTCACTGTGTTCTGCCCAGCACCAACAGTGGCTTCAGCCTTCTTGAGAGAAGAGGTAGTCGGCCTTTCTCCCACAACATTGACAGGGACATGTGATTTTCTGCCAGCAGCATCTTTGGAGTTAAAACAAACTTCTCCAGCTGAAGATCTGGTAACTGAACAGAGGGTCCAAGACCTCTGTCCCACACTTTTACCAATTCCAGAGACTGGGGATTTAATAGACGTTTCTGTAGAGGAGGAACCACCTGGCAAACCCCCAGCAGAAGTGCTGGCAACCGGACAGAGGGTCCAAGACCTCTGCCCCACACCTGCAGCAATTGTGGAGGCCCAAGGTGAGGAGGTGGCAGTCTATCGCGAGCTGCAGATCAGGATCCAAGGAGAGAATGCAGTCATCACCTCACAACTGCAGCTTGATCTGGTGTCGGTTGATGGGGCTTCAGTCCCCACCTGTATACCCCAGGAATGCTGGGCAGTGGGCCCAGATCCCCAACAGCAGGATGGAGTGAGCCCAGTCCCCCTGTCTTCTCTCCAGCGGCAGAAAGGATTCCAGGGAGAAGGGCCAGTCCGGGCCTCTCCCCAGCGGCAGATATGTTCTCTGAGAGAGGCAGAGGATGGCTGGGTGAGTAATACACTGTTTGGAATAATTTGTTTGGGGTACTGTGTGGGTACAGGCAGTAGAGGACTGGAACTACTGACTAACTTCGGAGTCAACCCGTCTGGGGTCTCCTCCTATGTTAGTCTCCTGCCGAAAGGGGAGAAATGTCACGGACCTGGCCGGAGCAGAGGCTGTTGGAGAGGACTGTGTGCGGGCCTGTTGCCCACCGATTATGGGCCCTAGCATTTGAGGTGAATGAGAAATCCAGTCTGAACTGTATTAATCGGTCTCAGTCATGTATATATTGTATGGGGACTCCTTGCTGTGGATCTGTGTCCCTGAAGAGGGAGGGGGGGTTCCTCCAGCAGCCCCCTGCTGATAAGACTGATTCATTCTGTTGGGACACATCATGTGAGGAGATGCTGGTGTCAACTTGTGTTTATGTTAATTGAATGAGCTAATGACATTGTCCTCCATACAATGTAGGAGACGGGACGACTCCTATTGGAGCTCATGTTAATTAGGTTAGCTTTGAGTCATCCTGGTGTATAAATGTGTGTGAGATCTCAAATAAAAAGTAGTTCTGATGTACTCCAAGACTGGTGTTGTCTAGTTCTTGGGGTTCCTATAGCCAGATCCATTGGACTCGTGTTCCAGAACTTAGGAAGCGGTATATGACGGAAGCACTCAAGCGGAGTGTGGGACGTTCCGTGACAGGGACCATTCCTCCCAATGACACCAATGATGAGGCACAGTTCCTCCCAATGACACCAAAGATCGGGCACTATTCCTCCCAATGACACCAACAAAGGGCCAGTTCCTCCCAATGACACAGACAATGGGGCCCAATAATAACAATGATAATACCAATAATACCAATAATGGGGGATCATTCCTTCCAATGACACCAACAAGGAGGCCCAATGACACCAATGACACCAACCATGGGGCACAGTTCCTTCCAATGACACCAACGATAGGGCACTATTCCTCCCAATGACACCAATGATGGGGCACAGTCCCCCCCCCCCCCCAATGACCTCAACAATAGGGCACTATTGCTCTCACTGACACCAAAAATGGGGCATTGTTTACTCTAACTGATGCTGGGACAATTTCTACTCATGATGGCCACAGTCTGGCCACCCTAAAGTCTGAAGGACAGTAAACTGGCCCTTTGTTTAGAAAGTTTGAAGACCTCTGATCTAGAAGGCAACTCACCTCCTCATAGAAGGTTAATAGATTGGTTTGGCAAGAACGATTCTTCATGAATGCTCACAAATGCGCTTCTGGAAGAATGGTCAAACATTCCCATAGACACACTCCTAAACCTTGTGGGCAGCCTTCCCAGAAGAGTTGAAGCTGTTATAGCTGCAAAGGGTGGACTCAATATTGAACCCTACGGACTAAGACTGGGATGCCATTAAAGTTCATGTGCATGTAAAGACAGGTGTCCCAATACTTTTGGTAATATAGTGTGTGTATATACATATATATATATATATATATATATATATATATATATATATATATACACAGTATATATTTCTTATTTAATATATACAAATGGGTTGTAGGTTTTCTGCAGTGGCTATGGTGTGATGTTATTCTTTCATTTTAGACACAAACAGTGCGGTTTATTGACACGTTGCAGAATATACATTGTGCTGTGTATGTTCTTGAGTTCTAGGGATACAGATCTGCTGTAGACCCCCAAGCTGGCCTCAGACAGAACAGTTCTTGGTGAGAGCAGAGGCTGGCTCCCGTTCAGTGTTTGTGCAGACATTACATCACACAGCAGTATGTATCCTGCAGCTGTATCACATTGCACTGGAAAACGCAACTGTACACAGAGCACAAGGCTGCCCCCTCCACATACCTGGCCTGCGTTCTGTTTATTTTATTGGGGTGGGGGCATTCATTTATATACACAGGGGGGGCAGCCGCTTTATGGGGTTTAACAAACAGGTCGCTGGAACTGGTGACAACACTGAGACAGGAAGTACCTCATGCCTCGCAAGGTGGAACAAGTACCTAGTGGAAGGAAAGTCAGTACTCACTGCATTCTTGTTCTTGGTCGGTGACTCAGAAGGTTATTGAAATCCAAAGAAGAGAATTTCTGATGGGCTCACTTTGGATTGTCGCTTGCGTCTTGTATCCTAACGGTTGCAAATACTACCTGATTGCGACGTCACATGGGACTACACTGGTATTCCTTGATTTTGATAATACTGTATGCCTTTACCATTCTTGATAACCTCAGCAATCAACTAAATTATATTATTCTATTTTTTTTTAACCACTTCAATACAGGGCATTTTCTCCCCTTCCTGCCCACGCCAATTTTCAGATTTCAGCGCTGTTTAAATGACAATTGCGCGGTCATTCTACGCTGTACCCAAACAACATTTTTATCATTTTCTTCCCATAAATAGAGCTTTCTTTTGGTGGAATTTGATCACCTCTGTGGTTTTTATTTTTTGCTAAAATACAATAAAAAAACCCCAAAAATTTAGAAAAAAAAAATGTTTTTCTTTGTTTCTGTTCTCCTTCACTGATGGGCATTGATGAGGCTGCACTGCCGGGTACTGATAAGATTGCACTGATGAGCATGGATGAGGTGGCACCAATGAGGTGGCACTAAAGGTCACTGATATGCAACACTAATGGGCACTGATAGGTGGCACTGATGGGCACTGATAGGTGGCACTGATAGGCAGCACTGATGGTCACTCATAGGCGGCACAGATGGGTACTCATAGGTGGCACAGATGGGCATTGAAAGGCGGCACTGATGGGTACTTATGGGTGACACTGATGGGCACTGAAAGGCAGAACTGATGGGCACTGATAGGTGGCACTGATGGACACTGATGAGTGGCACTGATTGACACTGATCGATGGCACTGATTGGCATCACTGATTAGGAGGTACTGGCAGGTATTGCTGGTGGGCACTGATTGGCATCATGTGTGGGCACACATTGGCATCATGTGTGGGTACACATAGCCACCCATGGCCACCAGGGATGCCATCCTGGTGGTCATCAGTGGTGGCCATCCCTGGTGGTCCTGGGTGGGCACCCGAGGGGGGGCTGCGCTGATGAACAATCAGCGCAGACCCCCCCTGTCAGAGGAGCAGACGATAAACGTCTCTTCCTGTTTACATCGTGATCAGCTGTGATTGGACACGGCTGATCACGTGGTAAAGAGTCTCCATCAGAGACTCTTTACCTAGAACGGAGTTGCTGTGTGTCAGACTGACACGCCGCAACAACAATCGCGGCGATCCTTGCCCTTGGGGGCGCGCAGCAGCTTGTTATCCTGACCACGTCATTTGACGTCCAGTCAGGATATCGCAACCACTTTGTCTACGTCATTTTGCTATATGGCGGGCGGCAAGTAGTTAAAACTAAAAAAAATGATTGAAAGATAAATCCAAAGGAAAGGTAGGTGTGAGGTACTGGGCAAGGATCTCCAAGCGATACAAATAGAAGTCCTTAGCTCAGCCCGATGGATTAGGTTTGACCACTTTCCACAAAACGGGGGCCCCTAGCAAAGGGCAGGGGTCACCTGAATTGACTGATCTATGTATAAATGAGCCAAATATTTAATAGAGTCCACATTTGTCTTAACCAACACATTTCGGGGGCCAAAGCGATCTTCCTTCATCAGGAGACTACTACAGTGATTTCCAGCTTCCACAGGGATCTCAGCTATGGCATAGGCATACTTACATTGGTCCAAGATGGACCAATGTGACTATGTTATAAAATCTACATCTGAAATTTAGCTTTAAAATTACCCATTTCTTTGTCCATGTAAAATAAAGTTAAAGGGTTACTTACAGTAACTCCTCTCCTTCCCAGCAACATATACTCACCATTTCTCACTTCTCTGCTACTCCTTTGGGCCACCAGGACTAGGAAAAACAAGCCCAGTGTAAGCTTCAAACTGATTTGCAAAGCCTGCAGAGGGTTATGGGTAGGGTTGCCACTTTTTCCTCAAGCCAATCCCTAATGCCGTGTACACGCGACCGGTCTTTCCGTCGGACCGAAGTCTGACGGTCTTTCCGATGGAGTTCCGACGGACTTCCGCTGAAATGGACCTGCCTACACACGATCACACCAAAGTCCATTTGTTTAGAACGTGATGACGTATGACGGGACTATACAAAGGAAGTTCAATAGCCAGTAGCCAATAGTTGCCCTTGCATCGTTCTTGGTCCGTCGGACTAGCATACAGACGAGCAGTTTTCCCGTTAGGAACTGAGTCCGTCAGAAAGATTTGAAACTTGTTCTATTTCTAGGTCCGTCTGAATTTTTGAAAAAAAAGGTCAGATGAAGCCCACACACGATCGGAATGTCTGACAGAGTGGTTCCGTCGGACCTTTTCTGCCGGAAAGTCCAGTCGTGTGTACGCGGCATAACACTTTAGCAGCGCACTTCAAATTTTTTTTTTAATTTTTAATATACACTATAGGGTTGTAACAGACCTGGGAGACCTGTGGGCACTTCAAAGAGAATAGTAATGCGGCACAAATAGTGCCCCCTCACTCTCCTGTTAGGCCCTGTTCCAAGCAACATTCCTGTCTGAATAATGTGTCCGGGTTTAGGTGGACTGAAACCCGGACACATGATTCAAAACCCGGACTGTCCAGGTGAATACCTTGTGATAGCACTGGGCCAATCACAAGGCACCTAGTGATTTCACATAGGAAAGGGCAAGTAAGCTACATGCTAATCCATAAGTGATATAAGTGACATTGAAGTCCAGATACTTGTTTCATCCAACAACAGACTATTAACAGTCAACTCGTTTCAGGGGTTTCATCTCTGCTCCCTTTATCAGGGCTTAAAGTGGAGTTCCAGCTGTTTTTTTTTTGTTTTGTTTGTTGGGCTTTTTTTTAAACACCCATGTGATGGTTGTGTCAGAAACTATAAAATCAGGCCTAGACAGAAGTACAGTTAAATCACACTTGTTTAATAATAAAAGTAAAAAGAACAAACGTAGTCAAAACATAGCCAAAGTTCAGTAACCGCAAACGGATAGTCAGCCAAGCCAGAAGTCAGGGATCAATGTAGTGGAACAGCAAGCAGGATCTGGAGCCAGATGGGACGTCAGCAAAGAATCGCAGGAGATAGTTTCTCTGATGTTGACCAAGGCGAAGGCAGAGATCCTCTGGACTGGACGGCTTAAGTAGGCAGCACTGACGAGCAGGATATCAACAACAGCTGAGTAACTGTGGAGAGATGGGAGCTGGCAATTAGCTGACAGCTGAGCGGCCAGCTCAGAGACGGAAGGGCTGAGCCCAGCCCTGACAGGTTGCACCTACACATATATAAATCGGTATGAGTAAGAAATGTATGTTTTGGTAGTCTTTTTCTGGTTAAAAAAAACATACTTTGGTCTTCCCTGTGAGCCCGCTCCCATCTTGAGTGTGGGCATCTGAAGCCCACTCGTTGCTTCTTCCGGGATACGGCGCTCGCGCATACGCATATCGTAGAAAGCGCAGCACACGAATACCGCGATGCTGCAGGTGGAGGATGCCCATTGGCTCCTGGGATTAATGAAACTCATATCTCATGAACCAATGCGTGGTCGCCGGCCAGAAATTACGTACTGTGCTGCGGCGAGGAACAGCAGAAGCAGAGCATTGCCCGGCGATAAAATGGAACATATTTTGCTGAGGAAAAAAAAAAAAGTGCCAATGGTAAAATGAGCAGTAGTCACGAACGCAGTGGTGAAAAGTTTAAATTGTGAGTGGAACTCCGCTTTAAGAAAATGAGACAATGTATTCAGTAGTAAGTGTATTGTTGGGTGTTTTGACAATGTTGTGGTTTGCACAGTATTTGTCAGCAGCTGAGTGCATCCGTCATTCAGGCCTGGTTCACACCTATACATTTTTTAGTGCATTTTCTTTTTTTTTTTTTTTAACAGAAATTTTTGTGCATTTTCAGTTTAGCAGAAACAGACTACAGTCCATTTAACCACTTCAGCCCCGGAAGGATTTACCCCCTTCCTGACCAGAGCACTTTTTGCGATACAGCACTGCGTCGCTTTAACTGACAATTGCGCGGTCGTGCGACGTTGCACCCAAACAAAATTGACGTCCTTTTTTTCCCACAAATAGAGCTTTCTTTTGGTGGTATTTGATCGCCTCTGCGTTTTTTATTTTTTGTGCTTTAAACAAAAAAAGAGCGACAATTTTGAAAAAAACACAAGATTTTGTACTTTTTGCTATAGTGAATATCCCCTTTTTTTTTAAAAAAAAAAAGGTAATTTTTTTTCCTTTTAGGCTGATATGTATTCTTCTACATCTTTTTGGTAATAAAAGTCGCAATAAGCGTATATTGATTGGTTTGCGCAAAAGTTATAGCATCTAAAAAATAGGGGATCGATTTATAGCATTTTTATTATTTATTTTTTTTCACTAGTAATGGTGTTGATCTGCGATTTTTATTGTGACTGCGACATTATGGCGGACACATCGGACACTTTTGACACATTTCTGGGATCTTTGGCATTTATACAGCGATCAGTGCAATAAAAATTCATTGATTACTGTAAAAATGTCACTGGCAGGGAAGGGGTTAACACTAGGGGGCGATCAAGGGGTTAACTGTGTTCCCTAGTGTGTGTTCTAACTGAAGGGGGATGGGACTTGCTAGGGGAAGAGATAGATTGGTGTTCATACTTTGTATGAACACACGATCTGTCTCTTCTCCCCTCAGAGAACCAAGATCTCTGTGTTTACACACAGAGATCCCGGATCTCGCCGTGTCACGAGCGATCGCGGGAGCCCAGCGGTCATCGAGACCGCCGGGCACTCGCATCGGCTCCGGGGGCAAGCAGCGGGTGCGCGCGCCCCTAGTGGCCACCAGAAGAAGCGACCTAACATGGCGGCGATTCGTGCAGCCGAGCCATGTTGCTACAGTACAACTGCGGCGGCTGGTCAGCAAGCGTTTTACATGGTTTCCTATCGGTCATGTTCACATCTGTGCATTTTATGGAAAGGGCCAGAGACCTTTTTCTGGTTTTTGGTTCCATAGACTTCAATAGATCCAAAAATGTGTATTGAAAAATGCAAAATGCACCTGGAATATGTAAACTACCACCAGCATAGGTGTGAACCAGGCCTCGGTGTAATTTTTCAGTGAATACAAGGCGTTCTCTGATTGGACAATGATGAATTCATGATCTCGGCCTCGTCCATTCAGAAACTGCCTTGTGCTCAAATCTTTGTATATTTTCAAAAATCGGAGAAGAGCGTGGTGCCTTTTTTTTTCACCGCCTGTTTCGGGCACGCTTGTAGCGCATTTGCCCCACAACCAAACGTGCAGCAAGCTGCGCATCTACTACCCGTGCTTTGGTGCATTAATAGCATCAGAATCGTGATGCACGTTTGCAGCTCGTTTGCAGTGTGTTTCCGAAAAACACACGGAAAACGCATGTCTTTTGTGCGATTTGTTGCATGTTCCAGAAAAGCCAGGCATTAATGGAGCCTAAAAGTCACATTGGCAATAGATTTGTCCTTTTGATCAGATTGATATGGTGCCTAAATAATTCATCAATCCAATAGTCATTGGTATAATGTCACTGGACATAAATGTGTTTTTTGGGTATGAAGCGTTGATAATTGTTTGGTTTTGTACCTAGAGAGTGATCAGAGGAGTAGGAAGGGCATGTTGGGCTGCGCTGGGTCTTGGTTTGGGTATATATGGGTGGCGGTATAGTGAGCATGTATGGACAGGGAGCCTGTGTCTGTACTGAACATCAATAGGCGGTGTGTGTCTGTGTGTACTGAATATGTATCACAGCAGATGGAGCTGGACCGCCGCCAGGGTCTGGCATCTATTACAAAGTACTTCTAGTGGAACTCTGTCCAAACAGCGAAATGAACAGTAGGTTACATATACATCAAGAGTTTTATTTGGTAAAAATTTTCCGTAATCCCAATTAAAAAAAATCTTTCATTAAGGTATAGGAAGGGGGGTGACACCATTATTCCCAGCCTGCAGCTGTGCGGCTTCCTACGTCAGCTCCTTCATTCATAGCCCAATGTACATGCAGAAGGAGGGATTACCCTATTACCCGGTTTAAGTTCCCTAACATAGGTGTGCGCACAGGGTGTGCCAGGTGTGTCTGGGCACACTCTAATCACCTTGTGTGGTGCCTCCCTGCTTTCTGGCTCCCCATATCTTCCCTCTGCAGTACTGCCAGCTTCCCTCCTCTCCTCCCTCACCGGCTGCTGCAGGGAATGTTTCAGGATGGAGAGCGGGAGAACGGGGCCAGTAAATATTACACATTGAGTGAGCTGTACCAATCGCTCCTGTGTTCATTCTTAAAGTGGTTGTAAACCCTTACAGACCACTTTTGACTACAGGTAAGCCTATAGTAAGGCTTACCTGTAGCTACCCCGGATATCTCCTAAACCTGCACAGTTTAGGAGATATCCCCTGTATCTGCATGTGCCGACGTCATCGGCACATGCGCACTCAAGCAATGGCATGTAGCATTGGGGTAGTATGTACTGGTGAGAAGTGTGGAGTGCATGGCGGTGGCTGGTATGCGCAGGAGGAGGAGAGTGGAGTGTATGGAGACTCTGAGGATTTCGTTTTGATTGACCCATTTTGGGAATGCATGATTAACCTGTCAATCAGGTGAGAGGCCACTCTGTATACCGGTGTTGGGCACTACTTATCAGTCACCATACTTTGGCGTGCTGTCACGTGTGGAGGAGACTCACCAATTATCAATATTGGACATTTTATTATTACTACAGGACTGTTCTTATTGTTGTTATATTTGTTATATTTCCTTTTTTTAGTTTATTATATGAGCGCTGCACCTTACTTTGTATATTTCGCTTAAGGGATTTGATTGTGTTGACCCTGGTGTACAGCTGCTTTTTAGTTTTTATTTTGCATATATGCGCTGATTTAATCCACCTTCAATGGCATGTACGTGCCATTTGCTTCAGTTAGTGTGTGCCTTTACCGGTGGCTCCTGCGCGCATGTGCGGGAGTGACGTCATGGCGGCTCCGGCCAATCACAGCGCCGAGGCCGCGATACCCAGAAGTAACTCCGGGGAGAAATGTCGCCAGCCGGTGCTGTGTACAGGCACCGCAGCGGGGGCTTCGGTCTCAGGTGAGTATTACATAATGAGCTTGTATGCTATGCATACAAGCTCATTATGCCTTTGTCTTGCAGGTCTTTTTTTTACTTTTTTTTATGTGGGTTTACAACCACTTTAACTGAAGCATAGTAAACTATGTTTATTATGCTTCAGCTTGTGAATGAACAGGAAGCCACTCAGCACAGAACACTTCCCATTTATTCACTATCCAGTGCAGCTGGGGCTGCAGAGAAATGGACTGGGGAATCTCTAAAAAGTGAGACATCAGGGGTTTGTGTAGACCCTTGATATTTCACCAAAGCCCCCCCAATTGGGGCTTCTAAAATTGTAAAAAAAAATAAAGTAATAAAAAATAATATTGTAAAAAATAATAAAATATAATAAAATTGAAAAAAAAAAAAATTGAAAAAAAAAAAAAATAATAAAGATAAAAAACGACTGACACCGTCTACTGCCCTGCTGATATATACGCATGTGTGTTTGTGCTCTGGGATGCACACCCTAATGCAATACGCTGTGCACACCAATGTTCCTAATTACTTCTTTATTTGTAATCTCATGATCTGATTGATTGAAATCAGATCATATTGATAAATTAATTATCTTGGTGCTGACGCTCGACGCAAAACGATTGATAATGACTCCTTCCTGTTTGAAGGAATCGAATCAAGATTGATTTAAATTGAGTCCAAATCGATCAGAAGGGACATTATACCTATTCAATTGTTTGCGGATTTGAACGTTTTGACTAAGTTGTACATCGATAGTAAATCTGTCATAAAAGACAGGTTGCCGCTGCTGATTTCTCCATTCGAAAATGCTAATTGTTGACTCTCTTGCTTTTAGCCTTGGTTCACATTGATGCGATTTGACATGTCAAATCGCATGCCAAATCGGAGGCAGTTGCCGGTAATGGCAGCGTCCGTATGCGGCGCGGCACCGATTCCCAAAAGTAGTTTCTGTACTACTTTTGGCGATTGCAGGGTGCGATTTCCATTGACATCTGTCTTTGAAATTGCCCCCCGAAGTCGGGACTGACATGCTGGAATGAAATCGTGCGAGTTCAGCTGAACTCGCACAATTTGATTCCTGCAGTCAGTGTGAACCTAGGCTCAGTGCCAGTTCACACGAATGCAGTGTGGAATTCGCAACAAATTCTGCGCGGTTTACACACTGCATCAAAATCGCACCCCGTTCATGCGAACCGCTGCAGGTGTGTATGTTAAGATAACGGCACCCTGAAATCGGTTCGCAAAACACCCATACGATTCGATTCTGGCGCTGTAAAAAAAAGGGGCCCTGCCCAATTTTGGAGCAGATGCGGTGCGATTTGAGCCATACAGAATGATGGCTTAAATCGCATTGCTGAAAAATCGCATTTGATTTTAACAGGAATGCAGTGTGATTCCTGTTCAAAATCGCATGCGGTTCCCTTACTGCATCAGTGTGAACCGGCACTAACTTTATTGAGTCACTGATCCTGAACAAGTATACAGTACATATAAGGGTATCTGACTTTATATTACTGAGCTACACACATTTTATGTTGGATTGAGGAGATATCCTCTCTAAAACCTGCCATAGATGGATCGAAATTCAGCTGGTTCAGCAGGGACTAGTCGAATTTTGATCCATGTGTGGCCACTGCCGCTCAACAGGAGTCGATCTAAGGATCGACTTCTGCTGAACGGACCTGTTGGAAAACAGCTGCTATATCAGCAGATGCAGTCAATGCTTGTAGGGCTGATCTGTATATTCTGACAGTTGGGGAGTCTCCCTGATGTCAGGATACAATAGTGCAGCGGGGAGCACCTCAAATGTGTAGATGGGGGAATCGTTTTTTGTTTTTTTTTCTAAGTTCAGCCCGCCATCTTTATATTAGCAAATGCATTTTATGGAATAAAGGATATCATTGTAAGCACCTTTGGCAGAATTATATACTTTCTCCCAGCTCTGTATCGTTTGCTGGACAGTTGGATCTGCCTGTAAAGATTGAGTAAAATAGAAATAATATAGAGGTCCTGTAAACTGATCTGTAGGTTTTCCAACATCCTTTTTTTGTGCTAATGATCACTGTGGGCAGTACGGCAGCCTAATGTTTAGAATTTATATTGTGCAGCCCTGTGGTCGCTGGTTCAAATCCCGGTCAGAACACTATATGCATGGAGTATGCATGTTCTCCCTATGCTTGTATGGGTTTCTTCTGGGTATTCTGATTCCCTCTTATACTCCAAAGACAATATTGGTAAGTTAATTCACAATAGTATGCACATAAGATAGGGACCTTAAGCTGGTCATACAATCTCCCGATGACGTAAATTCTGACTAAACGCGTAGGATGCAGTGCACACTTGTGACGTCACCACGACCCTCGATTCTCACGAGGTTGTCGGTTCGGGCTTGTTATTTGCTGCATATATGCTCCTTTCAACTATTTGATTGCGAGCAGTTGGTACTTTTTATCCGCAATAAATGTTACATACAGTTTTACACTATGGGAATGTTTTGTATTTATTTACATCTATGATATGCTGGAGTATTTGCCCACCGCCCCATATGAGAGCGTTTTCCACCTAAAGGGAAGCAAAAAACTAAGGATTCACTTATCGGTTTGATATCCACATTCACAATGTAAGGTTTTTTGGGCTCCGAAAACATTTACCACTTTGAACTCCCATTAGAAGTTCTGTCATTGGAATGTGATTACCTACGGCACTTCTTATTTGATTTCATTTGATGTTCACATTGTCTAACCCTTCACTACTCTTCATACAGCTCAATTGGCTGAAATGTATTGCATTGGTGGCCCTGTTACCACCCTATGCTGGTAGGTTAACTGGCTTAACATTGGCCCAAGAAAGTATGTAAGACATTAAAGTGGCATTAGTGACATTAAAGTGGAATCAAAGAGGGGAAAAAAAATCGCAAATAGGCAGGCTCTTTATTGCGGGAGACACATGCAAAAATTTTTTTTACCCTTTTTCCAACAAACCGAGCGGGATCTTGGAAAGGTAGGGGTTTTAGGGTGGGGGAGTCATAAAGTGGAGGTGCACTTAGAGTTAGGGTTAAAGTTCATAGGTTAGTTGGGGTTAAGGTTAGAACTTAGGGTTAGGGTCAGAACTTAGGGTTAGGGTTTCCCCTTGAAGAAGAAGGTTAGGACTCAGTTTGGAATAGGGACCTCCTCCAAAGGTCAAAGGTCAGCAGGCGTGTCCCCCAGAGGTCAAAGGTCAAGGGGCGTGGCTGACCTACCCCCACCAAAGTGTTCCGCCTACCCCAACTAAGTTGGGAAATAAACATGTCGGGTAAGCGCTTTCAATAAAATATACTTATCTGCCTGTTCACAATCCCCTGTCGAATGTACACTGAGTTGCGCATGCGTAGCTTAGTTTACATTTCTGCACGCTGCCTGCATAGGAGTGACGTCATCCTGCAGCAGCCAGCCAATCAAGACAGCCAAAGACAGGCACCTGGAAGAAGCCAGGGAGAACATGCCAGCTGGGCCGGGACAAGGGATGGGCAGGAGGGGTGGCTGCCCTGGGCACTGTGGTATCATGTGAGGTGGGGGTTGGGTGCCACAAGATGATTGGGGGGGATTTGTGTTGGAAGGGGGAATTTGGGGGGTGGCGGGGGGGGGGGGAAATTGTTCTAGGAGTGGAAATTTGAGGGGGGTGCTAAGAGTGGTGATTTAGGGGGGTTTGTGTTGGGAGGGGGGATGGGGGGAAGATTTGTGCTAGGATGGGGGTTTTGGGGGAAATTTGTGCTGGGGGGGGATTTGAAGTGGGGGGGGAGTGTACTAGGAGGGGAAATTTTAGGGTAGAGGATTTGTGCACATTCATCCTGCACCGGCCAATCAAGACACTAAAAGACAAGCACTTGGAAGAAGCCAGAGAGAAGATACCAGCAGGTTCGGGACAAGAGGTGGGCTGGAGGGGCGGGTGCCCTTCGGCACTGTGGTATCATGTGAGGTGGGGGGGGGTGATTTGGGGAGAATTTTTGCTGGGAGGGGGGATTTTAAGTGGGGGGGGGGAGATGTGTACTAGGAGGAGACATTTTAGGGGTAGATGATTTGTGCTAGGAGGAGTAATTTTTTTGGGGGTGGGCATTTAGGCTGGGGGGATTTGGGGTATGGGGAGGGGCAAAGATTTGTGCTGAGAGGGGGCATTTCAGCAGGGGGGGGGGATTTGTACCGGGAGGAGGGAGAGTTTATGCTTCAGTGGTAAGTATGCAGATTAGTGCTCAGTGTTTTGTAGGGGGGATTTTTGCTGACACATTTTGCTCATATATCTTGGTGGGGGGGGGGCAGTGGCAGCCCGTGCATTGAGGGCACACGGTCGCTGCCCCCTCTCTCCTGCCACCCCCTCTATCACCAAAAGATAGATTCATGCATTGCATGAATCTATCTATGGTCGCTGCTGCCACCCCCTATTCAGGCGACCGACCCCTTTTCGGGCACCTGAATTACAGCGGCAGGGAGTGTTTTTGAAGCACCTGATTAGAGCCATAGACTCTAATAGGCTTCAAAAAAAGTGACCTGCGAGCGCCATGCTGGAATGTTCGCCCTGGGCTCTAGATGACCTTGTCCCGGTACTTGGAAGCTAACGTTGGCGAGGGACCCTATGGATGTTGGACATTTGGGACTAAAGGAAGAATTTATACCTTTAGTTCTGCTTTTAGCTATCCATGCACCGTTCAAAAATGTGTTCCCTGGGTGACCTTGTTGTCACCACCCAGCTTGCCAAAAGTCAATATAAAAATCATGTTTTGTTGAGGAAGCCGGGCACTGTTCAGGTATTCTGACAGCCACAGGTGCCGACTGTCAGAACACAATAGCATAGCTCCCAACTGTCCCTGATTTCGAGGGACTGTCCCTGATTTGGAGCAATGTCCCTCTGTCCCTCTTCCCCCTCATTTGTCCCTCATTTTGGTCTGATCTATATAGTTGTATATAAAATGCATTTTTTTTCTTTCTAAAAGTGTTCTCCAGTGCTAAACCTTCCATCCAAATTCTAAATTGCTGCATTTGTACATTTTAAAAGCCAATATAAAGGAATAGTAGTGGTCAAAAAAAGTCCTTGTGGATTTAATTAATCTTTTTTTTTGTTATTTCTCCTTTAAGGGGGTGTGGAAGGGGGCGTGTCCTATGCCTACATAATTTTGTTAGTACCCTGTTTCCCCAAAAATAAGACCTAGCGTGATTGTCGGTGATGGCTGCAATATAAGCCCTACCCCCCAAATAAGCCCTAGTTAAGGTCTTATTTTCCGGGTAGGGCTTATTTTCGGGGAAACAGGGTAGGGCTTATTTGGGGGGTAGGGCTTATATTGCAGCCATCACTGACAATCACGCTAGGTCTTGTTTTCGGGGAAACAGGGTAGGTGTCCCTCATTCCCATCTCAAAATGTTGGGGGGTATGCTATAGCCAACACCGTATATTCATCCACCCATTCTGTTTAGCATTGACGGGGCAATCAATTGATTTCTACCGATGTGAATGTACAATGTATATGTAAACGTGCTGCGTAAATTGACGGCGCTGTAAAAATAAATAAAATAAATAAATGAATACAGTTCAGCTCTCTGGACTGAGCAAGAAAATTATTGCCATGTAAGGCAAGCTTTAGATTGTAAGCTCACTGGGTCAGGGACTGATGCGAATGGACAGTATGCAGAAAAGTACTGTTTACATTGTTGCGCTATATAAATACCTGTAATAAATAAACAGTAGGTGTGCAAAAGGCACAAAAATGTTTTTTTGCATGTAAAGTATTAATGATCTGTTTCTTTTTTTTTTTGGGGGGGGGGGGGGGGGGTGCTGAAATGGCGGATATTTTGGCGAAAATAAATGAAAGCTCAAAGTTATCCCTCCTTTATCAGTGTGCGAAAGTTGGGAATGCCCGTCCTGTCACTCAATATCCCAATCAGTGGCTTTGATTTCCCATATGTTTCCCAGCTCCACCTCTCCAACTACACGTTATTGTTCCCCCCGCAGAGTGACGCCCCCCCTGCCTGTTGTCCCCTCTCATCTCTTGGCCTTGCTCCCCTCTCCGTCCCCCCCTTTAATTGCTCCTTCCTTCTATGCTGGCTTCACTCTCTGTGTTTATTTGATAATAATATCCCCCATGGACGCCCTGGTCCCTTTGTGCGCAGATCTGCACCCTGTCACACGCTTGTCACACCATCACCCGGCTGTTTCAAGCTATGATCTCCCGTGAAATCCCAGACACAATTGCTGGTGTCAGAGAGTGAAGGAGAAGAGTCAGGGGTCAGCTCGGTCACACTGGGAGAATATGCCCCAGATCAGGAGAGGAGGGGGGGGGGGGGGCGCAAACTGAGAACCGGGCCGAATGACTGAGATCTTGGCTGCCCACTATGGCTACCAACTGCACAGGAGAGACGGCGGCTGGCTAACCTATGTTTGACTTCGACCACGGCAAAAATAAAAGGGGCTCATTCGTGCCAACTGGAGGAAAGGAGAAGTGGAGGCTTTGCCCTTTCCACTTAAAAAAATCACCCCTTGCAGCGGGAAAGGGCTAAATACTCATTTCGGCTCGGTTCGCATTGCTGCGACATGGGATCCGACTTGAGAGACCCCCAAGTCGTAAGTCATGTCAAATTCAATGTTTCTCTATGAGAGCTGTCATAAAGTTGTTGTAAACGTTCGATTTAAAAAAACAAAAAAAAAATAAGACCTTGGTAATCTTGATTTTTTACTTCCAGTCTCTGCATTCATGGTATGTGTTTATTACCATGTACTACCCCGGGGACCCCTACTACCTCTCATTTCTTTCTTCCTATCTATCTATCTATCTATCTATCTATCTATCTATCTATCTATCTATCTATCTATCTATCTATCTATCTATCTATCTATCTATCTTTTCTCCTACCTAAGATTACTTTTTCTTTTATCTTCTTTCTCTCTTCTACTTTTCCCCCCTATTCTCTCTCTCCTCTTTCAATTTACTCTTTATATAGTTCTGGTAGCAGAACTTTTATTTCCTTGGTTATTCATTACACCAATTGCATACCTCCCAACTTTTTAGGATGGGAATGAGGGACGCCTATCAGCAAAAGTATGCAGGCATAGGACACACCCCTTGCCACGCCCCCTTAAAGGAGAATTGTACAGAAAAACAAGATTGGTTAAACCCACAAGTGTTTTTTTTTTTTTTACCACTACTATTCCTTTATATTGGCTTTTGAAATTTACAAATGCAGCAATTTAGAAATCAGATGAAAGGTTTAGCGCTGGAAAACACTTTTTGATGGATAAAAAGTGCATTTTGTATACAACTTTATAGATCAGACCAAAATGAGGGACAAATGAGGAGGAATGAGGGACAGAGGGACATTGTTCCAAATCAGGGACAGTCCCTCAAAATCAGGGACAGTTGGGAGCTATGCCAATTGTACATAGTTCCAATATGTAGTATAAGATTTTAGATTCTATAATTCTATAATAAATTATTTCTTAATTTTTTTTTTTAATTTAAAAACTATACTCTTGATAATAATTAAGACTTTTTTTTTTTTAACCACTTGCCGACCACTGCACGCCGATATACGTCGGTACGTGGCGGGCAAATGGGCATACCTGTATGTCCCCTTTACATGGAGGGGCTAGCAGGCGCACGTGCACCCACCGCATACAGCGTGACCATGCCCGCGGAACCCGCAGACTCAATGTCCGCCGGTTTCCCGGCGATCGTGTCACGGAGCCGCGGAACGGGGAAGTGCCTATGTAAACAAGGCATTTCCCACGTTCTGCCTTGTGACATGACAGAGATCACTGCTCCCTTTCATCGGGAACAGCGATCGCTGTCATGTGAGTGGAAGTCCATCCCCCCCCCACAGTAATGCCCTGTACACACGATCGGACATTGATCGAACATTCCGACAACAAAATCCATTGTATTTTTTCCAACGGATGTTGGCTCAAACTTGTCTTGCATATACACGGTCGCACAAAGTTGACGGAAAATCTGATCGATCTGAACGCGGTGACGTAAAACACGTACGCCGGGACTATAAACGGGGCAGTAGCCAATAGCTTTCGTCGGTGTGCGTCGGATTTGTCTACACCCGATCGGAATTTAAAGGATCGGATTTTGTTGTCGGAAAATTATATATCCTGCTCTCAAACTCTGTGTGTCGGAAATTCAGACGGAAAAAGTCCGATGGAGCCCACGCACGATCGGAATTTCCGATTACACAATCCGATCGCACTTTCTCTGTCGGAAAATCCGACCGTGTGTACAGCTCGGGCGTGTTATTTGGATATACCGTATTTATCGGCGTATAACACACATCTTCACTTTAAGAGGGAAGTTTCAGAAAAAAGACTTAAATTTTAAATAAAGAACTACACAAAATAACAAAATAGGGGGCAGTGGCCATCAATGCAGCCTAATCAGTGCCCATCTGCAGCCTCACAAGTGCCTGAATGCAGCTCCACCACTGCCATGAATGCAGTCCCACCATTGCCATGAATGCAGCCCCACTATTGCCATGGATGCAGCCCCACCACTGCCATGAATGTAGCCCCCCATTGCCATGAATGCAGTCCCACCATTGCCATGAATGCAGTCCCACCACTGCCATGAATGCAGTCCCACCATTGCCATGAATGCAGTCCCACCATTGCCATGAATGCAGTCCCACCATTGCCATGAATGCAGCCCCACCATTGCCATCAGTGCAGCCTGATTGATGCCCATCTGCAACCTCGGAGGGGACAGGGAGGGGGCGGGACGAGCACCAAAAGATTACATACAGGAAAAACTGTTTTCTCAGCGGCCTCTTTAATAGAAAGTCCTGCCTCCTTTGATGGACAGAACAGTCATCCAATGGCAGCGCAGGAGACAGGACTTCCTATTACAGAGACCGCCGCGTAAACAAGAAATGCTCCTGTGTGTACGGCACTTGTCCCACCTCCTTCCTGTCCCCT
Organism: Lithobates septentrionalis; assembly: GCA_037952835.1. Lineage (NCBI taxonomy): Eukaryota > Metazoa > Chordata > Amphibia > Anura > Ranidae > Lithobates > Lithobates septentrionalis. Next base: position 267,814 of record JBBDGP010001876.1, on the reverse strand, counting down.
CCAAGGCAGCCAGCATATATATCTTTTGTGGCCCCGGCGCTGGGAGATCGTTGGGGGCCACAAAAGATATATATGTCCAAATAACCAGGTGGGCCGTTCAAAACCGGACTGGACTTTGGACATGCCTGCCATAGACACACTCCTAAACCTTGTGGACGGCCTTCCCAGAAGAGTTGAAGCTGTTATAGCTGCAAAGGGTGGGCCAACTCAATATTGAACCCTACGGACTAAGACTGGGATGCCATTAAAGTTCATGTGCGTGTAAAGGCAGGCGTCCCAATACTTTTGGTAATATAGTGTATATTCTTCCTCAAATTCTGGTGTAATTTGTGTATTTCTTCCAGATCCGAGCAGTAATCTAGTGTGAGACATTTCCTTCCTGTAATAAAAACCGCTCAGTCGGAGCTGCTCTCACTCCTATCAGGGCTGGGCTCAGCCCTTCCTTCTCAGAGCTGGCCGCTCAGCTGTCGGTAAATTGCCAGCTCCCATCTCTCTCCACAGTTACTCAGCTGTTGATGATATCCTGCTCGTTAGTCCTGCCTACTTAAGCCATCCAGTCCAGAGGAGCTCTGCCTTCGCCTTGGTCACATCACAAGAAATGTGATGCGATCCTGTTCAAGACTTTCTTTGTTGACATCCCTTCTGGCTCCAGATCCTGCTTGCTGTTCCACTACATTGATACCTGACTTCTGGCTTGGCTGACTATCCGTTCCGGTTACTGAACTTTGGCTATGTTTTACTATGTTTGTTCTTTTTACTTTTATTATTAAACAAGTGTGATTTAACTGTACTTCTGTCTCTATCTGATTTCATGGTTTCTGACAACATTTTGTGCAGGATGACTGGTCTTGTCTGCACCCCCTCCTGTCATTTTCTACAGATAGTAGGTGGAGCCTGCTGAGAACCTCCCATAGCTATGCCTCTGCACAGGCTATGTACAGCACAGTGAAGATGTCACTGCTACAGTTACAAGGTGATAACTGGAATTGGAAACATACAGTATTTGCTGCATGCAAAGTGAATGGATATCCCTTTTGGCTATGGTGCATTATATTTGTTCCCAAAGTTAAACTTTAAAGCCCTAAAGTGTGCTTATCTTTAGCTTGTTTCCTGACAACACACAAAGCAGTATGAGCACCAATCTTTCGGTTTGTACATCCGCTGGAAGCCAGGGGTTGGATTTCTGGGTTTGGCTGGGTTTTGGTTTTTAGTGTCTGATGTTAGGAGGCTATATTTATTTTAAAAATATTTTTATTGCCATGCCAGGTTCAATTGATACGGAATTCTCATATATATAAAAAGTGTAGCGTCCTTTCGGACGAAACGCGTCAAACAGGACATCTGGTGCTGATGTCTCACCGCGGAGCGATTCCAGGTCGCCAGCAGCTATTTATTGGGATTCCGCTTAAAGGTACCGGTAGAGACACAACGTTGCCACACTTCCAGAGGGATATCTGTAAAGCGCTGCGTAAACTGTTGGCGCTATATAAATCCAGATATTTGGACATGTTTTGAATGCTGTATCTATGTTCTCCGGAGTGGTTACAACAGATCTAGAACTTTAAGCTTTTTTTTTTTTTTTTAATTAATGAGATTGTGATTCAGAATGTGATTAGAGACACCTGTTGGCGCTACACTTTTTATATATATATATATATATATATATATATATATATATATATATATATATATATATATATATAAAATGTTTGATTAAGGTTTGCTATACTACCTTTGTGTTAGCTGACTCTCATTTTTATTTAATTTAAGCACAGCGCAGATTTTGTCACTTTGATACAGAATTCCTGCCACAAAATAACAAGAAAAAAATGAATAGTCCATTAAAAGATAACAATACCAGCTTTTTACTGTAATAATTCATCTTTAATCCAGGGATTTCCCACACAGTGCACTTTTTTCTGCCACTAGATGTCACCAGTCTGATGACTAGCATCATTCAACCTACTCCCTCTGAGCCCAGGTTGTTCAGCCTGTGACTGGACAGTGAAAGGAGAAGCAGCACAATAATGAGCTAATCACTCTGCTCCTTCCACCTATCAGCACATGAAATGCTACTTCCTCTCATACTCCAGTCCTACTGTATGAGGGCTGCAAGAGGGTGACACCGGGTCAAATTCAAGTCATTACATTGATTGAATAATAGCAAAAAAAAATACATTTATTGATGTCTTAATGGTTACAGAGCTGCATTGATTTGTGTCATTTGTATCTGTCTGTCTAGAGTTCAGAAATGTCTGATCACTGTGAATGTGCTGCCAGTCTATTACCCTCCTTACCACTCACATGCACCGTCATCCCAGAGAACCACAAGACCACTACAAATAGGGATACAACTGGAAAGGGAAGGGGGGGAGGGGGGATTAAAGATTTTATGCATGCCTGGATTTTTGCATGCCAGGCCTTTATAAACTTAGAAGGATGTGAAGTGTATGAGTACTTTAAAGTGTTACTAAACCCAGGACCCTGCATTCACTATATCTGGTCTCCCACAGTACACAGAACATGGAAATGTAATTATTTTAGTAAATATTAACTGCTAAATACCTTTTTCTCATCAGCAGTATAGGTAGGTGTACGTCAGTCTTTGCATAGGAGATAGCGTGCCCGGCGGTCCAGCGGGCCCAATGTCTGCCAGCGACCCGCAATCGCGGTGTACAGAGGCAGAACGGGGAACTCCCTATGTAAACAAGGCGATTCCCCGTTCTGCCAGATGACATGTCGGAGATCTTCTGTTCCAAGTCATCGGGAACAGAGATCTCTGTCCTGACCCAGTGAGCCCATCCCCCCTACAGTTAAAACACACCCAGGGAACACACGTAACCCCTTGATCGCCCCCTAGTGTTATCCCCTTCCCTGCCAGTGTCATTTTTACATTGATCAGTGCATTTTTATAGCACCGATCAATGTAATAATGTCACTGGTCCCCAAAAAGTATAATTAGGGGTCAGATTTGTCCGCCGCAATATCGCAGTCGAACTAAAAATCGCCGCCATTACCAGTAAAAACAATAAAAATAAATAAAAGTCCCTAAATCTACCCCATAGTTTGTAGACACGATAACTTTTGCGCAAACCAATCAATATATGCTTATTGTGACTATATATCGGCCTAAACTGATGAATAAATTAGATAAGACATGGTCAGAGTAGTTCTGCTGCACATGCTCAGTTTGGTCTCTATTACTGGAGAGAACATTTCCTTGTTGAGCTGAGCTTTTTAAGTCACATGGTATTGACATCATACATATGGGCGTGTATACAGATCCTAAATGACAACCCAGTCCCTTCCTCCTCCTCCATGCCCAGTAACTAAAAAAGAACACAGTGGGCGGGATGTCACATCTTAATTGATGGATGATCCGCTTCCCATAACAGCATGAGGACACAGGCTATAGTGGAAATCTCCTCCTACCTGAACACTCAGCACTCAGCAAACCCTGCAGTTTATCATGTGACCATGGTATACAGATCAGCCAAAAGGGTAATTAGTGGCAGTATTTTAAAGGAGAAGTCCAGCATGAGCTTGTTTGGCTGGGCTTCTCCTATGGGTCACAGGAGTGCAATTTGAATGATTATGGGAAATTATGGTTTTGCACAGAGTGGCCCCAATCCTCCTCTTCTGGGGTCCCTTTGCGGTGCTCCTGGCTCCTCCTGTTCTCGAGTGCCCCGTCGGAGAGCTGTTCTCCCTCGTGCGGATGCGCTCCCGTGTCCTGCTGCTGCATCCATTGACATAGACAGCAGGACTCGGCCCCCCTTCCCTTGTCATTGGATTTGATTGACAGCAGCAGGAGCCAATGGCTGCACTGCTATCAATCTATCCAATCAGGACCCTGAGACACCTGCTGGAGCTGATATGCTTGTCCCCTTCCCTTGAAAGACCAGGTTCAGGTAAGTAAAAAGGGGGGCCCTGGGGGGCAGCTGCATCACAGCAGGTTTTTCACCTTAATGGATAGAATGTATTAAGGTGAAAAACCTTGAGGGTTTACAACCCCTTTAGGCTCCTTTCACACTGGGGCGGGGGCGTTGTTGTAAGCGGCGCTTTACCGTCGGTATGCGTCCGCTAGCAGGGGCGGTTTTACCCCCCTGCTAGCGGCCGAGAAAGGGTTAAAACCAGCGAAAAGCGCCTCTGCAGAGGCGCTTTGCCGGCGGTGTAGCCGCGCCGTCCCATTGATTTTAATGGGCAGGAGCGGTAAAGGCCTTCACCGCTCCGAAGATTCTGCTAGCAGGACTTTTTTCCCCGTCCTGCCAGCGCATCGCTCCAGTGTGAAAGCCCTCGTGGCTTTCACACTGGAATTAAAGCAGCGGCACTTTCGGGTCATTTTGCAGGCGCTATTATTAGCGCAATAGCGCCTGCAAACTGCCCCAGTGTGAAAGGACCCTTAAGGTGTGCACCCCAAGGCTCAAACACACACATGCCTTTCTCTGCAGCCTCAGCTGCACAGGACAGTGAATGACAGGTCCCCAGGCTCTGTGAAGCCACATAGTAACATAGTCTGGTTGAAAAAAAAACCACAAATCCATCCAGTTCAACCAAATGAATAGGAAGTGCTCTGTGTTTAGCAGCTTCCTGTTCATTCACAAACTGAAGTATAGTAAACACAGTTTACTATGCTTCTGTTGTGAGTGAACACAGTGAGTGAGTGTGTTCACTGTGTTTATTTGGAAAAGTAAGAAGCTGGTAAATAACATATTAACTACCCCTTCCTTCTCTCTCGATTCTGAAATTTCCCCCGCAGCAGCTGGGGGGTGGAGGGAAGCCAGCAGCACTGCGGGGGCGCAACAAGGGGGGGGGGGGCACAGACAGTATGCGGAATCGGCACTGCACAGTGATTGATAAGAGTGTGCCCAGGCACACCTGGCACACCCCAGACGCATGCCTATGCTTGCCAGTTATAGTGGAACTAAAAACTTTATTTAGAAAGCATTGCTGGCAGGCAGGTTTTTATTGCTGTAGCATTTTACCTTCCTGCCAGCAGTGTTTTTTCTAAACGTATGCTGAGCTGGGCATTAGTTTCGTTAGTGTATAATCCTGGCATCTGTGGGGTGCCAGGAGGAATTAACTCCTGTGTTCATGTGCAAAAGTTACATCATCCTCAGCCGCCCAATCAAGATGGTCAATAAACGCCAGACCCAAAGAACACAACGCAAAAAGAGAGAATGCTACCATTTCTGCAAACTTCTATTAAATGCTGTGTTTAATACCACTCACAGGAATGAATAGATTGAAGCATCATATGTGTCATATACAGTGAACCCGACTTCGAATGTTCTCCAAGCTCCCTGCTTAACTCTCACCACCAGTTCACCCGGGGCCAGCGTTGAGGCATCTTGGAGCGTCGTGATTATATATTGATATGTAGTATGTTGTTTCATTTGAGTAACAAAGGCCACTGAAGTAGCGCTAGTGACTCACATTTATAATCATGCATTTTGTGAAAAATTTGTTGGTGTACATCAGGGTCCTCAAACTTTATAAAAAAAGGGCCAGTTTGCTGTCCATCAGACTTTACATAGTGCGCCATCATTGATGTCGGTAGAAGGAATAGTGCGCCATCATTGGTGTCAGTAGAAGGAATAGTGCGCCATCATTGGTGTCAGTAGAAGGAATAGTGCGCCATCATTGGTGTCAGTAGAAGGAATAGTGCGCCATCATTGGTGTCAGTAGAAGGAATAGTGCGCCATCATTGGTGTCAGTAGAAGGAATAGTGCGCCATCATTGGTGTCAGTAGAAGGAATAGTGCCCCATCATTGGTGTCAGTAGAAGGAATAGTGCGCCATCATTGGTGTCAGTAGAAGGAATAGTGCGCCATCATTGGTGTCAGTAGAAGGAATAGTGCCCCATCATTGGTGTCAGTAGAAGGAATAGTGCTCCATCATTGATGTCGGTAGAAGGAATAGTGCTCCATCATTGATGTCGGTAGAAGGAATAGTGCGGCATCATTGGTTTCGGTAGAAGGAATAGTGCGCCATCATTGGTTTCGGTAGAAGGAATAGTGCCCCATCATTGGTGTCAGTAGAAGGAATAGTGCGCCATCATTGGTGTCAGTAGAAGGAATAGTGCGCCATCATTGGTGTCAGTAGAAGGAATAGTGCGCCATCATTGGTGTCAGTAGAAGGAATAGTGCCCCATCATTGGTGTCAGTAGAAGGAATAGTGCGGCATCATTGGTTTCGGTAGAAGGAATAGTGCGCCATCATTGGTTTCGGTAGAAGGAATAGTGCGCCATCATTGGTTTCGGGAGAAGGAATAGTGCCCCATCATTGGTGTCAGTAGAAGGAATAGTGCCCCATCATTGGTGTCAGTAGAAGGAATAGTGCGCCATCATTGGTGTCAGTAGAAGGAATAGTGCCCCATCATTGGTGTCAGTAGAAGGAATAGTGCGCCATCATTGGTGTCAGTAGAGGGAATAGTGCAACTCCATTGGTACCAGTGGGAGGAATAGTAGTGCCTTATCATTGGTATCAGTGCGAGGAATAGTGCCCCATCATTGGTATAAATGGGTGGAATATTGCCTCCTTTTTAACATTTTTTAGGAGGAATTCTAGACAAAAGCCAGAGTACTGCTCAGGCACAATTGCCATTTATAAATTTTCCCCTAAATAAGGAAAACGTCCACGTTTTGCGTTCAGGTACACTGTAGAAGGGGATCTAAGCAATCACAGTGCTCCATTACTTGATACTGTTATGCCGTGTACACACGGGCGGACTTTTCGACCGGACTGGTCCGATGGACCGAATCCGGCGGACAATCCGACCGTGTGTGGGCTTCATCGGACCTTCAGCTGACTTTTTCTGTCGAAAATCAGACGGACTTTAGATTTGGAACATGTTTCAAATCTTTCTGCCGGAACTCCGCCGGACGCAGTTCCTATCGAAAAATCCGCTTGTCTGTATGCTAGTCCGACGAACGAAAACTGACGCTAGGGCAGCTATTGGCTACTGGCTATGAACTTCCTTATTTTAGTCCGGTCATAAGTCATCAAGTACGAATCCGTCGGACTTTGGTGTGATCGTGTGTAGGCAAGTCCGTTCGTTAGAGAGTCCGTCGAAAGTCCGTCAGAAAGACCGTCGGACCTTTGATGCCGAAAAGTCCGCCCGTGTGTGGGCTCCATCACACATTTTCCATCGGAATTTCCGACACACAAAGTTGGAGAGCAGGAGATAAAATTTTCCGACAACAAAATCTGTTGTCGGAAATTCCGATCGTGTGTACACAAATCCGACGGACAAAGTGCCACGCATGCTGAGAATAAATAAAGAGATGAAAGCTATTGGCCACTGCCCCGTTTATAGTCCCCACGTACGTGTTTTACGTCACCGCGTTCAGAATGATCGCATTTTCCGACAACTTTGTGTGACCATGTGTATGCAAGACAAGTTTGAGCCAACATCCGTCGGAAAAAATCCTAGGATTTTGTTGTCGGAATGTCCGAACAAAGTCCGACCGTGTGTACGGGGCATTACTGTGTGTACGCTCCATCGGACATTTGTTGGACTTTCCGCCAACAAATGTTGGCTAGCATGCTCTCAAATTTTCCGCCAACAAATGTGTGTTGTCGGACTTTCCGATCGTGTGTACACAAGTCCGTCGGACAAAAGTCCAAAACACGCATGCTCGGAATCAAGGACGAGCCGGAAGCGCTCGGTCTTGTAAAACTAGCGTTAGTAATGGAGATATCACATGACTATTGAACTTCCTTTTAATCGGCTTGCCATACGTCTTGTACGTCACTACGTTCGTAATTGTTGGCCAACATTTGTGTGACCGTGCGTATGCAAGACAAGTTGGAGCCAACACCCTTCAAACAAAATTCCACGGTTTTGTTGTCGGAAAGTCCGATCGTGTGTATGGGGCATAAGTTTAGGGAAACCAGGTAAAAAAAAGTGGGTAGAAGAAGAACGTAATGGATGGGTGACATCCGGAAAATGACAGGCAGCTATGATGTAAATCAAAAGACAAGGCCAAATGGAAAGCAGTGGTGGAAGCAAGGTTCTAAACTGGAAGTTCACCAAAGACCACAAGCAGTCATGGCGATGGTAAGAGCAATAGTAGGCTGTACAGTTGTAACTAATGCCCCGTACACACGGTCGGATTTTCCGATGGAAAATGTCCGATCGGAGCGTGTTGTCGGAAATTTCGACCGTGTGTGGGCTCCATCGGACATTTTCCATCGGATTTTCCGACACACAAAGTTTGAGAGCAGGATATAAAATTTTCCGACAACAAAATCCGTTGTCGGAAATTCCGATCGTGTGTACACAAATCCGACGGACAAAGTGCCACGCATGCTCAGAATAAATAAAGAGATGAAAGCTATTGGCCACTGCCCCGTTTATAGTCCCGACGTACGTGTTTTACGTCACCGCGTTCAGAACGATCGGATTTTCCGACAACTTTTGTGTGACCGTGTGTATGCAAGACAAGTTTGAGCCAACATCCGTCGGAAAAATCCATGGATTTTGTTGTCGGAATGTCCGAACAAAGTCCGATCGTGTGTACGGGGCATAAGTCTGAATACTACCGAGTCCCCTGTAATCCCAGTTTCAGCTGCTTGAATTAAAATATCATCAAACTGCGAAATCAGTGAGCAAATTTGATGTCTTTCCCGTCAATGGCCAGCCTAAAAAATATACTTCTAGATCAGCCATTCTCCACAAGGATTTCATAGGAACCCTACGATTCCTCCATAGGTTGCTTGGGGTACATTGAGCTGTAGTTTATTGTCCTCCCATCCGATGGTGTCTGCATAATTCCAGGTCCAAAGATTCTTGGAAGAGCGGAAGAGCGGCGTGACACCAAGAATCTTTTTTAGCTGTTTGTAAGGGTGGCATTTTGACCACCGCTGTAAGGGAGAGCATTCGTTCCTTTATCCTTTAATGAATTCATTTAGCAGTGGTTCCCTAAGACTTGAAAAATATTTAAGGGTTTCTCTGGGGTAAAAAGGTTGAGAAAGGCGGCTTTAGATGATGCTGAAAGCAGGACTGGCAAAAACGGTCAGAAATCAGCAGATCTTCACAGTTAACAGCTCTTGAGGACAAGTCCATCAGCCAATAACTAGTGTTACCTTCATATATTACTGGTGTTGAGAGTGTCTGTCGAGTGCTTAGACAAGTATACTCCTAGTATTTGTATGGGCATGTCTGTGTGCTGAACTATACAGGAGGAGGAGGACAGAGAAAAAACAGGAGACAGATAAAGTATTTAGTGGTTAGACAGTGAGGTTACGTCAATAAATATATATATATATATATATATATATATATATATATATATATATATATATATATATATCATATATATATATATATATATATATATATATATATATATATATATATATATATATATATATATATACATACATATATATATATATATATATATATATATATATATATATATATATACCGGTGTGTATATATATATATATATATATATATATATATATACACTACCGTTCAAAAGTTTGGGGTCACCCAAACAATTTTGTGTTTTCCATGAAAAGTCACACTTATTCACCACCATACGTTGTGAAATGAATAGAAAATAGAGTCAAGACATTGACAAGGTTAGAAATAATGATTTGTATGTGAAATAACATTGTTTTTACATCAAACTTTGCTTTCATCAAAGAATCCTCCTTTTGCAGCAATTACAGCATTGCACACCTTTGGCATTCTAGCTGTTAATTTATTGAGGTAAGCTGGAGAAATTGCACCCCACGCTTCTAGAAGCAGCTCCCACAAGTTGGATTGGTTGGATGGGCACTTCTGGCGTACCATACGGTCAAGCTGCTCCCACAACAGCTCAATGGGGTTCAGATCTGGTGACTGTGCTGGCCACTCCATTACCGATAGAATACCAGCTGCCTGCTTCTGCTGTAAATAGTTCTTGCACAATTTGGAGGTGTGTTTAGGGTCATTGTCCTGTTGTAGGATGAAATTGGCTCCAATCAAGCGCTGTCCACTGGGTATGGCATGGCGTTGCAAAATGGAGTGATAGCCTTCCTTATTCAGAATCCCTTTTACCCTGTACAAAGCTCCCACCTTACCAGCACCAAAGCAACCCCAGACCATCACATTACCTCCACCATGCTTAACAGATGGCGTCAGGCATTCTTCCAGCATCTTTTCATTTGTTCTGCATCTCACAAACGTTCTTCTTTGTGATCCAAACACCTCAAACTTGGATTCATCCGTCCACAACACTTTTTTCCAGTCTTCCTCTGTCCAATGTCTGTGTTCTTTTGCCCATCTTAATCTTTTTCTTTTATTGGCCAGTCTCAGATATGGCTTTTTCTTTGCCACTCTGCCCTGAAGCCCAAAATCCCGCAGCCGCCTCTTCACTGTAGATGTTGACACTGGTGTTTTGCGGGTACTATTTAATGAAGATGCCAGTTGGGGACCTGTGAGGCGTCTGTTTCTCAAACTAGAGACTCTAATGTGCTTATCTTCTTGCTTAGTTGTGCAACGCGGCCTCCCACTTCTTTTTCTACTCTGGTTAGAGCCTGTTTGTGCTGTCCTCTGAAGGGAGTAGTACACACCGTTGTAGGAAATCTTCAATTTCTTTGCAATTTCTCGCATGGAATAGCCTTCATTTCTAAGAACAAGAATAGACTGTCGAGTTTCAGATGAAAGTTCTCTTTTTCTGGCCATTTTGAGCATTTAATTGACCCCACAAATGTGATGCTCCAGAAACTCAATCTGCTCACAGGAAGGTCAGTTTTGTAGCTTCTGGAAGGAGCTAGACTGTTTTTAGATGTGTGAACATGATTGCACAAGGGTTTGCTAATCATCAATTAGCCTTCTGAGCCAATGAGCAAACACATTGTACCATTAGAACACTGGAGTGATAGTTGCTGGAAATGGGCCTCTATACACCTATGTAGATATTGCACCAAAAACTAGACATTTGCAGTTAGAATAGTCATTTACCACATTAGCAATGTATAGAGTATATTTGTTTAAAGTTAGGACTAGTTTAAAGTTAGCTTCATTTAAAAGTACAGTGCTTTTCCTTCAAAAATAAGGACATTTCAATGTGACCCCAAACTTTTGAACGGTAGTGTATATATATATATATATATACACCGGTGTATATATATATATATATATATATATATATATATATATATATATATATACCGGTGTGTATATATATATATATATATATATACTGTATATACTCTCACCAGCCACATTATTAGGTACACCTGTTCATCAGCTTGGTAATACAAATTGCTAATCAGCCAATCACATGGCAGCAACTCAATACATTTAGGAACCTAGACGTGGTGAAGGCGACTTGCTGAAGTTCAAACCGAGCATCAGAATGAAAAAGAAAGGGGATTTAGGTGACTTTGAAAGTGGGATGGTTGTTGGTGCCAGACGGCTGGTCTGAGTATTTCAGAAACTGTTGATCTACTGGGATTTTCACACACAACCATCTCTCGGGTTTACAGAGAATGGTCCAAAAAAGAGAAAATATCCAGTGGGCGGCAGTTGTGCGGAGGAAAATGCCTTGTTGATGTCAGAGGTCACAGGGGAATGGGCAGACTGGTTCAAGATGATAGAAAGGCAACAGTAACACAAATAACCACTTGTTACAACCAAGGTACGCAGAATGCCATCTCTAAAGGCACAACGCATCACACCTAAAAGCAGATGGACTACAGCTGCAGAAGACCACACCGCGTGCCACTCCTGTCAGCTAAGAACAGGTAACTGAGGCTACAATTCGCACAGGCTCACCAAAATTGGACAATCGAAGATTAGAAAAACATTGCCTGGTCTGATGAGTCTCGATTTCAGCTGCGACATTCAGATGGTGGGGTCAGAATTTGGCGTAAACAACATGAAGGCATGGATCCATCCTGCCTTGTATCAACAGATCAGACTGGTGGTGGTGTAATGGTGGGGGGGATATTTTACTTTCTTGGCACACTTTGGGCCCCTTAGTACCAACTGACCTTTGTTTAATGGGCACGGCCTACCTGAGTATTTTTGCTGACCATGTCCATCCCTTTATGACTACAGTGTCCCCATCTTCTGATGGTTCCTTCCAGCAGGATAATGCACCATGTCACAAAGATCAAATCAAGTGGCCAGCGAGTATATATATATATATATATATATATACACATATGCATTTAAAATTAAAGGAACCCTTTCTATTTCCAAAGTCTGTTGAAAAAGTGGTACCTTTTTATATTCCCTTCTTTCAGCTGATTAAAACATACTTTGTTCTTCCTGAAAACGTAGGGACTATCAGCACTGTTACTCATATGCAAATGTTGTCTTTTTTTGTCAGAAGTGAACAGCTGGGCCCTCATCTCCCACCACTCCCCATGGCTGTTAACCTGCTCTAAAGAGATCAATGACCATCCAAGGAAGGGCAAAGGAGTCTTTTATCTGCAGGCTGCGATTCACACCAATGGTGGCACCTAAGGCCCCTTTTCATACCAGCAGACCGATCGGGTCCATCTGTCCGTTTTTCAGGCGGACCCGATTGGCCCACCCATTGTCCTCTATGGGGTGGCGGATGTCAGCGGACATGTGTCTGCTGATACACGCCGAGCATCCGATCCGACAAAATCCGCTGAAAACAGGCGATACATTCACCATCCGTTCAGCGGGTCGGATCGGATGATGACAATCGGATGGAAACGGACATGCAGTCGGTTTCCATCCGACCGTCCCATAGAGGAGAGATCCCCGGTGAGCAGATGGATTCCGCTCAGATGGATCCGCCCCGTGTGAAAGGGGCCTTATGGGGAAACAACTGGATCCTGGGCGATAGACTGGAGTTGTAAAACAAAAAACCCGCGCTGGCAACTCACCATAAGAAATAAATAAAATAAATAATATATAAAAGAAATATATATGAAATATACAAGTGCACAAATGCTATGAGCTGTGTAGAATTAGAAAAAGAGCCACTTGAGAGCTATGCGACTAGAAGAAAATTCAATGTCGCTACACTAGTGCAATTAGAAAATATGACATATAAATTGTTATTCATGACCACAAACACAGGTATAAAAATAGTAATAAATCATGATAAGATAAAATGTTCACAAAATATTGTAGATTGTGTAAAATTGGCAGAGGAGCCACTGGGAACTATGCGACTAGAGATAAATTGTATGTCGCTGCACTGGTGCAAAAAAGTGTGACATAGATAGACTGGAGTTCACTGTTTACTTACTGATTATGAATTTGTGAGTTGTTTAAAGTGTATCTAAACCTAAAAACTGTCCTTAGATACAGTGTCTGCATTAGTTTTCCTTTCTCAGACTGTTCTTCTATTTTTACCTGGTGATCCTACTACTAACATACTTCCAGTCGTAGAGTGACAACCCCTCACTCACCACTTAGCCTTCTATATTAGGGCTAGTTTACACTTGCTTCAAAACAAGGCTTTGGACATGCTTTGGTAAAGCTCTCTGAATGCCAGTCAAAGCCCCTGTCACTAAATAAAATGGTTCGCTTAAAGTCCTGTTTACACCTTGCTTTTGCTTGGTGCTTCGATGAGGCTTCGATGAGGCTTTGGTGGAGCTTGATGGGGCTTTGATGGGGCTTTGGTGGAGCTTCGATGGGGCTTTGATGGGGCTTTGATGGGGTTTTGATGGGGCTTTGGTGGAGTTTTGATGGGGCTTTGATGGGGCTTAAGTGAGGCTTTGTGGGGCTTCGATGAGGCTTCGAAGGAGCTTTAGTGAGGCTTCGGTGGGGCTTCGATGAGGCTTTGGTGGAGCTTTGATGGGGATTTGGAGCTTCGATGAGGCTTCGATGGGGCTTTAGTGAGGCTTCGTGGGGCTTCTATGAGGTTTCAGTGAGGGTTCCGTGAGGCTTTGGTGGGGCTTCAAGTGAGCTTTGCCATAGACTTCCATGAAGGCTTTGAAGACACTTTGAGTCACCACTAAAGCTACATGGGGTAGAATTTTTGAAGCAAAGCCAAAGCAAAGCAAAAGCAGGTGTAAAAAGGACTGTAAGCTAACCATTTTATTTAGTAACAGGAGCTTTGAATGGCGTCCAGAGAGCTTTAACAAAGCGTGTCCGAAGCCACGTTTTCAAGCAAGTGTAAACTAGCCGTTAATGTGTGTTGTAGCCAAAGCAAATGTAAATAAGCCCTTAGTACAAAAGAAACAAGATAGGACTATGGATACTCTTATGTTGTGCATACCATAGACGGGAGTGGTTCTGTAGTGCTCATGCATAGCTGGGATCAATGTAAAAGATTAAGGCAGCACAGGCAGAGTCCACAGGAAGTTATCAGGCTCACAAGATTTCTGGCAGGATCAACAGGTATTTTTTAAACGTATTAAACACACACCAAAATCGTTAACATATTAAACAAACCATGAAGGGTTAAATCAAAGAAGTTCAGTGATAGGGTTTACATACCTCCCAACTTTTGGAGACGGGAATGGGACACGCCCCCTTAAAGGAGTATTCCACAAAACAATATTAGTTAAAACCAGTGCTTTTTTTAAATCACTGCTATTCCTTTATACTGGCTTTAAAAAAAAATACAAATGCAGAAATTTAGAAATTGGATGAAAGGTTTAGCAATGGAAAGATAGGCAGCTGTGTTTGCCCTAGTTAAACTTGTCAGTACTGTGCTGGCAGATAGCATTATCAGGTGTATACGATGTATGAACACTTTCTGTCCTAACAAAGAATGATATATTTAGAAGCTGAGTTTCTTGCATTATAGATTAATGAGAGTAGACTTAATCCCTTGCACACACTACAGTGGGGTTGCATGAAAAAAAAAACTGGCAGCTTGGGTCAGGGCCACTGTACTAACCATGCAAGGTTAGTGCAGCGATCTCTCCCGCTGAGCTGTTGTGTTCTGACAGGGGCTGCTGGTTTTCCAGCATGCAAGTCCAACAGAACCTAATTGAACTTCTGTCGAACAGACTGACATACAGTATCTCACAAAAGTGAGTACACCCCTCACATTTTTGTAAATATTTTATTCTATCTTTTCATGTGACAACACGGAAGAAATGATACTTTGCTACAATGTAAAGTAGTGAGTGTACAGCTTGTATAACAGTGTAAATTTGCCGTCCCCTCAAAATAACTCAACACTCAACTATTAATGTCTAAACCGCTGGCAACAAAAGTGAGTACACCCCTAAGTGAAAATGTCCAAATTGAGCCAAATTAGCCATTTTCCCTCCCCAATGTCACGTGACTCATTAGAGTTACAAGGTCTTAGGTGTGAATGGGGAGCAGGTGTGTTAAATTTGGTGTTATCGCTCTCACTCTCTCATACTGGTCACTGGAAGTACAACATGGCACCTCATGGCAAAGAACTCTGAGGATCTGAAATTTTTTTTTGTTGCTCTACATAAAGATGGCCTAGGCTATAAGAAGGTTGCCAAGACCCTGAAACTGAGCTGCAGCACAGTGGCCAAGACCATACAGCAGTTTAACAGGACAGGTTCCACTCAGAACAGGCCTCGCCATGGTCGACCAAAGAAGTTGAGTGCACGTGCTCAGCATCATATCCAGAGCTTGTTTTTGGGAAATAGATGTATGAGTGCTGCCAGCATTGCTGCAGAGGTTTAATTGGTGGGGGGGGGTCAGCCTGTCAGTGCTCAGACCATAAGCCGCACACTGCATCAAATTGGTCTGCATGGCTGTCATCCCAGAAGGAAGCCTTCTACAGATGTTGCACAAGAAAGCCCACAAATGGTTTACTGAAAACAAGCAGACTAAGGACATGGATTACTGGAACCCTGTCCTGTGGTCTGATGAGACCAAAGAAACTTTTTTTGTTCAGATGGTGTCAAGCGTATGTGGCGGCAACCAGGTGAGGAGTACAAAGACAACAGTCAAGCATGGTGGTGGGAGTGTCATGGTCTGGGGCTGCATAAGTGCTGCCGGCACTGGGGAACTACAGTTTATTGAGGGAACCATAAATGGCAACATGTTGAGTGCACGTGCTCAGCGTCATATCCAGAGGTTGTCTTTGGGAAATAGACGTATGAGTGCTGCCAGCATTGCTGCAGAGGTTGAAGGGGTGGGGGAGGGGTCAGCCTGTCAGTGCTCAGACCATACGCCGCACACTGCATCAAACTGGTCTATATGGCTGTCGTCCCAGAAAGAAGCCTCTTCTAAAGTTGATGCACAAGAAAGCCCGCAAACAGTTTGCTGAAGACAAGCAGACTAAGGACATGGATTACTGGAACCATGTCCTGTGATCTGATGAGACCAAGATAAACTTATTTGGTTCAGATGGTGTCAGGTGTGTGTGGTGGCAACCAGGTGAGGAGTACAAAGACAAGTGTGCCTTGCCTACAGTCAGGCATGGTGGTGGGAGTGTCATGGTCTGGGGCTGCATGAGTGCTGCTGGCACTGGGGAGCTACAGTTCATTGA
The DNA here is from genome assembly GCA_037952835.1 of Lithobates septentrionalis. Lineage (NCBI taxonomy): Eukaryota > Metazoa > Chordata > Amphibia > Anura > Ranidae > Lithobates > Lithobates septentrionalis. The sequence continues at coordinate 251,404 of JBBDGP010001876.1, read as the reverse complement.
TGGAACCATGAATGCCAACATGTACTGTGACACACTGAAGCAGAGCATGATCCCCTCCCTTCAGAGACTGGGCCGCAGGGCAGTATTCCAACATGATAACGACTCCAAACACCTCCAAGATGACCACTGCCTTGCTAAAGAAGCTGAGGGTAAAGGTGATAGACTGGCCAAGCATGTCTCCAGACCTAAAGCCTATTGAGCATCTGTGGGGCATCCTCAAATGGAAGGTGGAGGAGTGCAAGGTCTATAACATCCACCAGCTCTGTGGTGTCGTCATGGAGGAGTGGAAGAGGACTCCAGTGGTAACCTGTGAAGCTCTGGTGAACTCCATGCCCAAGAAGGTTAAGGCAGTGCTGGAAAATAATGGTGGCCACACAAAATATTGACACTTTGGGCCCAATTTGGACATTTTCACCTAGGGGTGTACTTACTTTTGTTGCCAGTAGTTTAGACATTAATGGCTGTGTGTTGAGTTATTTTGAGGGGACAGCAAATTTACACGGTTATACAAGCTGTACACTCACTACTTTATATTGTAACAAAGTGTCATTTCTTCAATGTTGTCACATGAAAAGATAGAATAAAATATTTACAAAAATGTGAGGTCTGTACTCACTCTTGTGAGATACTGTACACACGTGCCGAATGTCTACTAACCAGCTGTTGTCTCCCAACATTTGGCCCCTGTGTACCGAGCTTTAGACCAGTTTTTCTCGCCTGCAGAACCCTGGGGTGGCATTTAGGTTCCCCCAAGTGCTACGAGCACAAGACCCAGTTTGCCCTGGATCAGAGGTGGATGAGAGGACTTTGTAATGGGGTAATGGGGGAAACTCTGGCCTGATGAGGGGAAGCTATCACAGAGGGACTCTGGTGTGATGGCTAAAGTAGTGTTTTAACTAGGGTGCTATTTGGGCTCCCCCCCCCCCCCCCCAGGGTGCCGCAAGATATTTATCTCTTCCCATTTCTCCAAATTAAGGTTTTCTTGTTGCAAGTCATTAAATAATTGGTTCTGAAGAAGCAGAAATGTAAAACGCGTCAACCATCCTTTTGACATTTGTTGTAACTATTACTGTTGAACCTTATGAGAATAGCTCCATTGTTTTTATAGTTTTTTTCTATGTATTAACTTTTGTAAAATAAATTGATTGAAATTTATTAAGTGCATGAACTCCTCTATGGTACCGTGATAATCCGTCATGTTGGTTCTTTGTTTATAAAACAGGGTGCCGCAAGCATGAAGCCCAGTATTGCCCTGGATCAGCGATGGATGAAAGGACTCTGTGATCTGGGGGGGGTGCTCTGTGGTGATAGGGAAACTCTGGTGTGATGGAGGACTCTGTCATGGAGATACTCTGCAGTTATGGGTAAAGCAGTGTTTCTCATCAGGGTGCTGCAGCATCCAGGGGTGCCATGTGGGCTTCACCAGGGTGCCATGAGCATGAGACCCAGTATGCCCTGGATTAGAGATCGATGCACGGACTGTGGTGATGGAGGATTCTAATGTGATGTGAAAACTCTGCTGTGATGGAGGGGCTCTTTCATGGGGATACTGTAATGTGGTGGGGGGGCCTCTGACTCTGTGGTGATGGGGAGCCTCTGATGTATAGGGGTGACTTTGATGTGATGGGTGGCTCTGATGTGATGGGAGGCTCTGATGTGATGGGTGACTTTGATGTGATGGGGGGCTCTGATGTGAAGAGGGGGCTTTGATGTGATGGGAGGCTCTGATGTGATGGGAGGCTCTGATGTGATGGGAGGCTCTGATGTGATGGGGGGCTCTGATGTGATGGGAGGCTCTGATGTGATGGGGGGCTCTGATGTGATGGGGGGCTCTAATGTGATGGGAGGCTCTGATGTGATGGGAGGCTCTGATATGATGGGAGGATCTGATGTGATGGGAGGCTCTGATGTGATGGGAGGCTCTGATGTGATGGGAGGCTCTGATGTGATGGGAGGCTCTGATGTGATGGGGGGCTCTGATGTGATGGGAGGCTCTGATGTGATGGGGGGCTCTGATGTGATGGGGGGCTCTAATGTGATGGGGGGCTCTGATGTGATGGGAGGCTCTGATGTGATGGGGGGCTCTGATGTGATGGGAGGCTCTGATGTGATTGGAGGCTCTGATGTGATGGGAGGCTCTGATGTGATGGGGGCTCTGATGTGATGGGAGGCTCTGATGTGATGGGGGGCTCTGATGTGATGGGAGGCTCTGATGTGAAGGGAGGCTCTGATGTAAAGAGGGGGTTCTGATGTGATGGGGGGCTCTGATATGATGGGAGGCTCTGATGTGATGGGGGGCTCTGATATGATGGGAGGCTCTGATGTGATGGGGGGCTCTGATGTGATGGGAGGCTCTGATGTGAAGAGGGGGTTCTGATGTGATGGGGGAACCTCTGAAAGTGGTTGTGTGCATCCTCTCAGGCTTCGAGTTGACGTGAGTGTGTGCCGCTTCCAGCTTGCTCCCACTGTGATTTTACATAGCAGAAGCTAATCAGCGGGTCCCGGGGGATATCGGGTCCGCGGGACCCACTGTGTAAAATCCCTGCGGAAGCGAGCAGCGGCAGGGCATACTCACGCTCAAATCCTGGAAGTGCAGAATCACATATATATATATATATATATATATACGTGATTCTGAGCAGAGTGGCCAACCTGTAGCAATAAATCTGCTATCGGGAAGTGGTTAAAGGGTACTTCCACTTTTACACTCAAATTTAAAGAAAACCCAACTATATGTTTTATGTTATATGATCATTCGTTACACTGACAGAATGCCAGTCTGCCTATGTAAACAGGGTAGACTGTCATTCTGTGATTACAGAAGACATGGATCCTGTGTTCCTGTGAAGCGGAAACACAGATCCATGTCTTCCAGTAGTAAAAGCACCTCCCCCACCATAACCAAGCACTGGTCAGGCACACATTTAACGCTTTGGTCGCCCCTGATGTTACCCTTTTTCCTGCCAGTGTCATTAGTACAGTGACAGTGCATATTTTTAGCACTGATCAGTGTATTAGTGTCACTGGTCCCCAAAAAGTGTCAAAAGTATCAGTTAGGTGTTCGATTTGTCCGCTGCAATATCGCAATCCTGCTATAAGTCGCTGATCCCCGCCATTACTAGTAAAAAAAAAAAAAAATGTCTCATTGTTTTTAGATGGTGTAACTTTTGCGCAAACCAATCAATATCCGCTTATTGGGATTTGTTTTGATCAAAAATATGTAGCAGAATACATATTGGCTTAAATTGATGAAGAAATTCGATTTTTAAAATTTTTTTATTGAATATGTTTTATAGCAGAAAGTAAAAAAAATTTTTTTTTTTTCAAAATTGTCGGTCGTTCTTTGCTTCTAGTGCAAAAAAACCCCAAAAAACGCAGAGGTGATCAAATACCACCAAAAGAAAACTGTATTTGTGGGGAAAAAAAATACATCAATTTTATTTGGGTACAGGGTCGCACGAACGCGCAATTGTCAGTTAAAGCAGTGCCATATCGCAAAAAATGGCCGGGTCAGGAATGGGGGGTAAACCTTCCAGAGGTGAAGCGGTTAAGAAACAACCAGACTCATTTCACATCAGTGCCGCTCGCAGTCTAGAAGTCTCTGTGTCATTGACAAAGTATGAATGTCACGGACTGTATAAAAACCAGCCCGATTTGTAGACCATATTCGTCTTATGCCAACAGCACAGTCTGGACATGATACCATAAATTTCACGCTGTCTCTATATAGTAGCTACATTCACATCACATGTTTTGCTCCATGATACAGCTGTTCTCTGTTATGGGACCTTTTTTAAAGTGTCCTTTTTGTGCAGCTGTCCCCCCCCATCCTGGCCTCTATTACTGTAAATCAGCCTTCAGCATGGATAAGTAGGATCACAGATTTGGATTGGTAATTACTCCCCATCCCCTCCTGTGCTGTGGTATCTGGTATGGTTACAAGTCATGTGAAGAATGCAATTTATTAATACGCAGGCATATAAATACTTTCCAGTTACTATATCCATCCTCTCCATATATTTATGACTACTGCCTGTTTTGAGTGTTAAGCCTCTCTCTGCAATTTTAGTCATGTTTTACAGGATGGAACAAACTTGTTTAATTGCTGCTAAATTGCAGCTGTCTGCGCATATACCTCTCTCTTCTCAGATACACACACACACATCGCCAATTGCTCCGTACCAATTGTAAGACATGCACTAGTAAGGTATCTGGTAAAGAGGGTCATGTGATCTCTCTCATCAACTTCCACTATGAACCTAAAGCGTATCTAAACATAAAAGCAAATATGTAATATATTGCAGCATACTAAACCTTAAATACGTGCCCCTGGACGACATCAGATTGTGACGAAACGTACGTCGGGAGAAGTGACGTGTGTCAGGGCTGGCTTAGCCCTTCCTTCTCTGAGCTGGCTGCTCACCTGTCGGCTAATTGCCAGCTCTCATCTCTCTCCACAGTTAACCAGCTGTTGTGGATCTGCTCGTCAGTCCCGCCTACTTAAAGATCTCCAGCTCACTTCATTCCTGCCTTCGCCTTGGTCACATCGCAAGAAACCATGTCCTGTGTTCCTGTTTAAAGACTGACTTTGCTGACATACCTTCTGGCTCCTTATTCAGCTTGCTTTTCCTCTACTTGGATCCCTGACTTCTGGCCTGGCTGATTACCCGATCTGGTTACTGAACTCTGGCTTTGCTGATTACCCGATCTGGTTACTGAACTCTGGCTTGGCTGACTACCCGATCCGGTTACTGGACTCTGGCTATGCTTTGACTACGCTTACTCTATTTACCTTTTTATTTTTATTAATAAACAAGTGTGATTTTACTGTACTTCTGTCTCGGTCTGGTTCATGGTTTCTGACAACGTGCTGACGTCATCGCGTAACAGTCCTGAGAGGATGGGTGTTTGTGAGCCGGCCGGCTTTTTCATACGATGCTTAGTTTTAAGCTTTCTATGTAAGTGCAATTCTTTATTAAAATATCAGTGCTTTACCTGATTTACACTATGGAGAGCCTTTTTTATTTCTGGGTATGCGGATCTGATGTATGCTTATGAACATTGGAGAGATCGAGGTACTGGGTTCTGGCTTATACCCTGTTTGTAACATTCAAGCACTCTCTTGTGAGCTGACATTTTCATACTTCCAGGATAAAGGCTCTGGCTGGGTTAATAGCCGCAAGCTTATATTGCTTGCCTTCTGGTAAGCTTGCACTCTGTGTGGTGGAGGTGCACATGTCTGTTGTGGTGTCATTTGAGATTTCTTCACTTAATTCAACTATCAAGTTATTTTATACTGTTTATTGGACTATGTTCTACATCATGGATTTATATGCTTTTTAAGTGTTTTTATTATTTCACTTATTCAGTTCTGTTAGCGCAGCTCCATTTTGACCAGATGTCATATGACGGGGGCGCGCATTGCGGCGATCATTGTTGCGGTGTGTCAGGCTGACACACCGCAACTACGATCTCGGTAAAGAGCCTCTGACAGAGACTCTTTACCACGTGATAAGCCGTGTACCACGGCTGATCACGATGTAAACAGGAAAAGCCGTTGAACAGCTTTTCCTCACTCGCGTCTTTCAGACGCGAGTAGAGGAGAGCCGATTGGCTGATCTCCTGACGGGGGGGGGGGGGGGTCTGTGCTGATTATCAGCACAGCCCCCCCTCGGATGTCCACCCAGGACCATCAGGGATGCCACCAGACCACCAGGGATGGCCACCACACTGGACCACCAGGTATGCCACCCTAGACCACCAGGGAAATGCCAATCAGTGCCCAGGCAGCTGCCAATCAGTGCCAAATCAAAATGCCTGCCAGTGCCACCAGTGATGCCTATAAGTTAAATCTATCAGTGCCAGCCATCAGTGCCCATCAATGCCGCCTTTCTGTACCCATCAGTGCCATTTATCAGTGCCACCCATAAGTACCCATCAGTGCAGCTTTTCAGTGCCCATCAGTGCCGCCTATCAATGCCCATCAGTGCCGCATATCAGTGCCACCTATCAGTGCCCATCAGTGCCAGCTCATCGGTGCCACCTCATCGGTGCTGCTTTATCAGTGCCCATCAGTGAAGGAGAAAACGTACTTATTTACAAAATTTTATAACAAAAACAAAGAAAAACGTTTTTCTTCTCAAAATTTTCGGTCTTTTTTTATTCGTTTAGCAAAAAATAAAAACAGCAGAGGTGATCAAAAATCACCAAAAGAAAGCTCTATTTGTGGGAACAAAATGATAAAAATTTAGTTTGGGTACAGTGTAGAATGACCGCGCAATTGTCATTTAAAAAGTGACAGCCCTGAAAGCTGAAAATTGGCCTGGGCAGGAAGGTGCGAAAGTGCCCGGTATTGAAGTGGTTAATTTGATATTTTTTGAGGTGTGTATTCTACCTAGAGCTTGCAGCTTGTTTGTCACTATTGAGTAGCACGGTCTATTTAAACCTTAAATATGGTGGCTGTGTTTGTTTTCTTCTTTTTTTTTTTTTTGGTGTCTTTTTCCTTTATTTTCACCTGATGATCCAGCCAGGAAGTCTGTTATTTTCAACTTCCCTCAACAGACCAAGTTGTACAGCAAAAAATGGTAGTTAGGGGTGGTTACAATGATCGGCTTTTATTAATTTGGGAGTGAATCTAATAATAAGCTTGTCTGTGTACTGGTATATGTTCACGAGCATTAGCTGCACGGGAATGAGCAGTAGCTGCAGGAGAATGAGCATCAGCTACACAAGAATCAGCATTAGCTGTATGAGAATTAGCATTAGCTAAACTAGTTTGCTGACACCTAGGCAGTCGAAACCTTGCCCCCCCCCCCCCCCCCCGCCCCCCTTACAGGTTTCAGGAGGTTTCTCAAGTGCGAGATCTTGTGGGATAATATTGAAGTAAGACGTGTGCATGTCAGCCGCTAGATGGAGATGACCATCACTATTTTACATTACACCCATGTAGACTGCACCAAAGTTTTTTTAAAAACTGTCAGCTGAAAAAAAGATGAGCTTTTAGGATAAAAACTGTAATGTGAACCTGGTTTATGTATTTTAAGTTGTTATTGGGTATATTACATTAATGTAGTATTTTCTTTATAAAGTCTAGTTTTCTTTTCTTCAAGTTTTTTTTTCTATCTTTTGTAAACAATTTAAGAAAGCTTCATTGTAATTTTGTTTCAAGATCTTGTCAAGATTTTGTTCCAAGATCAAATCAAAATTATTTTAATCTGTTGTTGTAGGGCCCTTAAACAGCATAGGGCCAATAGACCTACTCTGCCCATTTGGTAATCTGGCACTGAGCTAAGCCTTCCTAATACAAAAAGTGTGCTTCTGGCCGAATCACTAAAAAAGAAAAGGAATGCAGCTACCATATTTAAAGAGAAACTGCACTTTTGTTGATAAAAAAAACATTCCCCTCTGGGTGATCTAGATATATTGCAGGGATTTTAACAAACTTTGTTGCAGATTCTTACCGTTTGAAGAAATCCCTGGGTGTTTGTCTGTGTCCATGTGGCAAGTGAATCTAATGGGAGTGGTTTCATAATTATCAAGCAGCTGCTGCACCTGCCAGGCTCTAATATGGGAGGTTGCAGGGTCTGCATCCCTTTAGATGTGATTTCCTACTGGGAATATCCCACCAGAAATCACATTTTTGTTGCAGGGGATGCCTGAAATCTGACTTGTATCTTAGTGCAGACTTCTGGGAAAATCAGTGTGCCAATCACAGAAGCAGGAAATTATGTTTCTGGGGGGCCATGTTGCATTGCATTTACAGAAAATTACAGTGCTGCAGAGGTACTTTTTAATAACATTCAATTACAATATGACTTGTATACGCTATATTCTTTTTTTAATTTGCCCACGAAGTGGAGCTGACCTTTAAGAAATGTTAAGCTGCAATCTATTACATTTTTGTTTGGGGGTTTAGATACACTTGAAAGCAACCCTGTCACAAAATTAAAAGTGAGCAATTAAGATTCTCCTTTAAAATTTTATATTTACCAATCCCTCTACTGCAGTGGTTCTCAACCTGGGGGTCGGGACCCCCTCGGGGGTCAAATGATGTTTTGCCAGGGGTCACCAAATCCTTGGCTGTTCCTGAAGCCCGCACTGCTCTCCCAGCCTTTTTGCGGCCTCCTAGCAGGGCTGCCCCTGGAGCTAACAGCTGCCAACTCAGTCTCTTTGCAGCCGCCCATTCAGTTCATGACATGGGTGAGGGGCAGAGACTAGAAGTCAGCTGACTGGTGAGGAATGTGAAGTGGGAGGGGCTGGAGGAGACCCTATCTCCTGATTTCGGCATAGGTGTCACTGCTACAAGACACCACAAAGTTGGAGACACATGGAGTAACACTACCTGAGATTAGAGTTGCCATTAAAAGGTCCCCACTACAGTTCTCAGATCAGCAGATGACCTTGATCAAGAGCACCTTAGTTGGCTGATCAGAACTCCCCGCCAACACTGCCACTTATCCCATTCCCCCTACCCCCCACCAAGAAGAGAAGGAATAAAAATAGAGAATACATGGAAGGGAGAGGAAAAGAGGGGGGGGGGACAAAGAAAAATGGAGAGAAAGAATAAGAACAAGAAAGATGGCTAGAAAGAGGGATGGGGGAAAAAAACAAGAAATTAGGATAGAGAGAGATAAAAGGGAAAGAAAGGAGAACAAAAAGGAAAAAGAGTGGTACATCCTAAAATGTACCATCAGGGTTTTATTACTGTATGAGTGTTAGGGACTCAGGGAGTGCTAAATGTCCGTGGGTTAGGGGCGAAATTACTTGTCTTGCCCTGGGTACTATTCAATATTCCTATCGCACACGTTCCTGGTAAAATGGCACATAAATAGTGGGTGCTGCAGCGATTACCAGTTGGGTCCTGGAAGCATCAGACAAACGTACATCTTCGCCAGCACACCATGGATCAGCAAAAAGTTGTCCAAGAAGGTTTTTAATGAAAAGAAGTCACATCACAAAGAAGGTGCAACGTTTCGGGGCCACGCAGGATCCCTTTGTCAGACGTTGCACCTTCTTTGCACCTTCTTTGTGATGTGACTTCTTTTCATTAAAAACCTTCTTGGACAACTTTTTGCTGATCCATGGTGTGCTGGCGAAGATGTAGGTTTGCCTTGGGTGCTGACAACCCACGCTATGAAAATAATTTTACCGTTGGGGGTCTCCACAACTTGGGAAATTTTATCAAGGGGTCACGGCACTAGAGGGTTTGAGAACCACTGCTCTACTGGATCCCAACAATCTTCACTCTCTTCAAGAGCTGTATCCATCACACTTCTGGTAGTGTAAACATCTTTACCTTGTGTAAAAGCAAGGTAGCTTTAATTCACAAGCCAATGTTCCAGAATGGTGCAGAATCCCCTGTCAAGGTTCTCCTTGAGAAAAGGATATAAAACGGTTTCAAAATGTTGGCTTGTGGTGCTCATTTCCTAATGGGAACGGAAATCCCGTTCCATGGGAAACATGGACCAACAGGGGTATCTGAGATATGGGTAACCGCCCAGGGTATCCCTCAGGTACAATTGTGCTACATTACAACAGGTCCACCGGCTAGAGATTTTAGGAAGCCTATAAATGAGAGTTGAAGTTGTTCTCATGTCATACTAGTTTCAAGCCTGTGCTTGATCCTCGAATCAAGATCTTAGGTTATAGTAAAGTTTTTAGACAAAGAGTAGTGGAATTGTTGGTGGACCACTATAAAAGAGGTTTTGTGCAGGTGGCTGAAGTGAGTAATGCATTGAAGATGGACTAGTCAGTTACACAACCGGTAGGGTGACTACCCAGATGGAAATTAGTAAAAGGTGTATTGGGTCTCCCCCTCACAAGTAGACCTAATGATACCAGTTCCCGTTCCATGGGAAACATGGACCAACAGGGGTATCTGAGATATGGGTAACCGCCCAGGGTATCCCTCAGGTACAATTGTGCTACATTACAACAGGTCCACCAGCTAGAGATTTTAGGAAGCCTATAAATGAGAGTTGAAGTTGTTCTCATGTCATACTAGTTTCAAGCCTGTGCTTGATCCTCGAATCAAGATCTTAGGTTATAGTAAAGTTTTTAGACAAAGAGTAGTGGAATTGTTGGTGGACCACTATAAAAGAGGTTTTGTGCAGGTGGCTGAAGTGAGTAATGCATTGAAGATGGACTAGTCAGTTACACAACCGGTAGGGTGACTACCCAGATGGAAATTAGTAAAAGGTGTATTGGGTCTCCCCCTCACAAGTAGACCTAATGATACCAGTTCCCGTTCCATGGGAAACATGGACCAACAGGGGTATCTGAGATATGGGTAACCGCCCAGGGTATCTCTCAGGTACAATTGTGCTACATTACAACATATCCACCAGCTAGAGATTTTAGGAAGCCTATAAATGAGAGTTGAAGTTGTTCTCATGTCATACTAGTTTCAAGCCTGTGCTTGATCCTCGAATCAAGATCTTAGGTTATAGTAAAGTTTTTAGACAAAGAGTAGTGGAATTGTTGGTGGACCACTATAAAAGAGGTTTTGTGCAGGTGGCTGAAGTGAGTATTGCATTGAAGATGGACCAGTCAGTTACACAACTGATAGGGTGACTACCCAGATGGAAATTAGTAAAAGGTGTATTGGGTCTCCCCCTCACAAGTAGACCTAATGATACCAGTGAGTTCTTCAACATGAGAAAATGGAGAAATTGAATTCTTCCTGGTCTACTATAAAAGAGGTTGTGTGCAGGGGACTGCAGTGAGCATCGCGTTGAAGATAGGACAGCCATGTTTTCCAAATGGTAGGTTGACCACCCAGACGGAGGAAAGGAGAAAGTTGTCCTGTGTCCTCCCACCCCATAAGTAGACCTGATGATGCCAGTGAATTCCACAATTTGAGGGATTGGAGAAGTGGAGGGTTGTATGCAGAAGACAAGAGGAGACAAAGGTAAGAGAACAGATGCCCTGCATCCTCTGCACCCCACAAGTAGACCTGATGATGCAAGTAAGTTATACAACTTGTAAAGATGAAGAGGTGACTTGTAAAGTATGGTAGGAAAAAAAAAAAAAGTAAGTCCCATAATACTGTGGTAGCATGATAGGAGGACATGCACATACATAGACCTGTGGTGGTCCAAATAGTCATAGTCATAGATAGCGGGAGCAATTAGTAAACCAAAGATCATATCCAAAGATTTTTTTATGTAGCGGGATAATGTCTAAGGTACCCTTTCTCAGAAAAGTTAAATCATACCAAAAGATTGTAATTCAGCTTTTAGTTGGGCTACGATATTAGGGCAAATGTTACATGGCTGAGATTTTTACAGCTTCATAAATAACCCTTCATTTTCCATAAGGTTTTAATCCTTCTCCCAATCTGAGAATCCATGTGTATCAATACTGAATGACCAAGAGAGTAAAACGCCTGATGTATAATTTAAAAACCTTCCCATTAAAGGGACATTAGAGGAGCTTTTGCTTTGTCTTTGACATGTGCTTCCATTTTTCTGGAGAATTGACCATATTATGGGCCCTAATTGTTTACTGCTGCTATTGCTCAGGTCAAGTTGATGTTTCTGGAGCATTTACTAGAAATTTAGGGCACATGTGGGAAACAAAGGGAAACCATTATGGTTTGCAGTCGATTTTATTTAAGTTGTTTTTTTATGATGATTATACATATTTAAAATTAAACTTCATGCAGATTTAAAAGGCATTTCCGTTAATTATCAATATACCCTAAATGTATATTTCTTAAGCAAGCAGTTTAAGTGTCTACATTTTACTCGGTATCAGCCTGGACCAGCCTCTCTCAACTTTTTTTATACCTTAGAGGAGCCCTTGAAATTATTTTCAGGTCTTGGGGAATCCCTGCTAAAACCAATACATTGGGAGTCAGTGGGGAGAATGCCCCTTTACTGTGATGGTCAGAATGCCACCTTTAGAGATAGGGTCATCATTGATGTCATGTCATTGATTCTGAAAAGTGGCGTGGGCCCTGGAACTACTCAGGCACCATCAAATGAAAGGTCAATTAGCCACAGCTCATGAAACCCCTAGCAACCTTTGGAAGAACCCTAGGGATCCATGGAACCTTGGTTGAGAATAAATGACTTATGCCCCGTACACACGGTCGGATTTTCCGACGGAAAATATGTGATAGGACCTTGTTGTCGTAAATTCCGACCGTGTGTAGGCTCCATCACACATTTTCCATCAGATTTTCCGACACACAAAGTTTGAGAGCAGGCTATAAAATTTTCCGACAACAAAATCCGTTGTCGGAAATTCTGATCGTGTGTACACAAATCCGACGGACAAAGTGCCACGCATGCTCAGAATAAATAAAGAGATGAAAGCTATTGGCTACTGCCCCGTTTATAGTCCCGACGTACGTGTTTTACGTCACCGCGTTCAGAATGATCGGATTTTCCCACAACTTTGTGTGACCGTGTGTATGCAAGACAAGTTTGAGCCAACATCCGTCGGAAAAAATCCTAGGATTTTGTTGTCGGAATTTTCCGATCAATGTCCAACCGTGTGTACGGGGCATTAGATAGTCCTGTGCTTGATCATCTGGAGTGTAGGGCAGATCCATGATGTCTACATAAAGAGAACCATCACCTGTCCATGTTTGTTAGCCCCCTGGTGACAGTAATAACGTTAAGTGAACAAATTTTTTTTTTAAATAATGTTAAATTCCAATAACATAAAAAAAAAATTACAAGCAACCCATCACCAGCCGGTTAACTCTAAATTGATAACCTGTAAAAACTTTTAAAGTGTTATATATAGAATATTTTAGGTACTGCAGTTTTTTGCCATTTCATGGGTGCGTGCAATTTTAAAGCTCCCCTACACATCTGAGTCTCCTCATCACATCAAAGTCGCCCTATTCATCAGAGGTCCCCCCATCACAGAGTCAGAGCCAACTTATGACATCAGAGCCCCCATCACATCAGAATCCCTTCTATACATGAGAGCCCCCATCACATCAGAGTACCCCCCATGACAGAGTGCCCTCCTCACATTAGAGTGGAAGTCTGCACTCTGTAAATCGCAATCTATCAATAGATTGCGGCCAGGTAACTGGTAGGTCACGGTTTGAGCTGGCTGACCCCCCCCCCCCCCCCCATTCCAGAGCATCAAACAGAGTGCAATGCAGAGGGACTACTTGCAAAGTTGGAGCTGTAGTAGGGAGCGAGAACCGCATAGGCCGATGCCTCCTCTGTAGTGCCGGCTCCTCCTCCAATCCGAGTGATACCAACTGCACTCCATCTCTTATTCCAGCTCGCGGTCTCCAGCAGCAGGAAAGAGGCGATCTTCTGGTCAGTGTGAAGCAATACAGCGGGCATAATAGTATAGGGCTGCTTTCACACTGATGTGCTGAGGTTTACCCACATCGCGGGTGCAGTTCAGTGTACCTGCAGTTTTCCTGCGGGTTTGCTGCGCTTAGCCATAGACTTCTATTATATCATGCAGGTTTGGTGCACTTTCTGAATGCAGGAGTTTTGGTGCACTTTCAGAAAGTGCACCACACCTGCAGGATATAATAGAAGTCTATGGCAAAGCGCAGCTAACCCAGGAAAGTTGCAGATGCACTGTGCTGCACTGTGTGGTGCAGGTGAACCCCAGCACATCAGTGTGAAAGCAGCCTTATAGGGGGCTCCGAACAGTAAGGGTTCATTTACATTTGCAGTTTGGGGAGGGGTGGTAAAACCCCATAGTTAAGATGTGTTTTTATCACCCCTGCCCCAACTTCACCCCCTTTAGCTGCAGTGGCCGGGGTGTACACATGTCGCAGCTGCACCCACCAAAAGCAACAGGGGGCTTAATTCCTGCTGCGGCATATGTACACCTTTGGTTGCTGTCGCTGCAGCTAGAGGGGTAGGGATTGGGGAGGTAAAACCGTGATTCAATCGCAAGGTTTTACCACCCCCCAACTTTAACTGTGAACGAGCCCTAGGGGACCTGTTGCCGAATGCAACTAAGGACTCATTCACAAGTGCAGCAGGTGCTGCTGCTCCTCTGAAAAGCGATCCGAGTGTGTTTGACAGGTGGTGAGAAGGCGATATGTTCCTCATCTCTTGATTCAAACCCATGATTGCCGTGCAATGCGTGCGATTGTGACACGGTAGTACGGCACTTTGAAGTTTAAATCAGGTGTGAGGGGGCGACACTGTGCCCGGTGATCTTCGATTTCTCCCATGTTGTTCAGGTGGATCTCCACCTTTTTAAGGTTGCCAAACCTGCATTAGACCCCTTTCACACTGGGGCTGTTTGCAGGCATTATTGCGCTAAAAATACCGCCTGCAAACCGCCCCTAAACAGCCTCCGCTGTTTGTTCAGTGTGAAAGCCCGAGGGCTTTCACACTGAAGCGGTGCGCTGGCAGGAGAAGAAAAAATCTCCTGCAAGCCGCATCTTTGGAGCGGGGAAGGAGCGGTGTATTCACCGCTCCTAAACCGCTCCTGCCCATTGAAATCAATGGGACAGCGCGGCTATACCGCGGCAATACCTCGCTGTACGAGTGGTTTTAACCCTTTTTCGGCCGCCAGCGGTGGGTTAAAACCGCACCACTAGTGGCCGAATACCGCGGTAAAACAGTGCTAAAAATAGCGCTGTTTTACCGCCGACGCCCCCTACCGCCCCAGTGTGAAAGGGGCCTTAGAGTGTCTCTAATACATCAGAGTCTCCCATTACCGCAAAGCCCCCTATCTACATTAATGTCTGTCAATCATCCTGAAACATGGACACGACATATTTAGATATTTTATAGCAGCCCCTTCATTGAAGTCAATATACAGATACTAATTCAGAACGGATTAAAGGTTCTCAACTGTATGCCAGTTTGAGGGTTTTTCAAACATAGCCGAATCAATTCAAGTCTGTCACATTCTAGCAGTCCAGGCATCCAGCAAGGTGAGCCTCCCTTTAGCAGGAGGCTCTGCTGTGGCTTTCAGAACACAGGGTAGGGATTTTATGGATCCTGTGCGGTATTTCAGTAATGGAAGTTGTGACAAGTCCCCTGACAATCTTCCTTCTTCAAACTTGGCTGCAATCCTGACCAGGCCTACCTCTATGTTTGATGTCTAAATCGCACGCCTGTGGTGCACAGACAAAGGTTCCTTCTTGAAACCAGTCCGAACTTTAACTGTGCCAAAACTCTTCCTTTAAAGGCCCCTGCACACCAACGTATTTGCAGGCATATGTTGGTGCGTAATTCTGCCCATAGGAATGAATTATAAAAATATGCTGTATGCTGGTATATGCTTGTAAATACTGGTACAGGAAAATATGGCCATACACGTGCAGGACCAGGAAAATATGGCCATACACATGCAGGACCAGGAAAATATGGCCATACACATGCAGGACCAGGAAAATATGGTCATACACATGCAGGAACAGGAAAATATGGCCATACACATGCAGGAACAGGAAAATATGGCCATAAACATGCAGGACCAGGAAAATATGGTCATACACGTGCAGGACCAGGAACATATGGCCATACACATGCAGGACCAGGAAAATATGGTCATACACATGCAGGACCAGGAAAATATGGCCATACACATTCAGGAACAGCAAAATATGGCCATACACATGCAGGAACAGGAAAATATGGCCATACACATGCAGGACCAGGAAAATATGGTCATACACGTGCAGGACCAGGAAAATATGCCCATTCACGTGCTGGACAGAATGTGATGAGAAGTGCAACTTTAAGGGCTCATTCACATCAGCAGCTGCAGAGACACACCACCTTTAGCTGCAGAGACAGCAGCTGGAGGTGTACACATGCCATGACCGCAATGCTTTCTTTCGTAGCCGTGGCAAGAATTCTATTGCCTACTCCCACGGAACGCAACATATTGAAGTGAATAAGGACGCTCTGCTAGCAGACTCAAAGGTTTCAGTCAGACAATCGTCAGAGCTGGCAGCTTCTGCTATACTGTCTTTTGAGATAACCCATGGTGCTCTGGGAATCCTTGTTATGTATCAAAACAGCATTAACAAAACTTATCAACTGTTGGAAATTATGGGGAGAAACCTTTTCATCTCCAGTAATCATACTGAAAAATGTTCATACTCTCAATCTGGTGCCATCTTTTACCTAAAGTTGCAGTTTACATAGAGCAATTATGGGCTACATCACTAAGCTACATAAAGGTAAAATATCTCAGCTTTTGTACAGACCTGGGTACCAGAACACTACAACACCTCCTCATTGTTAGTAACAACTAAAATACACATACAGATCACACACTATACAAAGGTGTGAGTAATGCCGCGTACACACGGTCGTACTTTTCGTCTACAAAAGTCCAACGGACGCTGACGGACTAAAGCTGGCTGGTAATCCGATCGTGTGTGGGCTTCTCCGGACTTTCAACGTACTTTTTTAGCCTCAAATCCGACGTACTTTAGATTTGAAACATGCTTCAAATCTTTACTTCGTAACTACGACGGACCCCGAAATCCGCTCGTCTGTGTGCTAGTCCGACGGACAAAAAGCCACGCTAGGGCAGCTATTGGCTACTGGCTATGAACTTCCTTATTTTAGTCCGGTGTACGTCATCACGTACGAATCCGTCGGACTTTTGTGTGGTCGTGTGTAGGCAAGTCCGTTCGTTAGAAAGTATGCTGCAAGTCCGCCGCAAGTCCGCCGAAAGTCTGCCGGAAGTCTGTCGGACAGGCTGTCTGACTTTTGTAGACGAAAAGTCCGACCGTGTGTACGCGGCATAACACCTCCAATAAACATATTATGTAAATACTTTACTTGGTGCAATGGAAGAACTAAACACCTTATCCAAGGTGTGCTGAAAGGGAGCAAAAATGCCCCTCCACTGAGTTAGTGAATAGCACAGTAGGCCCTTCTTAAAACAGAGTGTATTGGCTTGTCTCACTTGACCATCACAGACCCAAAAAACCCCACGGTTGAGCCACATTTTTACCACCCCCCAGCTGCTCTCCCTTTGCTGGAAAGGCAGCGGATGGAGTGTACAAATGCTGCAGCTGCGATGTGGCCTTGGTAGTTTAGCATTTAGGGGGTGAAAACAGGCGGTAAGCAGGAGGTACAATACCTACTCACCGCCTGTCAAATGCTCTCTGAAGAGTGATTGAAATGCAGGTTGCTCCTCAGAGAGCACGTACGGGCTAACAAGGCCGAAAAGACTTTCTAAGTTGGGGCAGAGCTGCTTCCCCTAGACCTGCAAGCCTGATAACCTATATCTGCATAGTTGGTGATATGTTAAAAATAATTTCAGGGGACATGCTTGCTGTTGGGACCACATAAATTGCAAATCAATATTTTAATATTATATAATTAACAAAAATAAATATATATATATATATATATATATATATTTATTTTTATTTTTTTCTAGCCTGCTTTAGCCTGAAATGGTTGCAGATAGAACATTTTGTATGTATGTAATTTTTTGTTTGAATTTATGTTTGGATTTTTAATAAATATCTATTAAATATTAAAATTACTAAACCCAGGACCCTGCATTCACTGGTCTCCCACAGTACACAGAACATGGAAATGCAATTATTTCAGTAAATATAAACTGCTAAATACTTTTTCTCATCAGAAGTTAGAGCAGTCTTGTGACTTCTATCAGTGTCCAGCTGAGCACTGGTAAAAGTTTGTAGGAGTTTTCATTCTCCTCTGACTGTCCTATGAGGCTGCATGACCCCTGACCCTCTGTCTGGACAGTGCGATTGGCCCCGTGTCGATCACATGCACCCTCCCCCCAAAAAAAAAAAAAAAAGAATCTCTAGCAATACACACCAAATTGAGCATGTGCAGAATGCCCCTTAAGGCTCTGTACTATCAGCAGATGGATTTGGGACAGTAAAATAAGGGGAGGATCAGAGATGACAGAATCAAACAGCCTTTTTACACAATGCAGAGGATTAACCCCTTAGGTTCCACAGTGAGTATAACAAGCGTTCTTTACTGCATATAGAGACTGATTTTACCGTTGTGAGTTTAGTAACACTTTAAAGGGGTTGTAAAGGTTTGTGTCTTTTCACCTTAATGCATTCTATGCAGTGTCCGGCCCCCTAGCCCCCCCTCCCATTTTCCTTACCTAAGCCCCGAATTTCCGTTGGCGCGATTCCGCGTCGCTCTCTCCACGGCTTCTCGGCTCTTCACTGGATAGATCGATAGCAGTGCAGCCATTGGCTCCCGCTGCTGTCAATCAAATCCAATGACGCGGGCGACGGGGCCGAGTCATACACTCGGCGGCTATGGCCGCCGAGTGTATCACATGGGAGCGCGCCCGCAAGGTAACCCCCTCGGGAGAGAGCTTCCCAGAGGGGGTTATGTATTGCAGGGAGGAGCCGCGAGAGCCGCCAAGGGACCCCAGAACAGGTGGATCGGGGCCACTTTGTGCAAAATGAACTGCACAGTGGAGGTAAGTATGACATTTTTGTTATTTAAAAAAAACTGTACCTTTATGCCGCGTACACACGAGCGGACTTTACGGCGGACTTTGCCCGGTGGATTTTTCGACGTACTTTACGACGGACTTCCTGAATGAACGGACTTGCCTACACACAATCCACCAAAGTCCGTCGAATTCGTACGTGATGACGTACGACCGGACTAAAACAAGGAAGTTCATAGCCAGTAGCCAATAGCTGCCCTAGCGTGGCTTTTTAGTCCGTCGAACTAGCATACAGACGGCGGACTTTTCGACCGGACTCGATTTCAACGGATACATTTTAAACAAGTTTCAAATCTAAGTCCGTCCAACTTTTGAGAAAACAAAGTCCGCTGGAGCCCACACACATCGAATTGTCCGACGAAATCCAGTCCGCCGGGCAAAGTCCGCCGTAAAATCCGCTCGTGTGTACGCGGCAAAAGTGTCACTTTAAGTGCAACAATCCTGGACTTGATTAATTATATATATTGTACATATAACTATAGATATATCTATATATGAAATAGCATTTCAGGTGCAAAATAAATATAAATATATTTATTTTGCACCTGAAATGCTATTCCTAAACATTGATTTTAGAACAGAAGAACACAACTGTTAAAATTAAATACAACATATAGAGAACATTTTTTGTGTGTTACTGGTGGGCAGAATTAAAGGATCTTTCCACCCAAAAGTGATATTTTTACTTATAGGTGGGCCAGTCCCTGGTTCCTTTTTTTTCCCTTGGAGCAGGGGTCTAATAATAAAACAGTAAATGTTGCTTTCACCAAACATTCTCTAGCGGAGAATCAATTACTGCCATGAAACACATGGACCAGGAAGAATGTTGGCTGAATGTCAGATTTAGTGCCTTCTAAATATGCCTGATCACACTGCAATAATTCCTGACATAGTCCACCTTGGACTTTTTTGGTGTTCCCGGCCATCTTTTATGTGTTCCAGCTCTGCTTCTATCATTCTCCATAATATACAACAATAAAAAAAATCTAGCCGGGACAGTGAGAGCCCCTCATAATGGTCACAGCAGGCGTGCTTGGCCTGAGAACTAAAGCGCAGAGGTCAACACAATTCCCAAGAGATATAGGAAACCGTCAGATGGTTTTTCTCTCCAGCATCTACCAAATAGAGAAAAATATCAGTTTTTTGGGTGAGCTGACCTTTTAGGGAAAAAAATGTGAATATTGTAAAGCGCGGCGTAAACTATTGGCGCTATATAAATCCTGTATAATAATAATGATAATAATCCAAGGACGAGCCTTTCATCCCGGGACTGTCCCTGGACATGGTGCCATGTGTCATACTTTTTTGTTCATTGTAGACACTTCCATGGATACATTTTTGGACAACATTCTGGAAACCCGGGACACAGGGTATTCGAGTTACATAAAATCTATAGACAAAACAGACAGTTTTGAAAAAGACAAAAAAAAAACGGGAAGAAGTAATGACTTACAGGAGGAGAAAGGGTGAGAGGGAAAGAGCTGAGAGTCTTCACTCCGAAAGGGAACATGACCCAAAGGAGAAGATTCCGCGTCAGGAATTAGAAACGGAAAGAGAGGGAGCCGAGGGTGGGGAGTGGGAGGGGGAATCCGTTTATACACTTGGGGGTGCTTTTTTTTTTTTTTTTTTTTTAGAAAGGTATTTTTAGAAGGTTCCCTCGCTCTCACACATAAGCCCCCGTCCCAGGGCGCGGCTGGTGTTTGAAAGTCGCCCGGGGCAGGGTGCCAGGAGGAATTCTATTTGGGAGTGCGAAGAAAACGGACGCCAAGAAAGAGGGGGACACGGGGACAGGAATCCCAGCCACGTGGGAGGGCCAGAGGAAAAGTTTGTTCCTATGTCAGGATTTAGAAACAGGGGGCCAGGGATAGAAGGCGAACCGCGCGGCAGCTATTTATAGAACGTGGTTGGGTCAGGACAGCTTCCTGCTTCTTAAATACAGACAACTCCTCTTACAGCTCCGAGACTGGTGGGGACATGCCATCCTGGAGATGTTTATGTTCAGACAACGAGACGGACTCACAGACAGCACAAAGCAGAGCAAAGGGGGCATTACTAAGCGTCTGAACAACAGATGAATGTTACCCTGGGGGGGGGGGGGCTGCAAAAGTGAGTGTGATCAAAAAAGGGTGTGGCTACAAGTGGAGTAGCTGAATAGTCCATATAATAACACCATAAAATAATAATAGTAATAATACTAACTAGGGTTGCCACCTGTCCGGGATTCACCCGGACAGTACGGGTTTTGAAACATGTGTCCGGGTCTCTGGCCGCCTCAGACCCGGGCACATTATTCAGACCCGTCTGTGGCTCCCTGTGCGGCGTGCCTTGCCTACACAGGCAGCCCTCTAACTTCCCCGGCGAATCATAGTAATGGAATTCCGCAGCTTGTGCGGGGTATCTTAGTTCCAGCATGGCACACCGTCCGTGAGCTCCACTTTTCATGACAGGACAGACCCGACATCTCTCCCCGCTGTCCCCAGCTGCAGGACACAGACACAGTGCAGAGAGAGTGCTGTGGAGTGAACCCGCCCCTCCTCCTCCTGCTGTGTTGTTTTCCTGTGTACACAGAGGAGGAGGAGGGGAGGAGGGGAAAGCTCTCCACGCTGCCGACAACGCTGCTGGACTGAGATCATCTATCAACAACAAATCCACAGTGAGTCTTCCAGAGGATGGGGGGCATGAACAAGAGGGTGAGGGGGCAACTAGCCTACAGTTCACTTTGAGTAATTTGTGTGTGTGTGTGGGGGGGGTATCTTCTAGGGGGCACTTTAGTACCTGTGCTACAAGGGGGCTTGGATATGAAATCCAGACCTCTTAGCACATATCCTCTCCCCCAATATTAAAGAGATGATGTCTGCCACAGAGGGGGTGGCCCTTGGCACCCCACAGGAGATGTGGAAAATTGCTCCAGGTGCCCATACAAGTGCCCCCCTTCCAAGCAAGTTAGTGGAGCAAAGTGTGGATTCCAGGTCACAGGGCAGGTTCACACTATGAAAACACAGGAACGCGCTGTGCATTCTGTGCGATTCATATGTGACCCGAGTGCAATTTCAGCCCAGTTGTGTCTGCATTCTCTGACCATCTCCTGTACCATGTCCGCACACTCTATGACCATCTCCTGTACCATGTCCGCACACTCTATGACCATCTCATGTATCATGTCTTCAGTCTCTGACCATCTCCTGTACCATGTCCGCACACTCTATGACTATCTCCTGTATCATGTCTGTAGTCTATGACCATCTGATGTATCATGTCTGCAGTCTCTGACCATTTCCTGTATCATGTCCACATACTCTGATCATCTCCTGTATTATGTCCGCAGTCTCTGACCATCTCCTGTACTATGTCTGCAGTCTCTGACCATCTCCTGTACTATGTCTGCAGTCTCTGACCATCTCCTGTATTATGTCTGCAGTCTCTGACCATCTCCTGTACTATGTCTGCAGTCTCTGACCATCTCCTGTATTATGTCTGCAGTCTCTGACCATCTCCTGTACTATGTCTGCAGTCTCTGGCCATCTTTTGTACGATGTCCGCACACTCTCTGATCATCTCCTGTATCATGTCTTCAATTTCTTAACATCTCCTGTACTATGTCTGCAGTCTCTGATCATCTCCTGTAGTATGTCTGCAGTCTCTGATCATCTCCTGTACTATGTCTGCAGTCTCTGACCATCTCCTGTATTATGTCCGCAGTCTCTGACCATCTCCTGTATTATGTCCGCAGTCTCTGACCATCTCCTGTACTATGTCTGCAGTCTCTGACCATCTCCTGTATTATGTCTGCAGTCTCTGACCATCTCCTGTACTATCTCTGCTGTCTCTGGCCATCTTTTGTACGATGTCCGCACACTCTCTGATCATCTCCTGTATCATGTCTGCAGTTTCTTAACATCTCCTGTACTATGTCTGCAGTCTCTGATCATCTCCTGTAGTATGTTTGCAGTCTCTGACCATCTCCTGTATCATGTCTGCAGTCTCTGACCATCTTTTGTATCATGTCTGTAGCCTCTGATCATCTCTTGTATTATGGCGGCACAGTCTCGTAGTGTAATATAGGCTGAAACGAGAGCCACCAAGCTGGAGCCCAGAGAGGACCATCTGACTGAGCCCTGCACGGAGCACCTGAGTGGTGGTCAGTGACAGCGTAGCAAGGCCAGTCTAAGGGGGGATCACTAATGTAGGGGGCAGTGAATGCAGTAAGGTAAAGGGGCACTGATATAAAGGTTACCCCTTATATCAGTAACCCCCCCACCTTACCTTAGTGCATTCACTCTGTGGAAGGTGCTCTATGGTGACCAGAGTCCCCCCCCCCACATTAGAGTTTCATTTTTAATGCAAGTTTGAACTCTGTGGACAATTACATAAACGGGAACTCTGATGTAAAGGTGAATGCAGTGGACTCTGATATAAGGTGATCTCGTCACCAGAGCCCCCCCTTACATCAGAGTTCCCCCATACATACAGTCCTTACCGATCCCCCTCCCCACCATATCTATCTATCTATCACACACACCAGGAGACCACCCCCCAATATTACACTGGGAGGCTTCCCACCAAACATTACACACTACATATACACTATATTGTACATTACGCACGCCTGCACTATACTGTATGCAATTGTCTACACCCACTGTTCACTGCTGCGCGTGCCGCATTACTACTCCCCTAGGGCACACAGAGGTGTCCCGGGTATTTTACAATCTCATAGTGTATGCTACAAAAAAAATGCCAAGCCCCGCTGAAGTGTTCGGGTTTGGCTCGAAGAAAAGGTGGCAACCCTAATACTAACAAATTACGTGATTTTATATTTATGGATTTTTTTTTTTATTCTTTATACAATCATTTTGTATACGTTAGAAATCTATTGTATATTTGGATACGCAGGCATATTTTGTGTATTAAAGTGGTGCCGGCGGCACGCGCCCACAATGCCGCAATTTGAAGGGGACGTACCTGTACGCCCATATGCCCAGCCGTGCCATTGTGCCGACGCACGACGTCGTGCACTGGTCGGCTAGTGGTTAAAGCAACAAATTATATTAAAAAAATACAAAACAATCGCATTCCTTAAAGTGGAGTTCCAACCAAAAATGGAACTTCCGCTTTAAGGGAGGTGACCCCCTGACATGCCACATTTGGCATGTCATTTTTTGGGGGGAGGGAGTGGGTACCCTCTTTGCAGAGGGTCCCAGCTTCCACTTCCTCCCGGCGCACCGCGGCACCGGAAGGGAGATCACCTCTCCCCCCTCCCTCTCGGCAATCATCTGGGACACATCACAGGTTGATGCTGTAATCCCAGGATATGGCCCAGGACACACACAAGTTTTCCTTACATCAAGAAAAAAAGGTGACAGGGGAGGGATCGCCAGCTGATTGACAGCCTCAGCTCTGTTCCTGTGTGCTGTGTGAAGGGGGGTGTGTCCCTTCTCTCCAATCAGCTCTCAGAACTCACCACACTGAGCTCTGCAGAGTTTTACTTCCTCTCTCTGCCCCCTTTTTTTCTGACAGCTCAGAAAAGCTTTGAATATTCAGCACTTTGAAGGGCTGTAGAGAAGAGAAGACAGTAGATACACTGGTACAACTTAAGTAGGAGGATTGGTTTCATCTCTGTGTGTCACCTGAGGCCAGACACTTCACTGGGTATATGTAAGAGTTTACAACTATATTAAAGCGGTTGTAAACCACTGCACTTTTTTTTTTCTTTTCTTACCTGCAAGGCAAAGGTATAATGTGTTAGTATGCATCGCATGCACCTCAAAACGAAGCCTTCCAGCGATCGCTGGAGACAGCGTCCATCTTCACTGGGTCTTCCTTCCGGGTTCGCAGACTATGGCTCTGTGACTGGCCGGAGCCACAATGACATCACTCCCGCGCAAGCGGTCACAGCACAGGGCTCTGCAGAAACGGCACAGGTGGTTGTTTCTTCAGAGTGAATGCGCCAGTGATGTCACTGTCTGCATATACAGTAAATATCTCCTAAACCAGGGGTCTCAAACTGGTGGCCCTCCAGCTGTTGCGAAACTACAAGTCCCTTCATGCCTCTGCCTAAGGGAGTCATGCTTGTAACGGTCAGACTTGCAATGCCTCATGGGACTTGTAGTTTTGCAACAGCTGGAGGGCCGCCAGTTTGAGATCCCTGAGCCTAAATAGTGCACGATTAGGAGATATTTACACTGCCTATAGGTAAGCCTTATTATAGGCTGACCCAGTTCTGCTCTACCTTCTTCTCCCCCCTTCCTCTGTCATATTTGTAATATTTTTTGTGTGTGTGTGTGTGTGTGTGTGTGTGTGGGGGGGGGTTGGTACCTACTTTTAGCAGGTACCTACTACTTCCACTTCTGGTCAGATTGCCCCCCCCTTCATGCCCGCAACCTTCTGGGACATGTCACAGGTCCCAGGAGGCTGCGAGACCATTCACAGCGTGGCTTTGCGCATACGCAGTAGGGGACCTGCTATGAAGTCGCAAGGAGTCACAGCCAACTTCCCATAGTTAACATGTCAGCAGCAAAGAACTGGACCTGAGATTAGTACTGAATCCCGGGACGGACGGACAGTTTTTGTACCTGCTGACTTTTCATTTTTGGAACCCTGGCTGAAGCTCCCCTGCCATTTTTTTGCTAGAAAATTACATAGAACCCCCAAACTATATATATATATATATATATATATGTCTTTTTAGCAGAGACCCTAGACAATACAATGGCGGTCATTGCAACTTTTATCTCGCACAGTATTTGCGCAGCAATTTTTCAAATGTGTTTTTTTTTTGGAAAAAACAGTTTTATGCTTTAAAAAAAAAAAAAACAGTAAAATTAGCCCAATTTTTTTGCATTATTGTGAAAGATGAAGTTATGCCGAGTAAATAGATACCTAACATGGCATGCTTCAAAATTTCACACGCTCGTGGAATGGCGCCAACTTCGGTACTTAAAAATCCCCATAGGCGACGCTTTATATTTTTTTACTGGTTAAATGTTTAGAGTTACAGAGGAGGTTAGAATGTTTGCTCTCACTCTAACGTTCGCGGCGACACCTCACATGTGTGGTTTGAACACCGTTTTCATATGTGGGCGGGACTTACGTATGCATTCGCTTCTGCCTGCGAGCACACGGGGACAGGGGCACTTTAAATTTTTATATATTTTTTTTATAGTTATTTTACTTTAAATTTTTTAGTTTGACACTTTTAAAAGAAAAAAAAAAATTGATCACTTTTATTCCTATTACAAGGAATGTAAAAATCCCTTGTAATAGGGAATATGACATGATCGGTCCTCTTTAGAGTGAGATATGGCGTCAATAAGACCCCAATCTCACCTCTAGGCTGGGAAGCCCTGAAATAAAAAAGCATTTTTTTTAAAAACGATCCCAGCTTCCCATTCGAGGCTGCGCCGTTGTTTGACAGAGGCGGGGCATGACGTCATAACATCGCGCCAGTCCTCCGGACGATCATAGAGACTCTGGTGACCATCTGGTACACCGGAAATCTCTATGGTAAACATCCGGGGCCGGCGGATCCTGTCTTTGACTCACAGATGGCAGCGTGAATTTATAGAAGCACCGAAGGGCGGCGGAATGGGCAGCCCCCTCTCGCTGCCCGTAAGAACGATCAAGCGACTGACTAGCCGCTATGATCAATCCTATGGTGTAGGGAATCGCCGGCTAAAAAAGC
This sequence comes from Lithobates septentrionalis, assembly GCA_037952835.1. Taxonomy (NCBI): domain Eukaryota; kingdom Metazoa; phylum Chordata; class Amphibia; order Anura; family Ranidae; genus Lithobates; species Lithobates septentrionalis. The sequence goes on along the minus strand of JBBDGP010001876.1, from coordinate 225,297 downwards.
CGCTATCTAAATGATGCCTGTAGCTGCAGGCATCATTCAGATATACCAGCACAAAGTCAAGGCCGTCATATGATGGCCAGCGGTGGGCAAGTGGTTAATTGCAGAGATCATGGGCCGCCAGTGAACATAGCTGGAGTTGGTCTGGGTGGGGCCAACCTGTAAAGTGGGCATGATGGGCAGTCTCGGCATATTTAGAGGCAAGGTCTGGGTGGAAGATGGCGTGATTTGGGTGTGCCCAGATGGAAAGCAGGCAGGCGAAATGTTGACTGGGCGGAGATAAATGTGTCCTGGGATCCGGGACCATAATGTTGGTAAGTAAGTGCAGATATTCACTTAGGTGTTTTAAACTTCTTAGGTGAATGCTGCAAACAGCAATATGTGGAATGTAGGATGTCCATCCAAAGCAAATAGTCTATTATACAAAGGAGTTGCCTTTCTTAGGAAGAAGGAGAACATTCTGCCGAGATGACCTAAACAGCAACTTACTGTATATATCGCAGATAACCTCGGCACGCTTCTGCTTGTTACAAACTGTGTGGATACTGAAAAAAGTCTCTACAGCATCAAGCTATTTAATGTGACACTAAACTCTGGCTAAAAAAAATTAAGGAAAGAAAAATCATATAACCACTTGACCTCCGGAAGATTTTACCCCTCTCATGACAAGACCATTTTTTTGCTATTCAGCACTGCACTACTTTAACTGGCAATTGCCCGGTCATAAAACACTGTATGCAAATGGATCATTTGTTTTCACACACATGGAGCTTTCTTTTGGTGGTATTTTGATCACCACTTTTTTTTTATTTTTTGTGATATAAATGAAAAAAGATGGACAATTTAAAAAAATATATATTTTTTCATTCCTGCTATAAAACATATCCAATAAAAAATTTAAAAAATCACATTTCTTCATGAATTTAGGTCAAAATGTATTCTGCTACATGTCTTTGGTAAAAAAAAAAAAAAAATCCCAATAATTGTATATTATTTGGTTTGCCTGAAAGTTATAGCGGAATTTTTATGTATTTATTTTTATTTTTTATATACTAGTAATGGCGGTGATAAGCGTCTAAAGCCACACGGGCTGAATGTCGGGTGGCATCGGCCGGTTCAATAGAAATGCCTAAGCCGCGTTTAGGGGCATCAAGCGTGCATGAGGCCTTATATGGTTTATCCCAACTGCCACTTTGCAAGGGGGACTCAAAAACTGCAGTATTATTGCTAATATATGCCATTATTTTGCTCATAGTTCTACTTTACATACATGTAAAATGGATGACAGCAGTGTACTAGCGCGGGGGGGGGGGGGGGGGGGGGGGTGTCCCCCTGTCAGAATGCAATAAAACAGCAGGGGAGATTGCTGTACTAACATCAGATTGTTAGTACAGCGGCTCCAACCTGAACTTTCAGTTTTGTGTACGAGGCTTTATAGTGGGACTGTAATAGTGTGGCGGACAATCTGACTCTAACTAACGCTGTCTGGGGGTGGGGGGTACACTAACTGACACTGACATCAATAGTGACACTAATACAGCGATCAGTGCTAATACTATACACTGTTCAAATGGCACTGGCTGGGAAGGGGTTAAATGTGTGATCTAGGGACAATCAAGGGGTTAAATGTGTGCCTAACAAAGTGGTTGATTTACTAAAGGCACATAGACTGTGCACTTTGCAATTGCTCCAGAGATTTGATAATGAGGTAAAGCTTCAGTTTGCAAAGAATACCCAATCACGTGCAAGGAAAAATAAAAAATTATGCATTTTGCTTGCATGTGATTGGATGATGGAAGTCAGCAGAGTTTCTGCTCATTTACTAAGCTCTGGAGCAACTGCTCTTGCAGAGTGCAACTGCACTTTACAAAGTGCACTGTCTTTTCCCCTTTAGACCCCTTTCTAACTGGAGGCGTTTTTCATGCGCTTTAGCCCCAAAAATAGCGCCTGAAAAAAGCCTCAGCTGCAATCCCAGAGGGCTTTCACACTGGGGCGCTGCGCTGGCAGGGTATCACAAAAAGTCCTGCAAGCAGATTCTTTTTTCGTCCGCTAGTGAGGGTTAAAACCACCCCGCTAGCAGCCAAATAGCGCCGCTAAAACGACGGTAAAGCGCCACTAAAAATAGCGGCGCTTTACCGCCGACGCCCGGGCACTTTCACTGTGAAAGGGCTCTTAGTAAATCAACACCAATGTGTAATGTGTGTATTATGTGCTGATTTTACTAAGCGATCTAGCTGTTTTTTCCCCAGCTTTGCAGGGAATAAAAAAACAGCAAGATCGCCTGTCAGTGTTCGGAGCTCTGTGTTGTTTACAACACAGAGCTCCCTTCTGTGAATGAAGGAGCCGATTAGCAGGTCCCGGCGATCGGTCATTGGCTGGGACCCCTGACCGGGCTTGTGTTGTAACAAATCACAGCACAGCCGGGGTGGTGGGCACATGCGTGCGCCCCCCTACCCGGGAAGCGCTGATCATGTAACAAATACGTGATCCAGCGCAGAGCGGCTGCCCTGCAGCAGTATATCTGCGTGGGGCGGTTGGAAAATGGATAATCTATGGCCTGCCTTAGCCTCCATGCACACTGGGGCCTGAGACCTTACCCCAACTGCCACTTTGCAAGGGGGACTCAGAAAAACAAAAACTGCAGTATTATTGCTATATATGCCATTATTTTGCTCATAGTTCTACTTTATATACATGTAAAATAAAAAACACGTAGAAGCTTGAGCATAGCGGCATACATACAAGAGCATCAGCATACGCAGACAAGCACATAAAGCGCCTATAAATATGAAGGATAACTCACAGCACACTACCCCTATGCACCATTCTGCATGTAGAGATGTGCACAAAGGGGGGCAGATAGAGGCTTGGAATAAAAGCATGCAGATACCTTCACATTATCTCTGCCTTCAGGCTGATAAACTGGCCAGCTCCTTAAGAGACCCCCACAGAGCCACATGAAAGACCGTCTGAGCCCTAACCGTGACCCCCGGGGTCACGGGTTCACGACCTCGCAGTCACCCGGTCACAAGTGGAGAGGGGGGTCTGCTGGCAGCAATTAGAAGTATCCTCAGCCCAAGGTGTCAGTGATATTATAAGAGCGTTGGGCCACGTCACAATGTTACACTTCATTCTATGTTATCATTTAACTGACACCTGATAGCAGAAGCAGTCACTGACCCCCAGGGGGCACAATCAGAGCTCAGTGAATGGGGCTCCTCTGAATGAAGATCGTTTGCAGAGTTTAGGCTTATCAGAGGGTCAGAAATGGACACTGGAAGCAGGGGGCTGATATGTAGATGGGACACCAGAGACGGCTTGATTTTGGGCTGATTTCTGGCTGAAGTGGCCAGAATTTGAGCCGTGGGGGGGCCCTGCAATTGATAAACGCTGATTCAAAAATCAGCTGAACCAGATGAAAAATTTTTTGCCCAAATAGTGATGGCATCCCATTGGACTGTGCCGTTGTAAAAGACAGCCACGGGTGCCACCATTGCCTGTATGCCAGCCTTTCACAACCTTTTCAACACAGAGGAACCCTTGAAATAACTTTCTGGTTTCAGGGAACCCCTACTATAAATTGCTATACCTACAACTCATGATGCATTATGGGAAGAATGATCCTTACTCTTGTGGTCATTGAAGAATTACCCCCTTACACATGGCTAAATAGATCAATGGTGTAAGTGGGAACTTATCTGAGAGGCAAAAATTGCTCAAGGAACCCCTAGCAACCTTGTGAGGAACCCTCGAGTTCCATGGAGACCATGCTGTATACAATAGCCAGCAGTGAAGATTCCTCCATCCAGTCTGTTAGGGGGAGTCCTGGATCTTCTTCCATTCTTCTAACCATGGACTGAACAAAAGAAAATTGAGCCTTTGTATGGCTACAGAGAAACTTGTGCACAATGTAGTAGATCCTTGGTAGACGGCTTTTTCTGGTAAGCTCCTGCAGTGCGGTGGGAGATCCACTGCCAATGGGGATTTTTGTTTTCTCTGAAGTTTGGCTTTAACCACTTGCTGACCAGCGTAAGTGTTAAAACGTCAAGTGGTTATACCAGGAGCCTGGTATCATTCTTTTTCAGCCGCCAATCGGCTTTCTCGTAAAAAGTGATCACTTTTGCAGCGCTCCAGGGGTTCCCTCTCTATTCCGTCACCACCTTTGGTGGTCGCTTATGGCAGTGGTCTCCAAACTGTGCTCCCGGGGGCTGGATGCTTTGCTTGCCCTTGCAACCTTATTCCCCTCCACTGTCCGCAGCAGTGGGGCATAGTTCCTACCAATGACACTAACAATGGGGCACTATTCCTCCCACTGACTATAATGACGGCACACTAATTCTCCTATTGACACAGAAGATAGGGCACTATTCCTTCCATTGACACCATTAATGGGGCACTATTCCTCTTATTGATACCAACGAAGGGGAACTATTACTCCCTGTAATAACAATCATGGGGCATTGTTTACTCCCTTTGACACCAGGACATTTTCTACTCCCACTGGCCACAGTGCAGTCCCCTAAAGTATGAAAGACAGTATACTGTCCCATTGTTTAGAAAGTTTGGAGACCCCTGGCTTATGGGTTCATTAGTCACAGAGGAGATGGGGAACAGATGTTTCTCCATGTCCTCTGTGGGGTGCTGTTCCAACTGCTTACTGTGGTCCCGGGCTCCCCTGGGGGAAAAGAGGAGCCCAGAACCTAGGTAAGCGATCGGGATGACTCCCTACACAGGAGATGGAGGAACATCTGATCCCCCTTCTCTGTGACGAATGAACCTATAAGCAACAGAGATTTTGTCACTTCTGGTTTCAGAGCTGTCATCCTCCTGATGTTACAGCCAGGCAGTGGCGGCTGGTGCTCAAAATTTTTTGGGGGGGCGCAAACAAACGGAAAAATTTTGAAAAAAACCCCATCAATTGCAGCCTCACTGTACCATCAAACGCAGCCACTGTGCCCACCAATTGCCACCACTGTACCATCAAACACAGCCACTGTACCATCAAACACAGCCACTGTGCCATCAATTGCCGCCACTGTGCCATCAAACACAGCCACTGTACCATCAAACACAGCCACTGTGCCATCAATTGCCGCCACTGTGCCATCAAACACAGCCACTGTGTCCATCAAACACAGCCACTGTACCATCAAACACAGCCACTGTGCCATCAATTGCCGCCACTGTGCCATCAAACACAGCCACTGTGTACCATCAAACACAGCCACTGTACCATCAAACACAGCCACTGTGCCATCAATTGCCGCCACTGTGCCATCAAACACAGCCACTGTACCATCAAACACAGCCACTGTGCCATCAATTGCCGCCACTGTGCCATCAAACACAGCCACTGTGTCCATCAAATGCAGCCACTGTACCATCAATTGCTGCCACTGTGCCCATCAAACGCAGCCACTGTGCCATCAAACGCTGCCACTGTGCCATCAAATGCTGCCACTGTTCTCCATCAAATGCAGCCTCACTGTGTCCATCAAATTCAGCCTCACTATGCCCATAAAATGCAGCCTCACTGTGCCCCATCAAATGCTCCCACTGTGCTCCATCAAATGCTCCCACTGTGCCCCATCAAATTCAGCCTCACTATGCCCATCAAATGCAGCCTCACTGTGCCCCATCAAATGCTCCCACTGTGCCCCATCAAACACAGCCACTGTGCCATATCAAATGCTGCCAGTGTGCCCCTCGCCGTCTGTACTTACCCTGTCTCGGTGGCGGTAGGACAGCTCCTCGATGTCTTCTCCTGTCCTCTCTTCCTGCACTCTGCTATGATTGGACGCCTGTCAGGCGTCCAATCACAGCGCCTGTCGTTGCAGCCAATCAGGTGAGGGGTAAAAGATCCGAGCACCTGATTGGCGGAGAGGAGGTTTAGTGTTAGGAAAGCGAATATTCATTCACTTTTCTAACACAGCTGTGTAACCTGAGAGTGCCCAGCATGGCGCTCGCAGGTCACCTTTTTTGACGCCTATTAGAGCCTATGGGGTTATGGCTCTAATCAGGTGCTTAAAAAAAACCCTGCCGCTGTAATTCAGGCGCCTGAATAGGGGGTGGCAGCGGCGGCCATGGATAGATTTATGCAATGCATGAATCTATCTTTTGGTGCTAGAGGGGTGGTTGGGGAGAGGGTGCGGTGCCCGTGCGCCCTTATGGACGCACCGCCACTGCAGCCAGAGAAGCATCTAACCACATTCTGTGCTTGGTTAGTTGTTTTGGAGGGCAGGGGAGATATCAGGGGTCTAATCAACCCCTTGATGTCTCTGTAAACAGTACCTGTAACCCGCCCAAAGCGCATACAAGGGGGCTTATTAGCCCCATTGTGATAGAAATTAAGTTACATGAAAAAAATAATAATAATTTAGAATCTTGACATGTTTGGTATCTATTTACTCAATGCAATATCATCTTTCATATTTTCCTGAAAAGTGGGTACTATTTTATGTTTGTGTGCAATAAAGTTCATTTGAGTGTATTTTTTTCCTGAAAATTAGCATTTGATAAATGGCTGTGCAAATATCCTATGACATAAAAAGATGCAACAGCCACTATTTTATTCTCCAGGGCCTCTGCATTCAGAATGCATATATAATGTTTTTGTATTTTTTCTAGCAAGCAATGCTGATTTTAACATGTGTATAAAACTATTCTTTTGTTTATAGCGCAAAAAATAAAAACCGCATAGGTGATCAAATACCACCAAAACAAAGCTCTATTTGTGGGGAAAAAAGAACGTCAATTTTGTTTGGGTACAACGCCGCACAACCGCACAATTGTCGATTAAAGTGCGACAGCGCTGAAAACTAAAAATTGGTCTGGGAAGGAAGGGGGTGAAAAGGCCCGGTATTGAACCGGTTAAATAACATGTATAGGGGGGGGGGGGGGAGGAATAAGTGGTTAACACTTCCGCCTGGCAGCACTAGGATCATCAGCTCGAATCCCCCACCATGCCACTACCTGCATGGAGTTTGCATGCTCTCCCTATGTCTGCGTTGTTCTCTCCAGGTGCTCCAGCTTCCTCCCACACTCCAAAGACATGCTGGTAGGTAATTGGCCCTAGTATAAATTATTGTTACATAGTTAAATAGTTAGTCTGGTTGAAAAAAGGCACAAGTCTATCCGGTTCAACCAATAACAAAAAAAAATAAAAAAATCATACAATCCCAAATGCACAATCCTTCACCCAAAGTTGATCCAGAACAATGGCAGCGGTGGGCAAATGGGCGTACCTGTACGTCCCCTTTAATTTGCGGGGCTAGTGGGCGGAGGTGCACATCGCACTGATCTGCAGTTTTGAAATCGAACTGAAGTAGCGTGATTTCAAACTGTTTCACACTGTTGTGAACCAGGGCTAAATTGCCAGAAAAATGACAGCTCTTCCCCTCTTTGTTCTGTTTGTAAGCAAAGCAGCCCAGGATTCCCTTCATCTATACCAGGTCCTTATTCTAGATGAGGCTCTGCTATAGATGTTAGAGGGTATCTATAATCAAAATGTAAATGAATCATATGTTCATTTCCACAATGTATTCCAATTATTTGGATCCTACACCTATTACTCTGAATGATCTTGAACTTTTTTAAACTTACTTACCCCCCCCCCCCCACACACACACACACACATTTACTTCCTTGAATTCTGTGACATATAGTCACTATGCCCTGTAGTAGGCACTGCTGTGTCACACATTTCATAGAGCCTGCCTAAAGAGGTGCTGAGAGGAGGAGTTTCAGGAGGCGGAGTCAAAACAGGAAGGATTGGTTGCAGCCAGCAAGGTACCATGGGATATGTAGTCCTTAGAAACTGAAAGTAAACAGAAGAGGAGAAGCTGCAAAGCATGCTGGGAATCCAGGAAGTTGTGGAAACTGACGACCAGCAGACAGGCAGAACTCACAACACGGAAGGAGATTTTTCAGGTAAGCTTATATTGGATTGCCAAACATAACTGTTGTTTGTATTGCTATTGCATTGCTGATTATATAAAATGAAATTGCATGCTGTGACCAAAGATTTCCTTTAATGAGGGACATCATAATAAAATAAAATAAAAAATGGCAGGCCATTCAGGTCTAGATACATTTTTAGGGGGACCCTATGCAACAAAAAAAAAAAAAAGCCCCCCCCCACACACACACCCAAATTCATAGTAGATCCTTCAGCTCTGTTATTGGATTTAAGGGAGAGCCTCAGGCAAAAATCAAGAAAAAAAACATGGGGTCCCCCAAAAAAATCCATACCAGACCCTTGTCCAGGCATACAGCCTGGCTGCCCAGTAAAAGGGGGGGAGGGGAAAGGGCCAGGTCCCTCCCCCCCCAAACCATAAGAAACTAAATTCCCATTGTAGAATAGCAGACATGCTGCATATTTACGCATAGCACCTGTATGGTGCTATGAGCAGGGGTAGGCAACCTTAGAGAGGTGGTATCACTCGGCATGGGAAAGGAGCCGGCACTACAGAGGAGGCGTTGGCTTATGCGGTTCTTGCTCCCTACTACAGCTCCAACTTTACAAGTAGTCCCTCTGCATTGCACTCTGTTTGATGCTTTGGAATGGCGGGTCAGCAAACCCAGACCGAGATCTACCAGTCACCTGGCTGCGATCTACAGGTTGCTGAACCCTGATAGATAGAGAGCAATTGTTTTCTAGGTGTCCTTGCGTTAAACTTCAGTTGATGAATGCACCTGGTGTGAAAGAGCCTTAAATGTGTCATTTAGATCATATTTACACTTACTTTGTGTGATGGACTATACAAAGTAAGCTGAAGAGCAGGCACATAGCCCTACAGGCAGAAGCTGGTCGTGTGACCGCACTCATGGTAATTATTTTAGAGGACTGTGCTGCCATCTGCTGGTCATCTTCCAGAATACAAATCCAGCTTTCACAATACTATACATTTCTGTATACAGGAATATGTGATATGTGACAGAGTAAGTTGTTTAATGAACTTACATAAATCGGAGTAATTAATTGTGTAACACTGCAAAAATATTTCTTTCCTAAAGTGATCCTGTTGCTACCTTAAAGCAGAACTTCACCCAAAAGGGGAAGTTCTGCTTGTTCGCATCCTCCCCCCTCCACTGCCACATTTGGCAATTTTTTTTAGGGGGGGGGGACCTGGTTTTGACAGGTACCCGCTCCCACTTCCACTCAGATCGCCACGGAAATCTGAGTGGAAGTTCGGCCCCCCCTTTTCCCTCTGCATCCTTCTGGGACACATCACAGGTCCCAGAAGACTACGGGATCATTCACAATGCATATGGCGGCTTGCACATGTGCAGTAGGAAATCAGCTGTGAAGCCGCAAGGATTTACTGACAGTTTCCCTTACTGAAGATGCCGGTGCCTGGACCCAAAGCTGATTAAAGAATCGGCTTGGTTGAGGACATCGCTGAATCCCCGGACAGGTAAGTGTCCTTATATTAAAAGTCAGCAGCTACAGTATTTGTAGCTGCTGAATTTTAATTTTTTGGGGGTGACTGGAGCTCCCCTTTAAAAAAAAATAAAACTAGCATCAGCCTGTAAAAAAAAAGAATACTTATCTCTCTGGGGGGATGGCGTCTCCATTTTTCACTCTCTTACAAAGCTATAGACACGACAGGTATCAAATACTTCCAGTTGAGTTTGACGCATCGTCCCCTTCTGTGTGCTATGGTTTCAACCACTAGCCACAGGACACAGTAGTGACACAGTGGGCAGCGGGTGGAACCACAGCTTTCAGCAGGGGACACAGCATCTGACACGCCCAGAATGATGTAGCAGGGCCCACATGCGCATGAATACATAAAGTGCCTCCCAGGGACATTTTGCAGGATCTTGAGCATGAGCCCAGGCACGCAATGGTCTACACCAGGGAACTGGCAGAGACCAGCAACGCATCTGCTCATGTGTGGGGGATCTGGCACATGGAAAGACAAGTCATGGAATCTCTGCCAGGTTCTGCAGACTGGGCAAACACTCGCGGCATGTTTGCGCAGGCACCAGATCTCAAAAAAAAGATGGCGGTACTAGTGAAGAGTGGTAAAGAGGGTTCTTACGCTTCAAGCAAGACAACCACAAGTGTTGGGGACTTTTGAGGGGTGGGGGTTAGTCAGGCCAGCTTGTCTTAGGCCTCATCCACTTGGGACGTTTGTTTTCATCCCCAGGACACCTTTTGCTCCAGGGGAGGAAAAAACAGCCTTTAAAAAGGCGCCTGAGGCATGGTTCACACCTATGCATGTTTTTGGTGCTTTTTCCATTTCACAGCAGTGTTGCCAACCGTCAGTGTTTTTACTGGCAGCCATTAAAAAATGGACACTTTTCTTCTGCCAGTAAGAGGAAAGGTTGCCAGTAAAAAATATGGCTGTGATACTTGGCTCGGAACTGGGCATGCGCAGCTCGGGTCCGGAGCTGGACAGGACCATCCAAGTGCCTGCTACAGTGTGTTCAGGTGGTACCGGCGGGGGGCGAGTCTGGCGGAGATGGTGCCTGAGCATGTTGTGTGATGTCATGGTGCAAGGGAGCCGAGCGGAGCGGCAAGAGCCTCGTGTGCGGGTCTGTGGGACAGGAGCAAGGCAAGCCAGGAGCGGGACTGTCAGTGCTGTTTGGACTGGAGGGGACAGAGAAGACCACCTGGCATGGAGACTATCACTGTGACTCAGGATGGGACATGTCAGTGATCTGTGCTGCTGCACACTGCTTTCAGTGTCACTGTGAGAGTCCATTTCATGTGCGTGTGTCGCCCATTCTAATTTCCTGCCCCTGAGTCCTTTCCCTGAGCCACTCACTTACTATATTGAGAATAAAATAAGAAATATGCTTTTTGCCTTAATATCTACCTTAAATCACATTGCTAATTGCATATTGTACTTATTTGTAGCCTAAATACTGAAATTTGCACTTACAACTGTAATTTTGTAACTTTTGGAAATGCCAGTGAAAAGTAAAACTTGGCTGTGCCAGTAAATTTTGGGTGTCGTATCAGTAAATTTCAATCTGATAGGTTGGCAACACTGCTCTGCAGAAACACACTACAGTCCATTTAACATGGTTTCCTATGGATGTAGTTCACATCTGTACATTTTATGGAAAGGGCCAGGGACTTTTTTCCTGGTTTTTGGTTCCATAGACTTCAATGGATCAAAAGCTTGGATTGAAAAATGCAAAATGCACATGGAATATGCAAACTGCAACCTGCATAGGTGTGAATCAGGCCTAGGGCTTCACATCTATGCATGTTGCTTTTGAGCGTTTCTGCAGAGCTTTTTGCAGTGCTTGCCGTGTTTTTGGACACACGTTTTTATCGCGATTTGTGTTTTTCGTTGTTTTTTTACACTGTATATAGCTGGTTGCTAAGGAGGGGGGCTGGGAAGCCGGCCAAAGTGTCCTTAACAACCAATGAGTAATCAGCTGTCAGCGGGCTTCCCCGCTGCATGTAAAAAAAAAGAATTGCTGGCTATAAAAAGAATTGTAAAAAAAAACAGCGTGGGGTCCCCCCCCAGGTCTATACTAGGCCCTTGGGTCTAGTATGGATTTGGAGGGGACCCCCCCCCCACACCAAAATTTTTTTAAAAAATGGCGTGGGATTCCCCTCCAAAATCCATACCAGACCCTTATCCGAGCATGCAGCCCGCGAGGTCAGGAAAGGGAGGGGACGAGCGCCCCCCTCCTGAACCATACCAGGCCGCAAGCCCTCAACATGGGGGGGTGGCTGTTTTGGGGCAAGGGGGGCTCTGTGCCTCTCACCCCAAGGTACCTTGCCCCCATGTTGATGGGGACAAGGGCCTCTTCCCGACAACCCTTGCCTGGTGGTTGTTGGGGTCTGCAGGTGGGGGGCTTATCAGAATCTGGAAGCCCCCTTTAACAAGGGGACCCACAGATCCCGGCCTCCCCCCTATGTGAATAGATATCGGGTACATTGTACCCCTACCCATTCACCAAAAAAGTAGTGTAGTGTTAAAAAATACAGTAGACAGTTTTTGATAAGTCTTTTATTAAAAATATCTTCTTCTTCCCTGCTTCTTCCTCCGGTCTTCTCCCGCATCTACCTCCTCCGGTCTTCTCCTTCTCCAGCTGCTTCTTCTTCCGCTCTTCTTTCTTCTGTCTTTTTTGTCCCGTGTTCTTCTTCCTCTGCCGCCGTTCCCGCCGACGACTCTTCTCTGATGCTGCGTCCCGCTGATCTGTCCGCATCGATGTCAAGCGTGTCTTAGATAACAATGGGGGTGTGGCAATTGGATTACATCATCCAGAGGCCACGCCCCCTTGTGACATCACGGACCATCATGCCCCAGGAGGTGACGTCACAAGGGGACGGGGCCTCCAGATGACATAATCCGATGGGCGCGGACAGATCAGCGGGGCGCAGCATCGGAGGAGGGTTGTTGGCGGGAGTGACGGCAGAGGAAGAAGCACACCGGACAAAGAAGACAGAAGAAAGAAGAAGAGCGGAAGAAGAAGCAGCGGGAGAAGGAGAAGACCGGAGGAAGAAGATGCAGGAGAAGATGGAGGAAAACCGGAGGAAGAAGCAGGGAAGAAGATATTTTTAATAAAAGACTCGTCCAAAAACTGTCTACTGCATTTTTTAACACTACACTACTTTTTTTTGGTAAATGGGTAGGGGTACAATGCACCCGATACTCATTCACATGGGGGGGAGGCTGGGATCTGGGGGCCCCCTTGTTAAAGGGGGCTTCCAGATTCCAATAAGCCCCCCACCCGCAGACTCCGAAAACCACCGGGCAAGGGTTGTCGGGAAGAGGCCCTTGTCCCCATCAACATGGGGGCAAGGTGCTTTGGGGTGGTCATCAGTGCCCTGATTACATTATAGCGCCACCATGTCCACAATCAGTGACAGCAATTATTGCCCACCAGTGCCAGCAATCAGTGCCCACCAGGTGCCAGCAATCAGTGCCCACAAGTGCCACCAATCAGTCCCCATTAGTGATGCCAGTCAGTGCTGGCTATCAGTGCCTCCTATCAATGCTGCCCATCAATGCCCATCACTTCTGTCCATCAATGCCCATCAGTGTCGCCCATCAGTGCCCATCAGTGTTGCCTATCCATGCTGCCTATCAGTGCCCACCAGTGCCGCCTATCAGTGCTTATCAGTGCCACCTATCAGTGCCCATCAGTGCCGCCTCTCAGTGCCACCTATCAGTGCCCATAAGTGCGGCATATTAGTGCCTCCTCATCAGTGCCACCTAATCAATGCCCACCAGTTCAGCCTATCAGTGCCGCCTCATCGCGCGCACATCAGTGAAGGAGAAAAATTACTTATATACAAAATTTACTGACAAAAACTAAGTAAAACTTTTTTTTTCAACATTTTTGGTCTTTTTTTGTAATAAATAAAAGACCCAGCAGTGATTAAATACCACCAAAAAAAGAAAATGATAAAAAAAATTTTGTGTACAGTGTTGCATGACTGCGCAATTGTCATTCAAAGTGCGGCAGCGCTGAAAGCTGAAAAATGGCCTGGGCAGGAAGGGGGTATAAGTGCCCTGTAGGCAAGTGGTTAAAGTACACCAGTTCTGGGAGAAACATGTAGGCTGCCACTGATGACCTTCTGAAATTGCTATTTACCTGGCTGTCTTTTTTACTTTCTGAGTCACCGGCTCAAAACAAGCATGCTGCAAGTGACTCCGAACGTCTGATTTGCATACTTGCTCTCAGTCAGTGATGCAAAATTAGTGAAGCCTTTTGACAGAGAATGACAGTCTGCTCAAAGAATCCAATCATAAATAGTGATCAACACAAATGAAGAATATAAAACCGAGTAATAAACTCATACAGAGATTCTATCACCCACTGAATGAAGCATGAAATCTATGACTAACACTGTCCAAGGCAGAAATGCGTCAGCAGGATGCTTTGTATCAACCAGTGCTTGCTTAATAAAGGAAACATCAGAGGAAATGCTGGACATTTGCTCACCTACCGGATGAAACGTGAATGCATACAATGCAATCAAATGGAAAGAATTTCACCTTTTTCAAATACATGAAAATTTAATATAATATAAAATAAGGTAATATAATATAATGTATATATCAAGGACATTTTTAAACGCAGTACAAACGCATATACAAGAAAAAATTAAGGTATTTTGATAAGTTACGTTTACATCATTGTGCTTTTTTTTTCATGCATTGTATCATTTTATGTGCATTTATGTGCATTTAAAAAAAGGTAACAGCATGCTGCATTTTGTGTGCATAAGCATAAATGTCCCAGAACACACGTAAACACACTGCAAACACAGGTTTATGCAACTCAGTAAAAGAAAATGCATTGCAGATGCATTACAAATGCATCAAAATGCACATGTGGAACCGTACATTGAATGCAGGGACTGCGTTGTAAGGCTAGGTATAGATGTGTGGCAAGATTGCCAAGCCCCCCCCCCCCTTTTAACTTTAGAGTCCTCAAGTCCCTTCCTCTTTAAAAAACATCACAGTCCTCAATATTCTGCAACCTCCCCTCTTCCCACATCAGAGTCATTGGTTCCTCTGAATTTTTCACAACAGAGTCCTACCTTTCTATCTTCATCACAGCACGGCTGGGGCAGCATGGCAGTGGGAGGTGGAGCTGGGGATGCCCTGAATTGTTGCCCACTCTGGATTAGCTGGGAGGGGGAGCATAGGAGCTGAGCTGCTAAATGACTACTTTGAGGGGGGAGCCGAGCTTCTAATTGGAGAGGGTGAGCTGAACTGTAGAGGGAACGATTTGGACGACTTTAGTGCTTCTACTAGAGTTTTGAGGATTCATTGATCCACAGTGCCTGTAGCTACAGAGGTCAGTGAGGACTTGTTTTAAAACCTGTTTACTGGAACTTTCACTCTACTGCCTCTTCTCCCCTCCCTCTTAACCACTTCAATACTGGGCACTTTCGCACCTTTCTGCCCAGGCCAATTTTCAGCTTTCAGTGCTGTCACTTTTTAAATGACAATTGTGCGGTCATGCCACATTGTACTCAAACTACATTTTTATCATTTTGTTCCCATAAATAGAGCTTTCTTTTGGTGGTATTTGATCACCTCTGCGGTTTTTATTTTTTGCGAATAAAAAAAGACCGAAAATTGACCATGTACAATCAGATATACGCATCCACCTCATATAGAGAGAGAAAATAAGGATGACATAGTCTGTTTATAGGATTCCTGCAGGCCATATTGGCTGAGTTATGTTTCCCCTCCCCCCATTCTTTTCCTTTTCTATTTTTGTACTCAAAGAATATATGTTGTGTATTTTGTATATGCTATTCTCAATAAAAATCATTGAAAGAAAAAAGACCGAAAATTTTGAAGAAAAAAAAAAAGTTTTTTTTTGTTTTTGTTATAAAGTTTTGTAAATAAGTAAGTTTTCTCCTTCACTGATGGGCAATGATAAGCTGCACTAATGGGCACTGATAAGGCGGCACTGATGAGGTGGAACCAATGAGATGGTACTGACGATGGACACTGATAGGTGGCACTCATAGGCAGCACTGATAGGTGGCACTGATATGCGGCACTGATAAGCATTGATAGGCGGCACAGATGGGCACTCAAAGGGTGGCACTGGTGGGCACTGATAGGCGACACTGATGGGTACTTATGGGTGGCACTGATAGACGGCACTAATGGGCACTCATCGGCAGCGCTGATGGGCACTGAAAGGCGGCACTGATGGGCATTGATGGGCACTGATGGCTGGCACTAGCTTTCAATGATAGGCATCACTGGCACTGGCAGGCATTTTTCAATGGCACTGATTGGCAGCTGCCTGGGCACTGATTGGCATTTTCCTGGTGGTCTAGGGTGGCATACCTGGTGGTCCAGTGTGGTGGTTATCCCTGGTGGTCCTGGTGGCATCCTGGTGGTCCTGGGTGGGCATCCGAGGGGGGGCTGCGCTTATAAACAATCAGCACAGGCGCCCCCTGTCAGGAGAGCAGCCAATCGGCTCTCCTCTACTCGTGTCTGTCACACGCGAATGAGGAAAAGCTGATCAACGGCCCTTCCTGTTTAAATTGTGATCAGCCATGATTGGACACGGCTGATCATGTGGTAAAGAGTTTCCGTCAGAGACTCTTTACCTAGACTGTAGTTGCGGTGTGTCAGACTGACACACCGCAACAACGATCACCGCAATGCGCGCCCTGCGGCTTGATATCCTGGCGACGTCATATGATGTGGGTCAGGTTATCGCAACCACTTTGCCGACGTCATATTGCTATATGGCAGGCGGCAAGTGGTTAAACATGATGCCAGGATGACAGGATGCCCGCAAATGAATATTCTGGCCAACGAAATGGATGAACGCCCAAACGCTTGATGCGCCTAAACTTGTTTTTATAGCATGGCTTTAGGCGTGCTCTTAAAGCACTTGCCGATCGCACTATAGCCTGGCTACAGACTGGTTGTCCAGTTCTGGGAGGGCATTAATAGATGTCCTCCGAGAACTCCGCCCCCAACGCGCCTCCTTCAGCGCGCATTGGGTGAGCTCTGTGACCACTGTGTCCTTCAGACACAGCTGATTACAGATGGGGGTAAAGGGCCAATCACAGCAGCTCTTTACCATGTGATCAGCTGTGTCCAATCACAGCTGATCACATGTAAAAAGACTTGCCAGTTATCAGCAGTCCTTTCCTTCCACGTTGTGGGAGGAAAGGAGAGCCATTAACCGGCAAGCCTGTCAGCACATAATTTGCATTGATTATCAGTGCAGCACCATCAGTGCTGCAGATTAGTGCCCATCAGTGCAGCTTCATCAGTGCCACCTATCAGTGCTCATAAGTGCAGCCTCATCAGCGCACATCAGTGAAGTAGAAAAATGACTTATTTGCAAAAAATTTAGTTTAGCAAACAATGAAAAACCAAGTGGTGATTAAATACCACCAAATGAAATCTCTATTTGTGTGGGGGGGGAAAAAAATGATAAAAATGTCATTTCGGTAGAGCGTGCATGACCGCGCAATTGTCATTCAAAGTGTGACAGCGCTGAAAGCTGAAAATTGGCCTGGGCAGGAAGGGGGTGAAAGCGCTCGGTATTGAAGCAGTTAAGCTGCTCTTTCCTCCCCTGCAGCAAAGGCATCCAGGGGATGAGAAAAATATCCTGTGTTCATGAGACCTACAGTGGGGACGGAAAGTATTCAGACCCCCTTAAATTTTTCACTCTTTGTTATATTGCAGCCATTTGCTAAAATCATTTAAGTTAATTTTTTCCCTCATTAATGTACACACAGCACCCCATATTGACAGAAAAACACAGAATTGTTGACATTTTTGCAGATTTATTAAAAAATAAAAACTGAAATATCACATGGTCCTAAGTATTCAGACCCTTTGCTGTGACACTCATATATATAACTCAGGTGCTGTCCATTTCTTCTGATCATCCTTGAGATGGTTCTACACCTTCATTTGAGTCCAGCTGTGTTTGATTATACTGATTGGACTTGATTAGGAAAGCCACACACCTGTCTATATAAGACCTTACAGCTCACAGTGCATGTCAGAGCAAATGAGAATCATGAGGTCAAAGGAACTGCCTGAAGAGCTCACAGACAGAATTGTGGCAAGGCACAGATCTGGCCAAGGTTACAAAAAAATTTCTGCTGCACTTAAGGTTCCTAAGAGTACAGTGGCCTCCATAATCCTTAAATGGAAGACATTTGGGACGACCAGAACCCTTCCTAGAGCTGGCCATCCAGCCAAACTGAGCTATCGGGGGAGAAGAGCCTTGGTGACAGAGGTAAAGAAGAACCCAAAGATCACTGTGGCTGAGCTCCAGAGATGCAGTCGGGAGATGGGAGAAAGTTGTAGAGAGTCAACCATCACTGCAGCCCTCCACCAGTCGGGGCTTTATGGCAGAGTGGCCCGACGGAAGCCTCTGCTCTGTGCAAGACACATGAAATGGAGTTTGCTAAAAAACGCCTGATGGACTCCAAGATGGTGAGAAATAAGATTCTCTGGTCTGATGAGACCAAGATAGAACTTTTTGGCCTTAATTCTAAGCGGTATGTGTGGAGAAAACCAGGCACTGCTCATCACCTGTCCAATACAGTCCCAACAGTGAAGCATGGTGGTGGCAGCATCATGCTGGTGGGGTGTTTTTCAGCTGCAGGGACAGGACAACTGGTTGCAATCGAGGATCTGCAAGGAGGAATAGCAAAGGATCCCCAAATCCAGGTGTGAAAAACTTGTTTCATCTTTCCCAAAAAGACTCATGGCTGTATTAGATCAAAAGGGGCTTCTACTAAATACTGAGCAAAGGGTCTGAATACTTAGGACCATGTGATATTTCAGTTTTTCTTTTTTAATAAATCTGCAAAAATGTCAACAGTTCTGTGTTTTTCTGCCAATATGGGGTGCTGTGTGTACATTAATGAGGAAAAAAAAACGAACTTAAATGATTTTAGCAAATGGCTGCAATATAACAAAGAGAGAAAAATTGAAAGGGGTCTGAATACTTTCCGTCCCCACTGTAAATCCCCTTTTTTTAACCTGATATCAAAAAAGACTTGAGGCGTGAACTATGTTATATGTGCAGAGATGGCCACTGGGGGGAGCCATACACACACAGTTTAGAGACCCTTGGTTTTACACGCATACTTTACATGCTAAGTCCAGCAAAATCACACATAAGACGTGTCGTTGCTAATAGGAATAATGCTTGTTCACCAGGTGTTAGCTAAGAAAAAGGCGGTAATATAAATGAATGTCTCCAGTTTACCTTTAAATTTCATGCAAATATCACTGCCGGAGATCATTGTCACAATTTAAAGGGTTCATGAAGACATATCATGCTTTGCTTGAAGTTTTTTGCCATTGCTAGATATATATATAGATATATATATATATATATATATATATATATATATATATATATATATAATCTATTTATTTATTTGCTTTTTTCCCTTTTATAGGCTAGATAGACTTTTTTTTAACCGGACTAACTATGTAACTATAGCAAGCTTCTAGCATTAAAAATGAACTGTAGGCCCAAAAGTTTTCATATAAATACATTTGGGAAAGGCCACAATGGATATGAATGTACTTTGTGTACCAAATGTCTTGACAAACCCAGATATTACCTTGCAAAAGTAGCAGTGACATCATCACTGTGCTATACAGTGCACCTGGAAAGTATTTACAGTGCTTTACTTTTTGTCTGATCAACAGACAATCCCCTGCCAACAATCCTACCGTGTGTACGAGGCTTTAGCCTAAAGTTACACTTAAAGCATATGTTTAATTTTTTCTTCTTTGACTTTAGTTACACTTTAATGGTCTCGGTATTCCACAACACGACATTCCAAGTATCCGGGGAACAAAAATGTGTTCTTCAAGCCTTTGAATTGTACTGAAAGCCCACTGTTGAGGTTGTTTGTGTACTATGTGTAGTCAAAAGCCCGATGTCAGGCTACTATGCTTTTGTTATTACTATAAACTTAATAAAAAAAAAAAAGAATTTGTTCTAACAACACCTTTCTGCAAACTCTTTCTAGCAAGTGAACCTGTTATATAAAGAACCCAACATTAGCATATAAGCACTTAATAAAATCATTTAACCACTTCTGGACCACCGATATACGTCCCTACTTTAAAGGGGGATATCGTTGTTATGGCAGCAGCTAGCTGCCATAACCCCAGTATCCCCTGGTATACCCGGCGGGCCGGTTTCCGATAATAGTGGTCTCTCTGGCGGATTCGCCGCAATACCACTTTTATCGGCAGCGGGAGAGGGGCCCCCCTCCGGCCGTGCTGCGGTGCCCTCCACCGCTTACTGGAGCCGTCGGCAGTGGCGGAGGCGATCGGATCTTCACCCTTGCTGGGCATGGAGATGAGTGTGGGGAAGATGGCGCCCACCCGTTTTCATAACCTCACTTCCGCCCATAGCTCTTAAAGGGCCATTTTTTTTTTTTTAAATGACACATTTTTTTAATTTTTTTTTATTGCATTTAAGTGTAAATATGAGATTTGAGGTCTTTTTGACCCCAGATCTCATATTTAAGAGATTCTGTCATGCTTTTTTTCTATTACAAGGGATGTTTACATTCCTTGTAATAGGAATAAAAGTGACACAATTTTTTTTTTTAAAACAGTGTAAAAATAAAAAATAAAGGGTAAAATAAATAAGATTTTTTTTTTTTTTAAATGCGCCCCGTCCTGTCAAGCTTGTGTGCAGAAGCGAACGCATACGTGAGTAGCGCCTGCATATGAAAACGTTGTTCAAACCACACATGTGAGGTATCGCCACGAATGGTAGAGCGAGAGCAATAATTCTAGCCCTAGACCTCCTCTGTAACTTAAAAACATGCAACCAGTAGAATTTTTTAAATGTCGCCTATGGAGATTTTCAAGGGTAAAAGTTTGTCGCCATTCCACGAGCGGGCGCAATTTTGAAGCGTGACATGTTGGGTATCAATTTACTCGGCGTAACATTATCTTTCACAATATATAAAAAAAAAAAAAATGGGCTAACTTTACTGTTGTGTTATTTTTTAATTCAAAAAGTGTATTTTTTCCAAAATAAGTGCGCTTGTAAGAACGCTGCGCAAATACGGTGTGACAGAAAGTATTGCAATGACCGCCATTTTATTCTCTAGGGTGATAGAAAAAAAATGTATAATGTTTGGCGGGTTCTAAGTAATTTTCTAGCAAAAAAAAAATGTTTTTAACTTGTAAACAACAAATCTCAGAAAGAGGTTCAGTCCTTAAGTGGTTAATAGTCTCTGTATTCCACAACACAACATTCCAAGTATGCAGGAAACAAGAATTTGTTCTTCAAGCCTTTGAATGGTACTGAAAGCCCCCTGTTGAGGTTGTTTGTGTAGTCAAAAGCCCGATATCAGGCTACTATGCTATTGTTATTACTATAAACTTAATAAAAAATTATAAAAAAGAATTTGTTCTAACAACACCTTTCTGCAAAGTCATTCCAGCAAGTGAACCCGTTATATAAAGAACCCAGCATTAGCATATAAGCACTTAATAAAATAATTTATTCTAGGGCTTGCGGAAATTAACGATTAATTCCTCAATTAATCGTTAATTTTTTTGATTGATCAAAATTTTTTTGATTGGTAGGCTGCCTGCCCTGGGGCCGCTTTGGGCCAAGCTGTGGCTGCAGCGCAGCGCTCTGCTCCCTCCTCCTCCTCCACTATATGTCATACACAGTCTGCGGGCATCTCCCGCTGTGTGTCTCGGAGCTGAGTGTGAAAACTTTGGCCACGCTGTGAGAAAAGTCCCGCCCTCCTCCTAGATCAGCTTGTGTGATAGACAGAACACTGCGTCTATCACACAAGCTGATCTAGGAGGAGGGCGGGACTTTTCTCACAGCGCGGCCAAAGTTTTCACACTCAGCTCCGAGACACACAGCGGGAGATGCCCGCAGACTGTGTAATCCAGGCACAGGCACTGACTACAGTGAGGCTGCGATTATGGGCACAGTGAGACTGCATTATGGGCACGGTGAGACTTTATTATGGGCACGGTGAGGCTGCCATTATGGGCACGGCGAGGCTGCGATTATGGGCACGGTGAGACTGCATTATGGGCACGGTGAGACTGCATTATGGGCACGGTGAGGCTGCCATTATGGGCACGGTGAGGCAGCATTATGGGCACAGTGAGGCTACGATTATGGGCACGGTGAGACTACGATTATGGGCACAGTGAGACTGCATTATGGGAACGGTGAGGCTGCGATTATGGGCAAGTAAGTCTGAGATTATGGGCACGGTGAGACTGCATTATGGGCACGGTAAGGCTGCGATTATGGGCATGGTGAGACTGCATTATGGGAATGGTGAGGCTGCGATTATGGGCATGGTGAGACTGCATTATGGGAATGATGAGTTAATGACGTGTGACATCCTAGCCATGCCCCGCTATGTCCGGCTTCAGCCGTTGCCATAACAACGGTGCTAAATCAGCTAAAAGTAGTTGGATCTGTATGTGCGTTATAATGAATCAAAATTAGTCGATTAACCGATTAAAAAAAAAATCGATTAATCGAACACGAAAATTTTAATCAGTAACAGCCCTAATTTATTCATTAGTTAATACATGATATGTACTGTAAGTGGTACAGTGAGACTGCATTATGGGCATGGTGAGACTGCATTATGGGCACCGTGAGGCTGCCATTATGGGAATGGCGAGGCTGCGATTATGGGCACGGTGAGACTGTATTATGGGCACGGTGAGACTGCATTATTGGAATGGTGAGGCTGCGATTATGGGCAAGCAAGTCTGAGATTATGGGCACGGTGAGACTGCATTATGGGCACGGTGAGACTGCATTATGGGCACGGTAAGGCTGCGATTATGGGCACGGTGAGACTGCATTATGGGAAAGGTGAGGCTGCGGTTATGGGCATGGTGAGACTGCATTATGGGAACGATGAGTTAATGACGTGTGACGTCCTAGCCATGCCCCGCTATGTCCGGCTTCGACCATTGCCATAACAACGGTGCTAAATCAGCTCAAAGTAGTTGGATCTGTATGTGCATTAAAATTAATCAAAATTAGTCGATTAACCGATTAAAAAAAAAAAATCGATTAATCGAACACGAAAAATTTAATCAGTAACAGCCCTAATGTATTCATTAGTGAATTGAATACATGATATGTACTGTAAGTGGTACAGTGATAAATAAGCGGTCACACTGACAAAAAGGACCCATGCATACACTAGGAGAGCAAATCCCATTTTCCTGTATGTAGAATAGACCCATCTAGTCCTATTTTTACTGACTGCACTCATTTACAGAGGAGACGGTCATGGCCTCCTGCTGATATCATTGGCCGTGCCACTTTTGTGTTCTTGTGAGAACTCTTGCATGGTTTAGGCATGCCTCCCTACTCTATGTATTGTTCTCCCCTTCTTTGTAGTTGTCTTGTACAGAACAATTAACCCCGATTATCACGTTCCTTTACCTACACAACAATATCCTCCCTGGTGTCCTGTTCTGTTCACAATCCGTTTTCTACAACTGGAACATTCCAAGCGACCTTCCTTTGTTCCAGGCACATACTCATTAGTTCATTTAAATCCAAAGAAAAAGGTCAATTACTTGAGTGAGGTGTGGCTGGATGACATTCCCACGTAATTACAAATCCGAAAGGGTTAAAGGGTCAATCCACCCATAAATGATATTTTATTAGGCATAATTTGGAGCCACCTGCATGCTATTTATTAGGGGTGGCCAAACTCAAAAGTTGCTATTTTCCTGAACGTTCCGTGATAATCAGGAAAGGCAACATTTTACCATTTTGCCGAAATGCGTAGGTGTCGATAGGAAAGACAAAATGTAAGGCTGTTTTGGTGGCTTCTTAAGGAGCAATGTGTAATGAATGGCTCCTTTTATTTATCGCAGATCTGTTTTTGTGCCAAAAAAAAAAGCTTCCTCTTTAGCCTCATGATTTTCCAAACAGAAAAAAAAAACAGATAGTGGGAAAAAGAACACCAAAAACACCAACTTAAAGTGGAACTTTAGTTAGAAAATAAAGTCCTGCTAGATGACTTCAGGTTGGCTGATTTTGCAGGTATAGCTATGTAAAACGTTAGAAATAAGTGTCTGTACTGTTTAACCGCTTCAGCCCCGGAAGATTTTACCCCCTTCCTGACCAGAGCACTTTTTGCGATTCGGCACTCCTTTGCTTTAACTGACAATTGCGCGGTCGCCAGTGTTAATTTAGTCGACTAAAATGACTAAAAGATTTTAGTCGACTAAAATGACTAAAACATTTTTGTTGACGAAATGAATACCATTTTAGTCGACTAAAATACGACTAAAACAATTGAGATGACTAAAATACGACTAAAACTGAAAGCCATTTTAGTCAAAAGACTAAAATGGGACTAAAACTAAAATGCCAGTTTAGTCCTAAGACTAAAATTAACACTGGCGGTCGCACGACGTTGCACCAAAACAAAGTTGACGTCCTTTTTTCCCCACAAATAGAGCTTTCCTTTGATGGTATTTGATCACATCTGCTGTTTTTATTTTTTGCGCTATAAACAAAAAAAGAGCGACAATCTTGAAAAAAAGCAATATTTTTTATTTTTTGCTATAATAAATACCCCCCAAAAATATATTAAAAAAATTTATTTTTTCCTCAGTTTAAGCCGATATGTATCCTTCTACATATTTTTGGTAAAAAAAAAATCACAATAAGCGTATATTGATTGGTTTGCGCAAAAGTTATAGCGTCTACAAAATAGGGGATCGTTTTATGGCATTTTTATTGTTATTTTTTTAATTAGTAATGGCGGCAATCTGCAATTTTTATCGTTTCTGCGACATTATGGCGGACACATCGGACACTTTTGACACTATTTTGGGACCATTGTCATTTATACAGCGATCAGTGCTATAAAAATGCACTGATTAGCATGAATGCAGTGAAGGGGTTAACCACTAGGGGGCGATGAAGTGGTTAAGTGTGTCCTAGGGAGTGATTCTAACTGTGGGTGGGGGGGGGGTGGGCTTCCAGTCACATCAGAGAGATCACTGCTCCCGATGACAGGGAGCAGTGATCTCTGTCATGTCACAAGGCAGAACAGGGAAATGCCTTGTTTACATAGCACTTCCCCATCCTGCGGCTCCGTGGCATGATCGCCGGGATACTGGCGGACATCGAGCCCGCCGGTCCCGTGGGCACGGTCACGCTCTACGTGCCTGCTATCCCCGCCTCTTAAAGGGGACGTACAGGTACGCCCATTTGCCCACCGCTGCCATTGTGCTGACGTATATCGGCGTGCAGTGGTCGGCAAGTGGTTAAACCCAGTAAATCCTGCTCTGCACATGCTTAGTTGCTCTCCATTTTTAGGCACTGCCAAGTTTGTAGAGGCCGAACTGCTGACAGGCTGTAAGTGGAATTAAACCCTCCTATCATTTACAGTCAAGGAAGCTGCTTCTGTTTGATCTGCAACTGCCATGGTGCTGCACATGTGATCAGTTGTGACTGCAGTCTATTGATTGTTTGACGGACACAAGCAAATGTGACAGTTAGCAATCCCGGCATTCCAGGAATGTGACTGTTTTTTGAAACCATTAAATCGATGGGTTTTGTTCCACTTTATGATTTACTGCTGGGGCTCTGCACTTCAGCAAAATGGCTGCATCCAGCTAGAAGAAACGGGAGCAACACTAATTTTGGTAGCGCAATTATTAATGGGGAATGTATGTTCCTTGCTAAAGAACATTATTTTTTTTTATCAAGTAAAATTTTGCTTTAACCACTTGCCGCCCGCCAATCATCAAATGATCAAATGAGGAGCGGTGCAGCTCTCGTTCTAGGACGACATCATATGACTGCGCCCCAGAACGGCAGCACCCATCACTGGGGGCGCGCAGCGATCGCGGTTGCGCCGTGCTCCTAGGACATGATGTGACCCCAATCTCGGTAAAGGGCCACGACCGTGGCTCTTTAAACATGTGATCGGCTGTGTCCAATCACAGCCGGTCATGTGTACATGTGGAAGTGTCGTTTATCGGCTCTCCTCGCCTCACACTGACAGCATTGGCATCTCCTTGCAGGGGAGACCAGGACAGGTAATCTGATCAACAAGCGCCAGCAGTGCCCATCAGTGACACCAATCAGTGCCCATTAGTGACACAGATCAGTGCCCATCAGTGACACCAATCAGTGCCCATTAGTGATCTCAGTCAGTGCTGCCTTTCAGTGCCCATCAGTGCTGCCCATTAATGCCCATCAGTGCCGCCTATCTGTGCCCACCAATGCTGTCTATCTGTGCCCATCAGTGCCACCTATCAGTGCCGCATATCAGTGCCCATCAGTGTGGGATATTAGTGCCTCTTCATCAGTGCCACCTAATCAGTGCCCTTCAGTGCCACCTCATCAGCGCACATCAGTGAAGGAGAAAAATTACGTATTTACAAAATTTACTGACAGAAACTAAGAAAAACTTTTTTTTCTTCAGAATTTTCGGGGTATTTTTTGTTTTTTTTTAGTAAAAAATAAAAAACCCAGCAGTGATTAAATACCACCAAAAGAAAGCTCTTTTTGTGTGAAAAAAATGATAAAAGTTTCATTTGGGTACAGTGTTGCATGACCGCGCAATTGTCATTCAAAGTGCGACAGCGCTGAAAGCTGAAAATTGGCCTGGGCAGGAAGGGGGGGAAAGTGCCCTGTAAGCAAGTGGTTAAATGATGAACGTATAAAGATATTGGAAAAACACAAATACAATGAACACTAAATTAACCACTTCAATACCAGGCACTTTCGCCCCTTCCTGCCCAGGACAATTTTTAGCTTTCAGCACTGTCGCACTTTGAATGACGATTGCGCGGTCATGATACACTGTACCCATGCTACATTTTTATAATTTTCTTCCCACAAATAGAGCTTTCTTTAGGTGGTATTTGATCACCTCTGCGGTTTTAATTTTTGTGCTATAAACGAAAAAAGAGTGACAATTTTGAAAACAAAAACTGATGGGCTCTGATAGGCAGCACTGACGGCTCTGATAGGCGGCACTGATGGCACTGATAGGTGGCACTGATTGGCACTTTGATGGGGCACTGACAGGCATCACTGATGGGGTACTGATTGGCACTTTTTTGGGCACTGTTGTGGGCACTGATCTGTACTTTCTTGGGCACTTATAGACAGGCTTTATAGAGGGGGACAGGCTGGCAGGTGATGGGCATTGATTGGCAGCTGATGGGCACCTTTTGATGGGGCTGTGCTGATAATCAATGTGCTGATTATCAGCACAGACTCCCCCTCTGACAGGGAGAGCCGCCGATTGGCTCTCCCTGTCAGCGTGAACCGAGGAAAGCCGTTTACCGGCACTTCCTGATTCACACGACGATCAGCTGTGATTGGTCACAGCTGATCACGTGGTATGAAGCCTCTGTCACAGTCTTCATACCACGATCGGAGTTGCAGTGTGTCAGACTGACACACAGCACTTCCGATCGCCACCCTGTGCACCCCCGCGGGCGCGCGCCGGCTCTGTTATCCTGATCACGTCATATGACGTCCAGACAAGCTAACTATACCACTTTGCCCAAGTCATTTTGCTATACGGCGGGCGGCAAGTGGTTAAATAAACCTAAAGTATAACAGAAGGTAACACTTTTTTCATTTTGGATAGCATAAGGGAAGGTTGTAACTGCATTAAGAGGCGCATAAATGCTATGACCACATACAACACTTGTAGAAACGCCGACCCTGGATGCGCAGTGGGCCAGTCAGAGGCTCTATTTGCATGTAAATAAACGAAAAAACAAAAAACGTGTTATAATACCAATATAGTAAAAATAACACTATTTCTTGTATTAAAAAAAATATATAAATGTCCATAAGTGTCCATGAGACGATAATTCATTCATTGCCCTTAATAGTGTGCTTGAATTCTATTAAACCTGCACCACACAATTCATGCAGTAAAAAAAGTGATCTCCAAATAGTGCTCCTCAATGATTCCACTTGTCAGGGCTGGGCTCAGCCCTTCCTTCTCTAAGCTGGCCGCTCAGCTGTCGGCTAATTGCCAGCTCCTATCTCTCCATAGTTACTCAGCTGTTGATGATATCCTGCTCGTCAGTACTGCCTACTTAAGCCATCCAGTCCAGAGGAGCTCTGCCTTCGCCTTGGTCAACATCACAGAAACTATCTCCTGCGATCCTGTTCAAGACTTGCTTTGCTGACATCCCTTCTGGCTCCAGATCCTGCTTGCTGTTCCACTACATTGATCCCTGACTTCTGGCTTGGCTGACTATCCGTTTTGGTTACTGAACTTTGGCAATGTTTTGACTACGTTTGTTCTTTTTACTTTTATTATTAAAGAGGTGTGATTTAACTGTACTTCTGTCTCGGCCTGATTTCAGGATTTCTGACACCACTCCATCCCCCTTATACACTGAGACTCACCAGATTCTTAGGCCCAGGGTTTAAGTGGGTCTAAATGCACTGGGGGTTATTTACGAAAGGTAAATCCACTTTGCACTACAAGTGCACTTGGAAGTTCAGTCACTGTAGATCTAAGGGGGACAGTGCAGAGTTTCCACAAACCCAAAGTTTATTGTACAAAGATTGTATGGTCAGTGACATGCATATTGAGCCTTAGGTCCTGGAAGGGGGTATATCCTGAAATATAACTGTTAGTGCAAATCAAAAAATTCATTTATTTCAGTAATTCAATTCAAAAAATGAAACTCATATATTTTATATAGATGTGTTACATACAGAGTGATATATTTCAAGCATTTCTTTCTTTAATTTTGATGATGGTTTACAGCTAGTAAAAACCCGAAATTCAGTATCTCAGAAAATTAGAATATTACATAAGACCAATGAAAAAAAGGATTTTTGATACAGAAATGTTGGCTTAATGAAAAGTATGTCCATGTATAGTGTAGCATATACTCAATACCTGGTCACTCTTTTGCATGAATTACTGCATCAAAGCGGCGTGGCATGGAGGCGATCAGCCCGTGGCACTGCTGAGGTGTTATGGAAGCCCAGGTTGCTTTAATAGCGGCCTTCAGGTGGTCTGCATTGTTGGGTCTGGTGTCTCTCATCTTCCTCTTAACAATACCCCACAAATCCTCTATGGGGTTTAGGTCCACCCCACAGATCCTCTATGGGGTTTAGGTCCACCCCACAGATCCTCTATGGGGTTTAGGTCCACCCCACAGATCCTCTATGGGGTTTAGGTCCACCCCACAGATCCTCTATGGGGTTTAGGTCCACCCCACAGATCCTCTATGGGGTTTAGGTCCACCCCACAGATTCTCTATGGGGTTTAGGTCAGGTGAGTTTGCTGACCAATCAAGCACAGTGAATCCATGATCATTAAACCAGGTATTGGCAGTTTGGCAGTGTGGGCAGGTGCCAAGTCCTGCTGGAAAATGAAGTAAGCATTTCCATAAAGCTGGTCAGCAGAGGAAAGCACAAAGTGCTCTAGAATTTCCTAGTAGAGGGCTGGGCTGACTTTGGACTTGATAAAACACAGTGGACCAACAGAAGCAGATGACATGACATTTGGCTCCCCAAATGATCACTGATTGTGGAAACTTCACACTGGACCTCATGCAACTTGGATTCTGTGCCTCTCCACTCGTCCTCCAGACTCTGGGACCTTGATTTCCAAATGAAATGCAAAA
Source organism: Lithobates septentrionalis (assembly GCA_037952835.1). Taxonomy (NCBI): domain Eukaryota; kingdom Metazoa; phylum Chordata; class Amphibia; order Anura; family Ranidae; genus Lithobates; species Lithobates septentrionalis. The sequence goes on along the minus strand of JBBDGP010001876.1, from coordinate 196,186 downwards.
CTTGCTTTCATCCGAAAAGAAGACTTGGGACCACTGAGCAACAGTCCAGTCATTTTTCTCCTTAGCCCAGATAAGACGCTTCTGACGTTGTCTCTGGTTCAGGAGTGGCTTGACATGCAAGAGCTGTAGCCCATGTCCTGGATATGTCTGTGTGTGGTGGCTCTTGAAGCACTGACACTAGCCGTAGTCCACTTCTTGTGAATCTCCCACAAATTCTTAAATGGCCTTTGCTTCACAATCCTCTCAAAGCTGTGGTTATCCCTGTTGCTTGTGCACCTTTTTCTACCACACTTTTTCCTTCCACTTAACATTCCATTATTATGCTTGGATACAGCACTCTGTGAACAGACAGCTTCTTTAGCAATGAACTTTTGTGACTTACCATCCTTGTGGAGGGTGTCAATGACTGTCTTCTGCACAACTGTCAAGTCAGCAGTCTTCCCCATGATTGTGTAACCTACTGAACCAGACTGAGAGACCATTTAAAGACTCAGGAAACTTTTGCAGGTGTTTTGAGTTAATTAGCTGATTAGAGTGCGACACCATGAGTCTACAATAGTGAACTTTTTCACAGTATTCAAATTTTCTGAGATACTGAAATTTGGGTTTTCACTAGCTGTAAGTCATAATCATCAAAGAAAGAAATGCTTGAATGATATCACTCTGTGTGTAATGAATCTATATAATATATGAGTTTCACTTTTTAAATTGAATTATTATATATAATTATTATTATAATTATTATTATTATTTATTATTGAAATAAATTGATTTGATGATATTCTATTTTTTGAGATGCACCTGTATGTTGTTCCAAGTGCACTTATAGGGCTACAATCACCTTAGAGTGTAATTCCACTTCTGTTGAGAAAAAACAATCCACATCGTTAACAAACTTTGTAGCAAAGTCCTACCTTTTGTTTCTCTGAAGAAATAGCTGTTTGTTTCCCCATATCCTGTGCCGACTGATTCTGAGTGAGAGGATCTGGTTCATTATAATCACCTGGTGCACTTTCTGTGTTCTAATGAGAAAAGCTGCAGGGTCAACATCTCTTTAGAAGTATTTAACCCTTTGGGGAAACCTGAAGTTCCTATTGCCGGGAGTACCTGAAATCTGACTTGTATCTTATTGCAGACTTCTGGGAAAATCAGTGAGCCAATCACACAAGCAGGAAATTACCTTTTTGGGGAAGTTCTGTACACCAATAGTGTACAGAACACCTCCAAGTTGCCATATTGCTTTGAAGTTTACAGCCGCTGCAGATTGAAATGGAAAAGCAATTTTAATAACATTAAATGGCTTGTGTAGCAATTTTATATGATATATTTAACCACTTGACGACCGCCTCACGCCGATGTACGTCGGCAAAGTGGCACGGACAGGCAAAATCACGTACATGGTACGTGATTTGCCTTCCGCGGGTGGGGGGTCCGATCGGACCCCCCCCCCCGGTGCCCGAGGCGGTCGTCGTTTGTCCAGCGGCGAGCGGTGGTGAGGGGGAGACCATCCGTTCGTGGCCCCCCCCTCGCGATCGCCGCCGGCCAATCGAATCATTCCTTTGCTGCTGTATGCTAAACAGCAGCAAAGGAAATGATGTCATCTCTCCTCGGCTCGGTAATTTCCGTTCCGGCCCGAGGAGAGAAGACATCAATGTGAGTGCACCAACACACACACACACAGTAGAACATGCCAGGCACACAAAACACCCCGATCCCCCCCCCCCCGATCGCCCCCCGATCCCCCCCCCAATCACCCCCCCCCCTGTCACAAACTGACACCAGCAGTTTTTTTTTTTTTTTTTCTGATTACTGCATAGTGTCAGTTTGTGACAGTTACAGTGTTGGGACAGTTACTGTTACCCCCCTTTAGGTCTAGGGTACCCCCCTAACCCCACCTAATAAAGTTTTAACCCCTTGATCACCCCCTGTCACCAGTGTCACTAAGCGATCATTTTTCTGATCGCTGTATTAGTGTCGCTGGTGACGCTAGTTAGGGACATAAATATTTAGATTCGCCGTCAGCGTTTTATAGCGTCAGGGACCCCCATATACTACCGAATAAATGTTTTAACCCCTTGATTGCCCCCTAGTTAACCATTTCACCACTGATCACCGTATAACCGTTACGGTTGACGCTGGTTAGTTTGTTTATTTTTTATAGTGTCAGGGCACCCGCCGTTTATTACCGAATAAAGGTTTAGCCCCCTGATCGCCCGGCGGTGATATGCGTCGCCCCAGGCAGCGTCAGATTAGCGCCAGTACCGCTAACACCCACGCACGCAGCATACACCTCCCTTAGTGGTATAGTATCTGAACGCATCAATATCTGATCCAATCAGATCTATACTAGCGTCCCCAGCAGTTTAGGGTTCCCAAAAACGCAGTGTTAGCGGAATCAGCCCAGATACCTGCTAGCACCTGCGTTTTGCCCCTCCGCCCGGCCCAGCCCAGCCCACCCAAGTGCAGTATCGATCGATCACTGTCACTTACAAAAGACTAAACGCATAACTGCAGCGTTCGCAGAGTCAGGCCTGATCCCTGCGATCGCTAACAGTTTTTTTGGTAGTATTTTGGTGAACTGGCAAGCACCAGCCCCAGGCAGGGTCAGGTTAGCGGCAGTACCGCTAACACCCACGCACGCAGCATACGCCTCCCTTAGTGGTATAGTATCTGAACGGATCAATATCTGATCTGATCAGATCTATACTGGCGTCCCCAGCAGTTTAGGGTTCCCAAAAACGCAGTGTTAGCGGAATCAGCCCAGATACCCGCTAGCACCTGCGTTTTGCCCCTCCGCCCGGCCCAGCCCACCCAAGTGCAGTATCGATCGATCACTGACACTTACAAAACACTAAACGCATAACTGCAGCGTTCGCAGAGTCAGGCCTGATCCCTGCGATCGCTAACAGTTTTTTTGGTAGTATTTTGGTGAACTGGCAAGCACCAGCCCCAGGCAGCGTCAGGTTAGCGCCAGTACCGCTAACACCCACGCACGCACCGTACACCACCCTTAGTGGTATAGTATCTGAACGGATCAATATCTGATCCAATCAGATCTATACTAGCATCCCCAGCAGTTTAGGGTTCTCACAAACGCAGTGTTAGTGGGATCAGCCCAGATACCTGCTAGCACCTGCGTTTTGCCCCTCCGCCCGGCCCAGCCCAGCCCACCCAAGTGCAGTATCGATCGATCACTGTCACTTACAAAAGACTAAAACGCATAACTGCAGCGTTCGCAGAGTCAGGCCTGATCCCTGCGATCGCCAACAGATTTTTTGGTAGTGTTTTGGTGAACTGGCAAGCGCCAGCGGCCTAGTACACCCCGGTCGTAGTCAAACCAGCACTGCAGTAACACTTGGTGACGTGGCGAGTCCCATAAGTGCAGTTCAAGCTGGTGAGGTGGCAAGCACAAGTAGTGTCCCGCTGCCACCAAAAAGACAAACACAGGCCCGTCGTGCCCATAGTGCCCTTCCTACTGCATTCGCCAATCCTAATTGGGAACCCACCGCTTCTGCAGCGCCCGTACTTCCCCCATTCACATCCCCAACCAAATGCAGTCGGCTGCATGAGAGGCATTTTCTTTATGTCCTCCCGAGTACCCCTACCCAGCGAACGCCCCCAAAAAAGATGTTGTGTCTGCAGCTAGCGCGGATATAGGCGTGACACCCGCTATTATTGTCCCTCCTGTCCTGACAATCCTGGTCTTTGCATTGGTGAATGTTTTGAACGCTACCATGCACTAGTTGAGTATTAGCGTAGGGTACAGCATTGCACAGACTAGGCACACTTTCACAGGGTCTCCCAAGATGCCATCGCATTTTGAGAGACCCGAACCTGGAACCGGTTACAGTTATAAAAGTTAGTTACAAAAAAAGTGTAAAAAAAAAAAATATATATATATATAAAATAAAAAAAAATAGTTGTCGTTTCATTGTTCTCTCTCTCTATTCTCTCTATTGTTCTGCTCTTTTTTACTGTATTCTATTCTGCAATGTTTTATTGTTATTATGTTTTATCATGTTTGCTTTTCAGGTATGGAATTTTTTATACTTTACCGTTTACTGTGCTTTATTGTTAACCATTTTTTTGTCTTCAGGTACGCCATTCACAACTTTGAGTGGTTATACCAGAATGATGCCTGCAGGTTTAGGTATCATCTTGGTATCATTCTTTTCAGCCAGCGGTCGGCTTTCATGTAAAAGCAATCCTAGCGGCTAATTAGCCTCTAGACTGCTTTTACAAGCCGTGGGAGGGAATGCCTCCCCCCCCCACCGTCTTCCGTGTTTTTCTCTGGCTCTCCTGTCTCAACAGGGAACCTGAAAATGCAGCTGGTGATTCAGCCAGCTGACCATAGAGCTGATCAGAGACCAGAGTGGCTCCAAACATCTCTATGGCCTAAGAAACCGGAAGCTACGAGCATTTTATGACTTAGATTTCGCTGGATGTAAATAGCGCCATTGGGAAATTGGGGAAGCATTTTATCACACCGATCTTGGTGTGGTCAGATGCTTTGAGGGCAGAGGAGAGATCTAGGGTCTAATAGACCCCAATTTTTTCAAAAAAGAGTACCTGTCACTACCTATTGCTATCATAGGGGATATTTACATTCCCCGAGATAACAATAAAAATGATTAAAAAAAAATAAAAATGAAAGGAACAGTTTAAAAATAAGATAAAAAAGCAAAAAAATAATAAAGAAAAAAAAAAAAAAAAAAAACGCACCCCTGTCGCCCCCTGCTCTCGCACTAAGGCGAACGCAAGCGGCGGTCTGTCGTCAAACGTAAACAGCAATTGCACCATGCATGTGAGGTATCACCGTGAAGGTTAGATCGAGGGCAGTAAATTTTGCAGTAGACCTCCTCTGTAAATCTAAAGTGGTAACCTGTAAAGGCTTTTAAAGGCTTTTAAAAATGTATTTATTTTGTTGCCACTGCACGTTTGTGCGCAATTGTAAAGCATGTCATGTTTGGTATCCATGTACTCGGCCTAAGATCATCTTTTTTATTTCATCAAACATTTGGGCAATATAGTGTGTTTTAGTGCATTAAAATTTTAAAAAGTGTGTTTTTTCCCCAAAAAATGCGTTTGAAAAATCGCTGCGCAAATACTGTGTGAAAAAAAAAATGAAACACCCACCATTTTATTCTGTAGGGCATTTGCTTTAAAAAAATATATAATGTTTGGGGGTTCAAAGTAATTTTCTTGCAAAAAAAAAAAACTTTTTCATGTAAACAATAAGTGTCAGAAAGGGCTTTGTCTTCAAGTGGTTAGAAGAGTGGGTGATGTGTGACATAAGCTTCTAAATGTTGTGCATAAAATGCCAGGACAGTTCAAAACCCCCCCAAATGACCCCATTTTGGAAAGTAGACACCCCAAGCTATTTGCTGAGAGGCATGTCGAGTCCATGGAATATTTTATATTGCGACACAAGTTGCGGGAAAGAGACAATTTTTTTTTTTTTTTGCACAAAATTGTCACTAAATGATATATTGCTCAAACATGCCATGGGAATATGTGAAATTACACCCCAAAATACATTCTGCTGCTTCTCCTGAGTACAGGGATACCACATGTGTGAGACTTTTTGGGAGCCTAGCCGCGTACGGAACCCCGAAAACCAAGCACCGCCTTCAGGCTTTCTAAGGGCGTGAATTTTTGATTTCTCTCTTGACTGCTTATCACAGTTTCGGAGACCATGGAATGCCCAGGTGGCACAAACCCCCCCCCCCCCAAATGACCCCATTTTGGAAAGTAGACACCCCAAGCTATTTGATGAGAGGTATAGTGAGTATTTTGCAGACCTCACTTTTTGTCACAAAGTTTTGAAAATTGAAAAAAGAAAAAAAAAAAAGTTTTTTCTTGTCTTTCTTCATTTTCAAAAACAAATGAGAGCTGCAAAATACTCACCATGCCTCTCAACAAATAGCTTGGGGTGTCTACTTTCCAAAATGGGGTCATTTGGGGGGGTTTTGTGCCACCTGGGCATTCCATGGCCTCCGAAACTGTGATAGGCAGTGAAGAGTGAAATCAAAAATTTTCACCCTTAGAAATCCTGAAGGCGGTGATTGGTTTTCGGGGTCCCGTACACGGCTAGGCTCCCAAAAAGTCCCACACATGTGGTATCCCCGTACTCAGGAGAAGTAGCTAAATGTATTTTGGGGTGCAATTCCACATATGCCCATGGCCTGTGTGAGCAATATATCATTTAGTGACAACTTTGTGCAAAAAAAAAAAAAAAAATGTGTCACTTTCCCGCAACTTGTGTCAAAATATAAAATATTCCATGGACTCAATATGCCTCTCCGGAAATAGCTTGGGGTGTCTACTTTCCAAAATGGGGTCATTTGGGGGGGGGTTTGTGCCACCTGGGCATTCCATGGCCTCCGAAACTGTGATAGGCAGTAAAGAGTGAAATCATAAATTTACGCCCTTAGAAATCCTGAAGGCGGTGATTGGTTTTCGGGGCCCCGTACGCGGCTAGGCTCCCAAAAAGTCCCACACATGTGGTATCCCCGTACTCAGGAGAAGCAGCAGAATGTATTTTGGGGTGCAATTCCACATAGGCCCATGGCCTGTGTGAGCAATATATCATTTAGTGACAACTTTTTGTAAATATTTTTTTTTTTTTTGTCATTATTCAATCACTTGGGACAAAAAAAATAAATATTCAATGGGTTCAACATGCCTCTCAGCAATTTCCTTGGGGTGTCTACTTTCCAAAATGGGGTCATTTGGGGGGGTTTTGTACTGCCCTGCCATTTTAGCACCTCAAGAAATGACATAGGCAGTCATAAACTAAAAGCTGTGTAAATTACAGAAAATGTACCCTAGTTTGTAGACGCTATAACTTTTGCGCAAACCAATAAATATACGCTTATTGACATTTTTTTTACCAAAAACATGTGGCCGAATACATTTTGGCCTAAATGTATGACTAAAATTGAGTTTATTGGATTTTTTTTATAACAAAAAGTAGAAAATATCATTTTTTTTCAAAATTTTCGGTCTTTTTCCATTTATAGCGCAAAAAATAAAAACCGCAGAGGTGATCAAATACCATCAAAAGAAAGCTCTATTTGTGGGAAGAAAAGGACGCAAATTTCGTTTGGGTACAGCATTGCATGACCGCGCAATTAGCAGTTAAAGCGACGCAGTGCCAAATTGGAAAAAGACCTCTGGTCCTTAGGCAGCATAATGGTCCGGGGCTCAAGTGGTTAATATATATTTTTAATTTTCTATATTTTTTTTTTCCTCAAAAGTGGAGTTACCCTTTAAGCCTGATAGTTTTATTTAGAAAAGTTTTACAGTGAAACGTCACGATTTCGCCACTAGAGGGAGAGTCAGCACGCTTTCCCATCCCCATGCGTTCTCTATCTCTTGCCGAACGACTGCTGTGACTGTACAGACTACAAGACGTGCTTCGTGACGGCTGCAATTTCCAGCGCAAAAATGCGGCGTAAGTAGAAAACAGAAATTTGCATTGGCAACGTATGTGGTGTCTGTGTCAACAAAGAGCAGCAGAAGACATTTAATAAAGCCGGCCAAAAAACGAGTCTTCAGAAGTCGAAACTTAGTTAATGCTGGCATTTTTTTTCACACGCAGCTGTTGCCGCACCCTCTAACACGTCAGTTCGGCAGGGAGACATTTTTTTGCAGTGGAAAGATGGCGTTGCCTGGAGCAACCACCGCTAGCCGTTGTTCTGTAATCTGCATTAGTGTTTGCTGTGGGCAGAGAGACATTTCCTTCCTGCGTTTTGTAGAAAGTTGTGTAAGAAAGTTTTGGATCTTCTGTCCAGGAGTTTTGAGATACGTCAAAGAAGCGTCTGATGACACTTCATCCATGTACAATTTAAAAAAACCACACAGTTTTCGGGAAGCTTGTGCCACTATAATACAAATATGTCTTTATGGTTGGTACAGCATCATAAAACGGGCACCAATATTATTATTTAGTATTGTAAAGTATCTGTTGATCTTTATGGGATGCTCCTCTAGAACTCATCAAAAGACTGCCAAGATCTTCTAGAGCTCATTAGAAGACCACCAAGGTCTTCTAGAGTTGATCTGGAGACTGCCAAGGTCTTCTAGAGCTCATCAGGAGACTGCCAAGGTCTTCTAATGCCGCATACACACAACCGGTTTTGCCGTCGGAATAAACTCCGAAGGTATTCCATTCAAGCGGTCTTGCCTACACACGGTCAACTCAAAGTCCGACCAAAGTCTGACAAAGTCAAGAACGTGGTGAGGTACAACACTTACGACGGGACTAGAAAAAGGAAGTTCAATATCCAGTAGCCAATAGCTTCCGTCTCGTACTTGCTTCAGAGCATGCGTCGTTTTTGGTCCATCGGAACAGCATACAGACGAGCGGTTTTCCCGATAGGAATTGGTTCCGTTGGAAATATTTAGAAATATTCAGAATTTTTGAAAAAAAAAGTCAGATGAGACCTACACACGATCGGAATAGACGATGAAAAGCTTCCGTCTTACTTTTTCTGTTGTACATTCCGCTGGTGTGTACATGGCTTAAAGCTCATCAGGAGACTGCCAAGGTTGTCTAGAGATCATTAGGAGACTACCAAGCTTTTCTAGAGCTGATCAGGAGACCACCAAGATCTTCTAGAGCTCATCAGGAGACTGCCAAAGTCTTCTAAAGCTCATCAGGAGACTGCCAAGGTCTTCTAAAGCTCATCAGGAGACTGCCAAGATCTTCTATATTTCATCAGGACACTGCCAGGATCTTCTAGAGCTCATCAGGAAACCATTAAGATCTTCTAGAGCTCATTAGGAAACCACTAAGATCTTCTAGAGGTTATCAGGAGACCGCCAAGATCTTCTAGAGCTCATCAGGAGACTGCCAAGGTCTTCTAAAGCTCATCAGGAGACTGCCAAGGTCTTCTAAAGCTCATCAGGAGACTGCCAAGATCTTCTATATTTCATCAGGACACTGCCAGGATCTTCTAGAGCTCATCAGGAAACCATTAAGATCTTCTAGAGCTCATTAGGAAACCACTAAGATCTTCTAGAGCTCATTAGGAAACCACTAAGATCTTCTAGAGGTTATCAGGAGATCACCAAGATCTTCTAGAGCTCATTGGGAGATTGCCAAGAACTTCTAGAGCTCATCAGGAGACTGCCAATATCTTCTAGAGCTTATTAGGAGAACACCAAGATCTTCTAGAGCTCATCAGGAGACTGCCATGTTCTTCTAGAGCTCATCAGGAGACTTCCAATAACTTCTAGAGTTCATCAGGAGACTGCAAAGATCTTCTACAGTAATCAGGAGACCGCCAAGAACTTCTAGAGCTCATCAGGAGACCACCAAGATCTTCTAGAGCTCATCAGGGGACTGCCAATATCTTATAGAGCTTATTAGGAGAACACCAAGATCTTCTAGAGCTCATCAGGAGACTGCCATGTTCTTCTAGAGCTCATCAGGAGACCACCAAGATCTTCTAGAGCTCATCGGGAGACCATCAAGATCTTCTAGAGCTCATCGGGAGATCGCCAATAACTTCTAGAGCTCATCAGGAGACCACCAAGATCTTCAAGAGCTCATTAGGAGACCACCAAGATTTTCTAGATCTCATCAGGAGACCGCCATGTTCTTCTAGAGCTCATCAGAAGACCGCCAATAACTTCTAGAGCTAATCAGGAGACTGCAAAGATCTTCTAGAGCTCATCAGGAGACCACCAAGATCTTCTAGAGCTTATTAGGAGGCCACCAATAACTTCTAGAGCTCATCAGGAGACTGACAAGATCTTCTAGAGTTTATCACAAGAAAGAGAAGGGCATTTTAGTATTTTTTTTTACTTTTTGCTGTGCAAGTAACACACTTACGTGTCTATGTTCACTTTGCGCTCCCAGCACAGTAGCCGAGCCGTCAAAGACAGCTCTCGTTCTCTACCAATGTTCAGGAGTCGGCAGGATCGGTTCCCACTCATCTGACCACTGTAACAGCCAAAACACTGTGTCCTGCTCTCTCCTCCTATCAGCAAACTCTCTGTCTTTGATTGGCAGTAGACCCAGACCCAGATTAGCTTGCTAAACTGCTTCTTTCTCTCCCAATCTGAGCCTTGCTGTATAACAGGGGACTGATGACAAAGACAGATACTTTTTAAAATACATTTGAGGATTTTTAAAGGCTACATAACTGGATTAAATATCTGACCATAGTTATGCCTTGAAACTAAACTCCAGCCTTTCCTTCAGTCTTGCACAGTTGTACCAGCTCCTCTCCTGTACGAAAATAGCTTACTCTGCATTTCTTTGCACTCTGTGAGTTTTCCATAACGTGTATTAGAATCTGCAGCAAATCAGAGCCCGCCTCATTTCCTGGCTGGAGGACATCCAGCATCATCTAGCACTTTCCTCCCCAGCCTGACTATCCCTGGCCTTCCCTTTCATTCAATGGATGTCAGATCTTTCAATCATGGAGCTTCAGTATCACATGTTGGGCTCTGCACAAATGTGGTGTGCTTAGAAACGTTCACTCCTCCAGATTGACATCCACCTATCCAGCATAGCTCCCAACTGTCCCCGATTTTGAGGGACAGTCTCTGATTTAGAACAATGTCCCTCTGTCCCTCTTTTCTCCCCATTTGTCCCTTTTTTTGGTCTGATCTAAATAGTTGTATATAAAATGCACTTTTTATTTTTCAAAAAGTGTTCCCCAGTGTAAGACTACTTTCACACTGAGGCATTGCAAAACCGCGGTAAAAACGATGAGCGTTATTACCGCGTTTTTGCTGCGTTTTTATCGCATTAGCGGTAAAAATAGCGCTAACGCCCATGCGTTTTAATCGCGTTTTTTAAGCGTTAGCGTCAGCAAACCTGACCATGTGACCATGCGGTCATGTGATCTTCCCTACAGTTTCTGGGCGTTTTTAAAGCGGTATTACCGCGGTTTTACAGCGTTTCCCATTCATTTCAATTGGGATAGACGTTTTTACAGCGCTATTTTATGCGCCCCAAAGATGCTCCAAAAAAGCTGTTTGCAGGATTTTTTCCAACGCACAGCCAGCACAACGCCTCAGTGTGAAAGGTTACACTGAGATACATGGGGGGCGTTTTTCATGCGGTATTTAGGCGGTAATTTTAGCGCTAAAACGCCTGAAAAACGCCTCAGTGTGAAAGGGGCCTTAAACCTTTCATCCAATTTCTAAATTGCTGCATTTATAAATTTCAAAAGCCAATAAAAAGGAATAGTAGTATTAAAAAAAAAAAAAAAAAAAAAAAACACTTATGGGGTTAACTAATCATTTTTGTTGTATGATTCTCCTTTAAGGGGGTGTGGCAAGGGGTGTGTCTTATGCCTACATACTTTTGCTAATAGGTTTCCCTCATTCCCATATCAGAAAGTTGGAAAGTATGGGACAGGGCATTTTAATATTTTCATAATTCCCCTAAAAAGCCAACCCACTGTATGTATCAGGGCTGGGGGCACTTGAAAGAAGTACTGAGACAGGGTGCTGTGATGTTTCCAGGAAGCCATGTACAGTCCCTTCCACCAGCCATGATCTCCTCTGCATTGCTTAGAGATGCACAGAGATATAGTGATAACATCACTGGATCTGAAGTGGCATTAGATGAAAACTAAGATTTTATATTTAATAATTTCATTAGACTGTTGATTGAGGGGGGAGGAGGAACAAGGAGAGACGAAATATGAGCAGATTAAAAATCAGCATCAAGCTCAGTGTGGCCATTTGTTTTGCTGTCAAATTCATTCATGTCAGCACCATTGCACAGCAACTCTGTGGTGGATCTTGGCAGACCTGAGCATGTACTGTATACACTGTATGTGATAGACCAACACAACGTGGCACATAATTGTAAAGTGGAAGGAAAATGATAAATGGTTTTCAACATTTTTTACAAATAAATATCTGAAAAGTGTGGCGTGCATTTGTATTCATAAACTCTGATACTCCTAACTAAAATCTAGTGGAACCAATTGCCTTCAGAAGTCACCTAATTAGTAAATAGAGTCCACCTGTGTGTAATTTAATCTCAGTATAAATACAGCAGTTCTGTGAAGCCCTCGGAGGTTTGTTAGAAAACCTTAGTGAACAAACAGCATCATGAAGGACAATGGACACACCAGACAGGTCAGGGATAAAATTGTGGAGAAGTATAAAGCAGGGTTAGGTTGTAAAAAAAATATTCCAAGCTTTGAACATCTCATGGAGCACTGTTCAATCCATTATCATCTGAAAATGGAAAGAGTATGGCACAACTGCAAACCTACCAAACATGGCCGTCCACCTAAACTGACCGGCCGGGCAAGGAGAGCATTAATCAGAGAAGCAGCCAAGAGGTAACTTTGGAGGAGCTGCAGAGATCCACAGCTCAGGTGGGAGAATCTGTCCACAGGACAAAATTGTTGAAAGAAAGCCATAATAAGTCCTGTTTGCAGTTTGCGAGGAGCCATGTGGGGGACACAGCAAACATGTGGAAGAAGGTTCTCTGGTCAGATGAGACCAAAATTTAACTTTTTGGCCTAAAAGCAAAACGCTATGTGTGGCGGAAAACTAACACTGCACATCACCCTGAACACGCCATCCCCACCGTGTAACATGGTGGTGGCATTATGTTGTGGGGATACTTTTCTTCAGCAGGGACAGGGAAGCTGGTCAGAGTTGATGGGAAGATGGATGGAGCCAAATACAGGGCAATCTTAGAAGAAAACCTGTTATACCGCGTACACATGACCGGTTTAGCCTTTGCAATAAACTCCGAAGGTTTCTCCTGACGGGATTCCATTCAAGCGGTCTTGCCTACACCCAGTCAACCCAAAGTCCGACCATCCAGAACGCCATGACGGGACTAGAAAAAGGATAGCCAGTAGCCAATAGCTTCCGTCTCGTACTTGCTTCAGAGCATGCGTCGTTTTTGGTCTGTCGGAACAGCATACAGACGAGCGGATTTCCTGATAGGAATTGGCTCCATCGGAAACATTTAGAGCATGTTCTATTTCTAGGTCTGTCAGAATTTTTGAAAAAAAATGAGATGAGGCCCACACACGATAGGAAATAGACGATGAAAGGCTTCCGTCTGACTTTTTCTGACGGACATTCCGCCCGTGTGTACGCGGCAGTAGAGTATGCAAAAGACTTGAGGCTGGGAAGGAGGTTCACCTTCCAGCAGGAAAACGACCCTAAACATACAGCCAGAGCTACAATGGAATGGTTTAGATCAAAGCATATTCATGTGTTAGAATGGTGCAGTCAAAGTTCAGACCTAAATCCAATTGAGAATCTGTGGCAAGACTTGAAAATTGCTGTTCACAGACGCTCTCCATCCAATCTGACAGAGCTTGAGCTATTTTGCAAAGAAGAATGAGCAAAAATGTCACTCTCTAGATATGCAAAGCTGGTGGAGACATCCGCAAAAAGACTTGCAGCTGTAATTGCAGTGAAAGGTGGTTCTACAAAGTATTGACTCAGGGGGGCGCTATACAAATGCACACCACACTTTTCATATATTTATTTGTAAAAAAATTTTAAAAACCATTTATCATTTTCCTCCCACTTCACAATTATGTGCACCTTTGTCAAAATTTCAAGGGGTATGAATACTTTTTCAAGGTACTGTACACACACATATGCCCACATTGTCTAGGTACCACAGATTGTTACACTGCTCAGCAACTCGCGAGGTTGGTCTCCATAAACAGCATGCTTTCCTATTCTATTTTAAAGCTGAACTAAAAAATAAGCAAATATTGATTTCCTTCAAAGACTATGTGTATTAGTGTTAGAATATAGCCGTCTTCCGAAATGTGAATTTCGAAAGGAATAAAATAGAATAAAACAGAATACAATAGAATATAAAATAGTAGAATAGAAAATAAAATAATAGAATAGAATAGAAAATGAAGGAATAGAATAGAATAGAAAAATAGAATGGATTTGAATATAATAGAATAGAATAAAATAGAAAGAATATAGCTGTCTTCCGATATTTTAATTTCGAAAAGAATAGACTAAAACAGAATACAATAGAATATAAAACAATAGATTTGAAAAAAAAAATAGAATAGATTTGAAAATAATAGAATAGAATAAAACAGAATATAATAGAAAATAAAAGAATAGAATAAAATAGAATAGAATAGAAAATAAAGAAATAGAATAGCAAATAAAAGAATAGAATAGAAGAAAGAATAGAATAGAAGAAAAAATAGAATAGAAAGAATATAGCTGTCTTCAAAATTCGTATTTTGACAAGACAATAAAATAAAACAGAATAGAATAGAATAGAGTGAAACCGAATAGAATAGAAATTAAAAAAATGGAATAAAATAGAATAGAAAATAAATGAACAGAATAGAAAAGAATAGAAAATAAAAGAATAGAATAGAAGAAAAATAGAATAGATTAGAATAGAATAGAAAGAATATAGCCATCTTCCAAAATTCGAAAAGAATACAATACAATAAAACAGAATAGAATAGAATAGAGTGAAACAGAAAAGAATATAAATTAAAAAAAATAGAATAAAATAGAATAGAGAATAGATTAGAATAGAATAGAAAGAATATAGCCGTCTTCCAAAATTCGAATTTCGAAAAGAATACAATACAATAAAACAGAGTAGAATAGAATAGAGTGAAACAGAATAGAATATAAATTAAAAAAAAATAGAATAAAATAGAATAGAGAATAGATTAGAATAGAATAGAAAGAATATAGCCGTCTTCCAAAATTCGAATTTCGAAAAGAATACAATACAATAAAACAGAATAGAATAGAAATTAAAAAAATTGAATAAAATAGAATAGAAGATAAATGAACAGAAAAGAAAAGAATAGAATAGAAAATAAAATAAAAGAATAGAAAATAATAGAATAGGATAAAATAGGGAGAATATAACCGTCTTCCGAAATTCCAATTTCGAATAGAATAGAACCATCTATTGTTTCCAGTGAGTTTGATTCGATTCACTATGTTTGATTAAAAATCTGATTAGAATTCGATTAGAATCCAGTCAAAAACAAATAATGAATCTAAACGAAACTAAACTAATTTTGTTACGAATGCAACTAAACTAATTTAGTAACTTAATGAATCGATCTGAAACAAAATGAATTTTTTCGTCCTGCACATGTATCAAGACGGCTCACCGCTGCTCTCTCTCCTTTTGGTGGGTAACTGGTCTTGTCTCCGCCCCCTCCTGTAGTTTTTTTTTGTTGTTGCAGGCAGCCTGTGGTGGGTGGAGCCTGCTGTGGGCCCTCCCACATCTCTGCCCTCTTCACAGGCTATGTACAGCCCGGTGATGATGTCACTGCTACTTTTACAAGATAATAACTGGGTTTGTAGAGGCATATGTTGCGCACAAAGTGGATTTATATACTTTTCGGCTATGGAGGAATATATTTCAGAGAACGTTCTTGTGCCTGGGGGGTTAGTAGGCCCCCGTAGTGTCGCTGATTTTGAAGCATTTCTTGGAGGTCAGAAGTGCTCATTCTTTGGCAGTCAATATATTTTGTAATACACGTTCTGTACTTTTCTTGCATGTTGGTGAATGGACGTCTTTTTGGTTCTCATGGTGTTATCAGATTTTGTTTGTAGATCTCAACTTAGATTTTGTTTCCAGATCTGAGCTGTCTTAAGCTTGTCATATACTATACAGTTTGATTGTACAATCTCATTTAACCCTTTGAGGACCACCAAACACAAATGTGTGGCAGCAAAAGAGTGGGCCTTACGCCCACACGCCGCACATATGCATCACTGAGCGGACCATGATTCTGTGTTGCGTGCTTTTAGCATAAAGACTGTGAAAGGCAGGTCTTGGTCCCTGCATGTGATCAGTAGGGTGGGCTTCCGATCATGTGATCAGTAGGATGGGCTTCCGATCATGTGATCAGTAGGATGGGCTTCCGATCATGTGATCAGTAGGATGGGCTTCCGATCATGTGATCAGTAGGGTGGGCTTCCGATCATGTGATCAGTAGGGTGGGCTTCCGATCATGTGATCAGTAGGGTGGGCTTCCGATCATGTGATCAGTAGGGTGGGCTTCCGATCATGTGATCAGTAGGGCGGGCTTCCGATCATGTGATCAGTAGGGCGGGCTTCCGATCATGTGATCAGTAGGGTGGGCTTCCGATCATGTGATCAGTAGGGCGGGCTTCCGATCATGTGATCAGTAGGGCGGGCTTCCGATCATGTGATCAGTAGGGCGGGCTTCCGATCATGTGATCAGTAGGGCGGGCTTCCGATCATGTGACCACAGTGACAGCCAACCACGTGATCTGCTAATCTTTCCTGCCCCCTGGTGTTCAGATTGTTTAAAGGGTCACCGGTGGCGATCACTGCAGCTAATCGCTGCCTGAAGCTTCTAGCAACCTGACATTATAGTGAACGTGGCCGCCAGCTGCACCTAGTCGCTCAGGGCTGCAGCTGCTTTTACAAGCCCCCCCCCTCCCACGGCACCTCTGTGGGCTCTCCTGTGCGATCGCGAAGCATGGTATCCATTCCAATGATGCCGCCAGGTTATCATAGAGCTGTCTCTATGGTTTAGGACAGTGGTCTCCATACTGTGGCCCTTTGCTTGCTTTTACCTGGCTCTTGGGGCACTAATACATTCACTGACACCTACAGTGGGTCCCAATGACACCAATAATGGAGCACAATTCCTCTGAATGACACCAATGATGGGGCACAATTCTTCTCAATGACACCAGTGATGGGGCACAATTCTTCCCAATGACACCAGTGATGGGGCACAATTTTTCCCAATGACACCAATGATGGGGCGCAATTCCTCCCACTAACACCAATTATGGGGCACAATTCCTTTCAATGAAACCAATGATGAGGCACAATTCTTCTCAATGACACCAATGATGAGGCACAATTTTTCCCAATGACACCAGTGATGGGGCGCAGTTCTTCCCACTAACACCAATGATGGGGTACAATTCCTTTCAATGACACCAATGATGAGGCACAATTCTTTCCAATGACACCAGTGATGGGGCACAATTCTTCCCAATGACAGAAATGATTGGGCTAAATTCTTCCCAATGGCAGAAGTGATGGGGCACAATTCTTCCCAATGACACCAATGATGGGGCACAATTCTTCCCATAGAAACCAGTGATGGGGCACGATTCTTCCCAATGACACCAATGATGGGGCACAATTCTTCCCATTGACACCAATGATGGGGCACAATTCCTTTCAATGACACCAATGATGAGGCACAATTCTTTCCAATGACACCAGTGATGGGGCACAATTTTTCCCAATGACATCAGTGATGGGGCACAATTCTTCCCAATGACACCAATGATGGGGCACAATTCTTCCCAATGACACCAATGATGGGGCACAATTCTTCCCAATGACACCAATGATGGGGCACAATTCTTTCCAATGACACCAATGATGGGGCACAATTCTTCCCAATGACACCAGTGATGGGGCACAATTCTTCTCAATGACACCAGTGATGAGGCACAATTCTTCCCAATGAAAACAGTGATGGAGCACAATTCTTCCCAATGACACCAATGATGAGGCACAATTTTTCCCAATGACACCAATGATGAGGCACAACTCTTCCCAATGACATCAGTGATGGGGCACAACTCTTCCCAATGACATCAGTGATGGGGCACAACTCTTCCCAATGAGACCAATGATGAGGCACAATTCTTCCCAATGAAACCAGTGATGGGGCACAATTCTTGCCACTGACACCAGTGATGGGGCACAATTCTTCTCGCTGACACCAGTAATGGGGTACAATTCTTCCCAATGACACCAATGATGAGGCACAATTTTTGCCAATGACACCAATGATGGGGCACAATTCCTTTCAATGACACCAATGATGGGACACAATTCTTCCCACTGACACCAGTGATGGGGCACAATTCTTCCCACTGACACCAGTGATGGGGCACAATTCTTGCCACTGACACCAGTGATGGGGCACAATTCTTCCCACTGACACCAGTAATGGGGTACAATTCTTCCCAATGACACCAATGATGAGGCACAATTTTTGCCAATGACACCAGTGATGGGGCACAATTCTTCCCAATGACACCAGTGATGGGGCACAATTCTTCCCAATGACACCAGTGATGGGGCACAATTCTTCCCAATGACACCAGTGATGGGCCACAATTCTTCCCACTGACACCAATGATGGGGCACAATTCTTCCCAATGACACCAGTGATGGGGCACAATTTTTCCCACTGACACCAATGATGGGGCACAATTCCTTTCAATGACACCAATGATGGGACACAATTCTTCCCACTGACACCAGTGATGGGGCACAATTCTTCCCACTGACACCAGTGATGGGGCACAATTCTTCCCAATGACACCAGTGATGGGGCACAATTCTTGCCACTGACACCAGTGATGGGGCACAATTCTTCTCGCTGACACCAGTAATGGGGTACAATTCTTCCCAATGACATCAATGATGAGGCACAATTTTTGCCAATGGCACCAGTGATGGGGCACAATTCTTCCCAATGACACCAGTGATGGGGCACAATTCTTCCCAATGACACCAGTGATGGGGCACAATTCTTCCCAATGACACCAGTGATGGGCCACAATTCTTCCCACTGACACCAGTGATGGGGCACAATTCTTCCCAATGACACCAGTGATGGGGCACAATTCTTCCCAATGACACCAGTGATGGGGCACAATTCTTCTCAATGACACCAATGATGGGGCACGATTCTTCTCAATGACACCAATGATGAGGCACAATTTTTTCCAATGAAACCAGTGATGGGGCACAATTCTTCCCAATGACACCAGTGATGAGGCACAATTCTTCTCAATGACACCAATGATGGGGCACGATTCTTCTCAATGACACCAATGATGAGGCACATTTTTTTCCAATGAAACCAGTGATGGGGCACAATTCTTCCCACTGACACCAATGATGGGGCACAATTCTTCCCTATGACACCAGTGATGGGGCACAATTCTTCCCAATGACACCAGTGATGGGGCACAATTCTTCCCAATGACACCAGTGATGGGGCACAATTCTTCCAAAATTGCATTTAAAAAAACTGCCGCGCAAATACTATGTGACATAAAAATAGCAAGGACCATTATTTTATTCTCTAGGGCCTCTGCAAAAAAATAAATAAAAAATATATAGAATGTTTGGGGGTTCTAAGTAATTTTCTAGCAAAAAAATTATGATTTTTTTACTTGTAAACAAAAAGTATTAGAATAGGCCTGGTCTTCAAGTGGTTGGTATGTACAGATGTAAACATTAGCTCATACATTACATATGTAAAAAGTAAAATACGGGCAAAATTGGTATATGTGTCTCTTTATCCCTTTCTTAATATCCCATTTTACTTCCCAATGATACAGGTAAGGGTTCTTAAAGAGGAACTGCAGTCTGCTCCCATACTTTATGATAAAAACATCTTTGCCATTCTGAAGCTTCCCTTCAACCACTTTGCATATTATTTTATATACCGTATATACTCAAGTATAAGCCGACCCGAATATAAGCTGAGCACCTAATTTTACCACAAAAAACTGGGAAAAGCAGCAGCTACTGGGTAAACAATGCCCATCTGCAGCCTCATTGTGCCCATTTGCAGCCTCACTGTGCCCATCTGCAGCCTCACTGTGCCCACTTGTATCATCTGTGCCCATCTGCAGCCTCACTGTGCCCATCTGCAGCCTCACTGTGCCCATCTGCAGCCTCACTGTGCCCATTTGAAGCCTCACTGTGCCCATTTGAAGCCTCACTGTGGCCATTTGCAGCCTTACTGTGCCCATCTGCAGCCTCACTGTGCCCACCTGTATCATCAGTGCCCATCTGCAGCCTCACTGTGCCCATCTGCAGCCTCACTGTGCCCATCTGCAGCTGTACCTTTGATAACTAAAACAGCAGGTGTCTCCCGCTGTGTCATGCAGTCTGTTCGGCGGCCGCCCATTGTAACAAAGCCCCGCCTCCTCCTCGTCCGTGATAGACGGAACACTGATAGGAGGAGGCGGGGCTTTGTTACAATGCACGGCCGTCGAACAGACTGCATGACACAGCGGGAGACACCTGCTGTTTTAGTTATCAAAGGTACAGCTGCAGATGGGCACAATGAGGCTGCAAATGGGCACAATGAGGCTGCACCCTCACTCGAGTATAAGCCGAGGGGGTGGGTTTTTCGCCAAAAAAATGTGCTGAAAAACTCGGCTTATACTCGAGTATATACGGTTTACTTTGATTCTGTACTTGCCAAATATGCTGCAGAAATCTCCCTCCGCTGAGTCGGGCTGCATCCATTTTTAACTGTGGGCAGCTGAAGCTGCTGCCCGTTCACTTCCTGGATTTACACAGATGCACGCCTCCAGCTCTGCAGCTCTCATTGGCCCTCTTATGACCCCCCCCCCCCCCCCCCTTCCTGGCAAACGCTCACGAGAGAGAGAGCTGTGCATGATGTCATAAGCCTAGGCTTTTTAGCAGACAAGAAACAGGAAGTGGGCTGTATAAGGTATTTACTGGCAGAAGAAAGTGTTTTACTATCCAAAGTTAATACAACAAGAGCAGAAGATTTAATAGATGGAAAGTTGAAAAAAATGACTGAAGTTCCACTTTAAAGTGTAACTAAAGAAAAAACATTTTAATCGTTTAGAGATAGAGTGGAGAAGAACTAGCACCCCTGTCAGTTTTTATTGTTTTTAGTGCCCCCGTTAGGGAGATTCACCCTCCCTATTTGTCCTGTTGACTGTTATTAACCACTTGCCGCCTACCAAAGTTGTTATGTTATCCTGACCCGACGTCATATGACGTCTTTTAGGATAACAAGCCGCTGCGAGCCCCCCCGGGGGCGCGCATTGCGGCGACCGTTGTTGCGGTGCGTCAGTCTGACACACCGCAACTCCGATCTAGGTAAAGAGTCTCTGACGGAAACTCTTTACCACGTGATCAGCCGTGTCCAATCACGGCTGATCACAGTATAAACAGGAAGAGCCGTTGATTGGCTTTTCCTCACTCTCGTCTGTCAGACACGAGTAGACGAGGGCCGATCGGCTGCTCCTCTGACAGGGGGGGTCTGTGCTTATTGATTATCAGTGCAGCCCCCCCCCCCCCGAGGATACCCACACTGGACCACCAGGGACGTCACCAGGACCACCAGGGACGCCCATCACTAGTCACCACCAGGTATGCCACCCATGGCCACCAGGGATGCCAATCAGTGCCCACAATGGATGCCAATCAGTGCCAAACAATAATGCCTGGCAATCAGTGATGGCCATCAGTACCATCCATTAGTGTACATCAGTGCCACCTATCAGTGCCCATCCATGCCCATCCGTGCCACCTATCAGTGCCCATCTGTGCCGCCTATCAGTGCCCATCTGTGCCACCTATCAGTGCCCATCAGTTCTGCCTATCAGTGCCCATCCGTGACGCCTTTCAGTGCCACCTATGTGTACCCATCAATGCTGCATATCAGTGCCCCAGCAGTGCTGCATATTATTGCCCATCATCAGTGCCCATCAGTGCCACCTCATTGGTGCCCATCAGTGCTGCCTTATCAGTGCCTATCAGTGCAGCCCCATCAGTGAAGGAGAAAACTTACTTATTTACAAAGTTTTGTAACAGAAACAAAAAAAACACTTTTTTTCAAAATTTTCGGTCTTTTTTTTAATTTGTTTAGCAGAAAATAAAAATCCCAGAGGTGATCAAATACCACCAAAAGAAAGCTTTATTTGTCAGAACAAAATGATAAAAATTTAGTTTGGGTACAGTGTTGTATGACCGCGCAATTGTCATTCAAACTGCGACAGCGCTGAAAGCTGAAAATTGGTCTGGGCAGGAAGGTGTATAAGTGCCGGTATTGAAGTGTTTAAAAGGAAGAAAGTGAGAGATGATTCCAAATTTTGAGCTGTCGCCACAACAGGGAATCTTCCAATGGGGACACTAGTTTGGTGGAAACCAGGAATTCCCTCACTTTGGAGGGATTTCCCTTCAACTTCCTGTTTTGGCCATGGGACAGGAAGTGAGGGTAAATCTCCCCAATGGGACACAGATGGAAAAAAAGCTGACAGGGCTTTGCCTTTAGTTCTTATGTAAAAGAGTAACTTCATTTTTGTTGAGAAAAAAGCATTCCCCTCTAGGAGGAATTTTGAACTTTAATGAAAAAATAAAAAATTGTGGACAGGCAGGATTTTTAATGCAGAAAAGACACACCGTGAACCAATCACACAAGCAGCAAATGGCATTTCTGGGGGGGTGTTCTGTACACCATCTGTGTACAAAACGCCTCCAGGTTGCTGTGTTGCATTTTACAGAACATTGCAGCACTACGAACTGAAAAGGAAAGGTAATTGGTAAAGTGGAACTACACTACATCTGAGAGCCACAAACCAAAAACGCTATTTGATTCATTTTTAATGCTCAAAGCAAACTCACCCATCAAGCCATGTCTCCGTGCCTTGAAAAACACCCCCTAGCATTTATGTCCATGGCCATCTTGATTGAGGGCAGAGGATTCATGTAGCATTTACTTCCTGAAATCCATCTGCCCTTACCTTAGGCAGCATGCAGGCGGGAGGGTGTGCTTAGCTGAGAAAATCCCTCCTCCCCTCCTGGGATGTATGACACCATTTTCCTAGGAGAGAAACCAGGCATTAACCTGAAGAAATGAAAATAAATCAACGTTTCAAACAAGGAAATATAATATACTTTCCTTTCTATTTACTATTTACAGAATAAGTGTTGAAAATAGCCCATGGTATTTGAGAGAGTGAAGTTCCGTTTTAATAACGTTATATTACAAAAAGGCTCGTGTAGCAATTGTATATTATATATTATATATTATTATTATTTTTTTATTAACAATATTTTTTTCCAACAGAAGTGGAATTACCCTTTAACCGCTTGCCGACCAGCGCACGACGATATACGTCGGCACAACGGCACGGCTGCGCAAATGGGCGTACAGGCACGTCCCCTTTAAAAAGCGGCATCGTGGGCGCGCGCGCGCTGCGTGCTACGTAACCGTGCCCGCGGTACCCACGGACTCAATGTCCCGCGATCGTGTCACGGAGCGGAAGAACGGGGAGATGCCTATGTAAACAAGGCATTTCCTGTTCTGCCCAGTGACAACACAGAGATCTACTGCTCTCTGTCATCGGGAGCAGTGATCGCTGTCATGTCAGTGGTAGCCCATCCCCCCCCCCCCCCCCACAGTTAGAATCACTCCCTAGGACACACTTAACCCCTTGATCGCCCCCTAGTGTTTAACCCCTTCCCTGCTAGTGTCATTTATAGCGTAATCAGTGCATTTTTATAGCACTGATCGCTGTATAAAAGTGTGTCAAAAGTGTCCGATGTGTCCGCCATAATGTCGCAGTCACGATAAAAATCGCATCTCGCCGCCATTACTAATAAAAAAAAAATTAATAATAAAAATTAAAAATCTATCCCCTATTTTGTAGACGCGATAACTTTTGCGCAAACCAATCAATATACGCTTATTGCGATTTTTTTTTTACCAAACATATGTAGAAGAATACATATCGGCCTAAACTGAGAAAGAAATTTAGTTTTTTTATATATTTTTGGGGGATATTTATTATAGCAAAAAGTAAAAAATATAGCTTTTTTTTCAAAATTGTTGCTCTTTTTTTGTTTATAGCGCAAAAAATAAAAACCGCAGAGCTGATCAAATACTGCCAAAAGAAAGTTCTATTTGTGGGGAAAAAAGGACATCAATTTTGTTTGGGTGCAACGTCGCACGACCGCGCAATTGTCAGTTAAAGCGACGCAGTGCCGTATCGCAAAAGGTGCTCTGGTCAGGAAGGGGGTAAATCCTTCCGGGGCTGAAGTGGTTAAGGAGCCCCTGTTCACTGTGAGCCTCACAACCACCTGTATTAACTAAGGGACCATGTAGGGCCTGGGCAGTCACCCTATCCTTATTCCTTTGTGGTTTTTTGCCTATGACTTGGGGGTAGTGTCCACCGAATGTGACGGTGGAGGGGGGGGGGGGGGTTAGTGTGGCTGCAGCATGTGTACAACCAGGTGCCCTTGCAGTTTAACCACTTGACCTTCGGAAGATTTACCCCCCTTCATGACCAGGCCATTTTTTTGCGAAATGCCACTTATTTTAACGGACAATTGCGCGGTTATGCGGCACTGTACCCAAAAAAAAAATCGATGTCCTTTTTTTGCTAAAAATAGAGCTTTCTATTGGTGGCATTTGATCACCTCTGCGTCTTATATTTGTTTCACTAGAAACAAAGAACAGCCAACAATTTGGAAAAAAAAACAACTTTCTGCTATAAAACATATCCAATAAAAAAAATGTAAAAAATCTAATTTCTTCATCAGTTTAGGCCAATATGTATTCTGTTACATATTTTTAGTAAAAGAAAATCTCAATAAGCGTATATTGAATGGTTTGCGCAAAAGTTATAGCGTCCACAAACTATGGGATTTTTAAATTTATTTTATTTTACTAGTAATGGCGGCTATCAGTGACTTATAGCGGGACTGTGGTATTGTGGTGGACAATCGGTCAACTAACTGACACTTTTTGGGGTTAAAAGCACCCTGCTAGCAGCCGAAAAGCACCGCTTAAAGAGCGGTGAAACGAGCGGCGCTTTACTGCTGACGCACGGGCAGCCCCAGTGTGAAAGGGATCTGACACTTTTTGGGAACCAGTGACACTAATACAGTGATCACTGCTAAAAATATGCACTGTCACTGTACTGACTCTGGCAGGAAAGGGGTTAACATCAGGGGCGATCAAAGGGTTAACTGTGTGCCTAGCAAATTTTACAGTGTAATGGGGGAGGGGCTTTTACTACTGGAAGACATGGATCAGTGTTTCTGCTTTAACCGT
Source organism: Lithobates septentrionalis (assembly GCA_037952835.1). Lineage (NCBI taxonomy): Eukaryota > Metazoa > Chordata > Amphibia > Anura > Ranidae > Lithobates > Lithobates septentrionalis. The sequence continues at coordinate 171,320 of JBBDGP010001876.1, read as the reverse complement.
TTCGGCCCCACACCATTTGGCTGGCCAAAGACCAGAGCACTTTTTGCGATTCGGCACCGCGTCGCTTTAACTGACAATTGCGCGGTCGTGCGACGTAGCGCCCAAACAAAATTGACGTCCTTTTTTTCCCACAAATAGAGCTTTCTTTTGGTGGTATTTAATCACTTCTGCGGCCTTTTTTTTTGCGCTATAAACAAAAAAAGAGCGACAATTTAAAAAAAAACAATTTTTTTTTATTTTTTACTTTTTGCTATAATAAATATCCCCCAAAAATATATAAAAAAACATTTTTTTTCCTCAGTTTAGGCCGATATGTATTCTTTTACATATTTTTGGTAAAAAAAAAATCGCAATAAGCGTATATTGATTGGTTTGCGCAAAAGTTATAGCGTCTACAAAATAGGGGATAGTTTTATGGCATTTTTATAAAATTTTTTTTTTACTAGTAATGACTGCGACATTATGGCGGACACGTTGGACAAATTTGACACATTTTTGTGACCATTGGCATTAATACAGCGATCAGTGCGATGAAAAATGCACTGATTACTGTAAAAATGTCACCGGCAGTGACGGGGTTAACACTAGGGGGTAGTGAAGGGGTTAATGTTTGTCCTAGTTTGTGTTCTAACTGAAGGGGGAGGGGACTGTGCAGGGAAACTAACAGATCGCTGTTCATACTCTGTATGAACAGAGGATCTGCCAGTTCTCCCCTCAGAGAACCGGAAACTGTGTTTACACACACAGTTCCGGGTTCTCCGTGTGCCCCGAGCGATCGCGGGAGCTCGGCGGTGATCGAGACCGCCAGGCACTCGCATCGGCTCGGGGAGCGAGCAGGGGGGGCGACGCGCCCCCTAGTGGCCACAGGGCGAAGCGACATTACATAACGTCGTTTTGCCCAGCCGTGCCGTTCTGACGCAGTACAACTGCCTTCCATTCATGTCTTCCATACTCACTGCATGACATTCTCCCTTGTCTACATAGGCAGACTGGCATTCTGTCAGTGTAACGAATGATCAGCGGGTGCTGGCGGAGATGGGGTCTGCAAAACCCGCTGATCAACTCCCGCTGTGTAAAATCACAGCGAGTGCAAGCCGGCAGCGGCACGCACTCGCGCCCAAAACCTGGAAGTGATTCTGCACAGCGCAGCCGCCCTGCAGCAGTAAATCTGCTATGGGAGGTCGGCAAGCAGGTAAAGGGTTAGTTCACCTTTAAAAAAACCTGCCTATGCAGATAAGGGGTGTCATATTTTTTTATGCCTTCTGTACCACAACAGGAAGTGAAAAGAAACCTCTCCGTTGTGGAGCAAATCCTCTCTAAGGCCCCTTTCACACTGGGGCGGTGGGGGCGTCGGCGGTAAAACAGCGTTATTTTTAGCGCTGCTTTACCGTTGTTTTTTCGGCGGTATTCGGGCGCTAGCGGCGCGGTTTTAACCCCCGCTGGTGGCCGAAAAAGGTTTAAAACCGCTCGCATAGCGCGACTATAGCCGCGGTATTACGTCGGTATAGCCGCGCTGCCCCATTAATTTCAATGGGCAGGAGCGGTGAAGGAGCGGTGAATACACTGCTCCTTCACCGCTCCAAAGATGCGGCTTGCAGGAGTTTTTTTCTTCTCCTGCCAGCGCACCGCTTCAGTGTGAAAGCCCTCGGGCTTTCACACTGAACAAACAGTAGAGACTGTTTTGGGTCGGTATTTTTAGCGCAATAACGCCTGCAAACCGCCCCAGTGTGAAAGGGCTCTAAGACCCCTTTCACACCAAGGCGCTTCAAAAACGCCCTAAAACTCCTTTTTGGGGCGTTAGAACCCTTTCACACTGGGGCGGTTTGCAGGCGCTAATAATAGCGCCTGCAAACCGACCCGAAAGTGGCGCTGCTTGCATTCCAGTGTGAAAGCCCCGAGAGCTTGCACACTGGAGCGATGCGCTGGCAGGACGGTAAAAAAAGTCCTGCCAGCAGCATCTTCGGAGCGGTGAAGGAGCGGTGTGTATACCGCTCCTTTACCGCTCCTGCCCATTGAAATCAATGGGACGGCGCGGCTATACAGCCGGCAAAGCGCCTCTGCAGAGGCGCTTTGCGGTGGTATTTAACCCTTTCTCGGCCGCTAGCGGGGGGTAAAACCGCCCCGCTAGCGGCCGCATACCGACAGTAAAACGCCGCTAATAATAGCGGCGTTTTACCGCTGACCCCGCCCCAGTGTGAAAGGGCTCTAAGCGTTAAAATTAACGCAACCCTGCAGGCGTTTTAACAGCGTTTTTCAAGCGTTATTGAAGCATGTGTTATTGATGCTATCTTTCTGCTTGCATGTTTATCCTTTGTGATATCATGTAAAACAAGCAGTGTCTTGTAAAGTAACAAGCAGTGTCTTGTCTTACTTCAAATCTTCATTTTTCTGGGATTAATTCTTTTTTTGGCACTTTAATTTTGTTTTTTTGGCACTTTGATGGTCTGTTTAATCATTCTGATCTTCCCACAAGTTCAGTCCTGTTGTTGTAGATGCTCTCTTTTCTGTTCGCATGTTTACCTTTTTGTGAGATCATGTGAATTTTTTACAGCTCAGGGCGGATTATAGGCGCTATTCAGGCATTTTTACAGCATTTTCAATTCATTTCAATGGAGAGGGGCGTTTTTAAAGCGCTTTTTTCAACGCCCAAAAGCTGTTCCAAAGATGCTGCTTGCAGGACTTTTCTCAACGCCCTGCCAGCGCAACGCCTCAGTGTGAAAGGGTCCATTGAGATGCATGGGGAGCGTTTTAATAGCGTTATTTTTGGCGCTAAAACGCTGCAAAAGCGCCTTGGTGTGAAAGGGGTCTAAGGGTTTATACTGGCAGCGGGGGCAAGGGCAGTAAAAAACAAGTGGTTGAACCATGTTTCTACCACCCCTTAAGCTGCAAAGGCACCTGGTTGTACACACCGCGGCCCTACATGGTACCACAATTTATACAGGTTGTTGTGAGGCTCACAATCAACAGGGGCTCCTTAAAGGGTTAGCTCGCCTTTGAAAAAAAAATGCCTATGCAGATACAGGGGTGTCTGTAGAAAAAAACAAACTGTACAGTCCTGACTAAAGTTGAATATTGCCCTTGCTATATGTGTAAGCGATTTAAATACCTTATGAAACCTGTGTGGAATACTCCCAGGATGTTGTGAAGTGAGGCCTAGTCATTACTACTCACCTCCACCATCACAGGAGTGAGCTCTCAAACACTGAGCTCAGAGCTACTACATCAGGGGAGAGAAAGAGCCATGTGAGGGGGTTTGAATCAGAGAAAAAGCTCACTCCTGTCATGGTGGAGGTAAGCAGTGATGACTAGGCCTCACTTAGCAACATCCTGGGAGTATTCCAGTCAGGCTTCATGAGGTATATAAATGGCCTACACCTATAGCAAGGGTAATATTCAACTTTAGTCAGGGCTGTACAGTTTGTTTTTATCTACAGACACCGTTATCTGCATTGGCAGTTTTTTCTTGCAAAGGTGAGCTAACCCTTTAACCACTTAAGGACCAAGCCTCTTTTTGAGATTTGTTGTTTACAAGCTAAAAACATTTTTTTTATCTAGCCCATATATATCTTTTATACATTCAATATTTATTGAGTTTATAGCGCAAAAAATTAAAACCGCAGAGGTGATCAAATACCACCAAAAGAAAGCTCTATTTGTGGGGGAAAAAAAGGACGTCAATTTTGTTTGGGTGCAACGTCACGGGACCGCGCAACTGTCAGTTAAAGCGACGCAGTGCCGAATCACAAAAAATGGCCAGGTCATTCAGCAGCCAAATCTTCTGGGGTTGAAGTGGTTAAGCATTGGCCAGCGGGTGGTAAAAATGTGGCTCAACCACCTGTTTTTACTGCCCACCCTCTGTTGTGTAAATGAGCCCTCAGAGAGGATTTCCTCCCCGGCGGTGGAATTCCTTTCACTTCTTGTTGTGACACAGAAGGCATCTTTCTCTCTCTCTATATATATATAGTTTCTTTTAATGTTAGGCCTCATGTAGAGTTTTAGGCCTCATTTGGTGCATGCAGAACAGTTCTTGTTGCTAGGGGCAACCAGATTTCCTTGACATGTTTACAGCATGAAACAATGATAGGGAGAGTCTGATTGCACGCCATAAGCAGCACAGACAGTTGCACGTTAAATTACTTTTTCTATCATCTTGCTTTTTTTTCTCTAATCTTTCTCATTGTCTATGGCTGGACACGAACTGGTTAACAAGTTCCTGATTGTAAGAAGTCGGCCGCCCCCTCTGCGCAGCCATTGGCTCAATGTTCACGAGCAGAAGCGCATTGGCCAGATAAGACCACGCCCCTACGAGTGTAACAAGTCCCCGAAGCGCCACGCCCCGCTCCTTCTAGTTTTGATGGCAACACGCTTCCCGACGTCACCGCTGCCCCTCGCCATTGGCTGGCGCCTGTCCTCTTAACAGCCAATGCGCCGCCGCGACGGTGACATCAGCTAGCAACCATTCCCCGGCACGCGCCGACAGAGGGAGGCGTGGCCGGGACGGGCAGCGAGTGGATCCCGGGGCACAGGCCCCGCCCCTCCGTGCCGTGACGCAGGCGCCTAGCAGGGCGCCGATTGGTGGAGCCTGACGGGCTCTTGCTGTTGCTGTGTGGGAAGAGACGGCTGGAGCTGCCGGTTATCTGATGAAGAGCCGGGAGCGGGGGGAAAGGGGTGAGTCACTTGGTAGCGGCTCTGGGCAGCTGCCCCGCTCCTTTCTGTAACATCTGGACGGACTTCCTAACTCGCTGTGCCATGCGGCCCTTTCTCCGCCAAGCCGGACCCCCGGCGCACTCCCTCTGGCCTCTGCTTCACTCCCCGCTTCACTTGCTGCGAGTTGTAGTCCTCTGCCACGCACTTTCCCCTTGCTGTCTATTGAGCCCATTGGCTTGCTGAACTACAACTCCCGTCAGGCCCCGCGGCGGCCTCCGCTCTTGATAAACAAGTCACTCCATCCAGGTTCGTGGTTGGTCAGCGGCCGCCACGCCCCACGCGCTTTCTTATTGGCTACTGTACCAGCCTGTCTCCAGTGATTTCGCAGTCCCCGCCCTTTTCCTTCCCCTTCCTCTTCTGTGATTGGCTACTGTAAGTGTTGCTTAGGGCTTTGCCCGGCCTAGCCAGACGTGCCCCGCCCCCTGGTGGGTGACAGGTGACTTCCCATTGGCTGCGGCTTCTGTCACTGGGCTAGTTGTGGGCTGTGATTGGTTGGCTCGGCCAGCTGTTCCTGCTTCATTCACCATTTTGTCTCCTGGAGTAAAGGGGGCCAGGCAGCAGTGTGTGGATGTCCGTGAGTGGAGGGCCAGGTGAGTGTCCACTGCTCACCTACAGCTTCTCCTCCCCGCCTGGATGTGTCTGGAAGCAGCTGGAGGGCTGAGAGCTGCTGGGGAACTACAAGTCCCAGCATGCCCTGCCAGCTCAGGACAGAAGGGGGGCATGCTGGGAGTTGTAGTTCCTCAGCAGTTGTAGAGCTCAGGGCTGATCCAGCAGTCTGCTGTATGTGATGCATTGCAACCCCTGCACAGCTGTGTGTCTGTTTAATGTGTGTGTGTGTGTGTGCACAGTCCCCCCCCCCCCCCCCATCCTATATGTGTCTATGTGATCCCCATCCCCCCCCCTTCCTCCACAGCACCGCTCTACTGTCTGCCCATATGATGCCCGGGGACTTTCCATTCCATGCCGAGGATTAGAACTGATCTGCATCCGGATGGGTGCACAATTCACACCAGAGCTGCTTCTGTCATGCCTCTTGGGACACATGTATACGCTGGAAAATACAGCACTGTGCCCGATGGCTGACCTACCCTCCTACGTAGGCAGGGCCACCATCATTATTCAGCTTTGGGTGGAAGCTAGTAAGCCAACACCGCCGCCGGTGCGATTTTTATTTTTGGTGGCAAAAGATCTGCCCACTGAGCTCCCAGATCCACCTACCTGTCAGTCATTATGAGTGGGGTCTGACATCGCTGTTGGAGTTTTTTTTTTTTTAACAATAGTAACTGTGCAGCAAGAGGAGTGAGACTGCTCTGGGTGCTGCAAGAAAGCTAAGGGGGGGGGGGGCTGTCAAGGCGGTACAGGGTAGGGGGGGGCAAGGCGGGTAAAATTATTGGTGGGCAAATCTCAACAGTGGTGCCCCCGTGAGGAGCCAAATAGTGATTTTGATTAATAGGGAGATAATTGGAAAATGTATTTTATAGATATCTATATATATATATATATATATATATATATATTTTTTTTTTATTATGCACATGCATACATATTTGTTTTTAAATACTGTATATGAGATTTTTTTTTTGCATAAGTGCAATTTAAAAATAATTATATATATATATATATATATATATATATATATATATATATATATATATATATACATTTATTTATTTTTTATTGCACTTATGCAAAAAAAAAATCTCTTCTACACTATTTAAAAACCGAAATATGTATGCGTGTGATATATTTATATAATAAAAACATTTATTTTCATTTTTCAACCTGCTTGAAAATGAATAAAAAAAAAAAAGGAGAAAAAAAAGATATATACATATTTATTATAAAATTGCGCAAACTGTTGGCGCTATGTAACTTCTGTAGTATAATTTATAATATATATATATATACATACACACACACACACACACACACACACACACACACACACACACACACACACACACACACACACACACACACACACACACACACACATACATACATATATACATTTTGACCCTTTTGGGGGGGTGAGACATTTATTTCCATCCACTCAGAAATGTGTATTCTGTTCTAGGTGTCTCTGCCCTCTTGTGTGGATGTATCCCAATCCGATCGCCTTCATTGGGGGCTGTGTATAGACTGTGTATGGTGAGCTGTTTGTAGATCATTGTCAGGCTATAAGAAGTGCGGGGCCGTGGCTCGGGCTTTGTACGGCTGATTTCTAGATGCGTGTATCTGTTCTAGAAGGGAGTCTTGTGCATGTCGTGTCTGACAGTGAGGATCATTTACTTTTCCGGGTGGATTGATTGTGGGGGGGCAATTATGAGTTATGGATTTAGATTGAAGATTTGCTGTGTGGGTGGATTGAGACATTATAGATCATAAGTACGGAGAATAAATGACTTTCTTTTTCTCTTTTGTTATTAAAAGAAAACCTCTAGTATACTGTGACCTTTTTTCTTAGTATATTGCTGCAACTTTCCATCCTATCTGAAACAAGGTTTCATTGGCTCAATTCCTAGAAGCTTAAAGACCAGGATAAGAGTTTTTAAAGTGTATCTAAACTCAGGAAGAGAAATGTATTCTTCTTGCATCTTACCAGTCCTTAGATGGTGGTGGCTGCATTAGTCCTCTATTTTTCAGGGTTTTTTTTTTTTTCTTTATTTTTGCCTGGTGATCCTGCCAGTAACATGCTTCCTGTCCAAGGGTGACAGCGCTCACTCACTGTCTTTTATATCTATGAAGGAGCAGTGATGTCAGTCTAGTGATTGGCACCCCAGATGTTTCGGAACTACATTTCCCATGATGCTCATGCTCTCTGCAGTGTAGGTGAGCATCATGGGAAATGTAGTTCCAAAACATCTGGGGTGTCAAGGTTCACCATTACTGGTTTAGGACAAGACTGCAGAACACCTCAAGGTTAAAAATACGCGAACCTTTACAACCCGTTTAAGGTGACACTACATGATATACCGTATTTATCGGCGTATAACACGCACCCCAATTTAGGAGGGAATTTTAAGGGAAAAAAAACTTTTAGGAGGGAAGTTGAAGGGAAAAAAACTTACATTTAAATGCCCATCATTGCAGCCTTGCCCCAGTGCAGCCTTGCCCCATGTCATTTCATGTTTAGGGGTTCTAACTAATTTTCGAGCAAAAGAATGCTGATTTTTACACATACAGTTGTGCTCATAAGTTTACATACCCTGGCAGAATTTATGATTTCTTGGCCATTTTTCAGAGAATCTGAATGATAACACAAAAACTTTTCTTTCACTTATGGTTAGTGTTTGGCTGAAGCCATTTATTATCAATCAACTGTGTTTACCCTTTTTAAGTCATAATGACAACAGAAACTACCCAAATGACCCCAATCAACATTTTACATACCCCATTTCCTAATACTGTGTATTGCCCCCTTTAACATCAATGACAGCTTGAAGTCTTTTGTGGTATTTGTGGATGAGGCTCTTTATCTTCTCAGATGGTAAAGCTGCCCATTCCTCTTGGCAAAAAGCCTCCAGGTCCTGTAAATTCTTGGGCTGTCTTGCATGAACGGCAGGTTTGAGATCTTCCCAGAGTGGCTCAATGATATTGAGGTCAGGAGACTGAGATGGCCAATCCAGAACCTTCACTTTATTCTGCTGTAGCCAATGACAGGTAGACTTGGCCTTGTGTTTTGGATCATTGTCATGTTGGAATGTCCAAGTACGTCCCATGCGCAGCTTCCTGGCTGATGAATACAAATGTTCCTCCAGTATTTTTTGATGACATACTGTATTCATCTTGCCAACAATTTTGACCAAATTTCCTGTGCCTTTGTAGCTCACACATCCCCAAAACATCAGCGATCCACCGCCATGTTTCACAGTAGGAATGGTGTACCTTTCATCATAGGCCTTGTTGTCCTCTCTCCAAATGTAGTGTTTATGGTTGTGGCCAAAAAGCTCAATTTTGGTCTCATCACTACAATTGACTTTGTGCCAGAAGGTTTGAGGCTTGTCTATGTGCTGTTTGGTGTATTTGATACTTTGTGGCATTTGCGTAGTAATGGCTTTCTTCTGGCGACTCGACCATGCAGCCCATCTTTCTTCAAGTGCATCCTTATTGTGCATCTTGAAACAGCCACACCACATGTTTTCAGAGAGTCCTGTATTTCACCTGAAGTTATTTGTGGGTTTTTCTTTGCATCCTGAACAATTTTCCTGGCAGTTGTGGCTGAAATTTTAGTTGGTCTACCTGACCGTGGTTTGGTTTTAACAGAACCCCTCATTTTCCACTTCTTGATTAGAGTTTGAACACTGCTGATTGGCATTCTCAATTCCTTGGATATCTTTTTATATCCCTTTCCTGTTTTATACAGTTCAACTACCTTTTCCCGCAGATCCTTTGACAATCCTTTTGCTTTCCCCATGACTCAGAATCCAGAAATGTCAGTGCAGCACTAGATGAAAGATGCAAGGGTCTGTCAGGAGTCCAGAAACCCATTGACCTTGCACACACACACACTAATTACAAACAAACAGATCACAGATGAGGATGGTTACCTTTTTTAATAGCCATTCAAACCCCTTTGTGTCAACTTGTGTGCATGTTATCAGACCAAAATCACCAGGGTATGTAAACTTTTGATCAGGGTCATTGGGGTAGTTTCTGTTGTGATTACTCTTCAAAAAGAGTAAACACAGTTGATTGATAATAAATGGCTTTACCCAATCACTAACCATGAGTGAAAGAAATGTTTTTGTGTTCTCATTCATATTCTCTGAAAAATGGCCAAGAAATCATAAATTCTGCCAGGGTATGTAAACTTATGAGCACAACTGTATATGAGAAGTGTCAAAATTGGCCTGGTCTTAAAGAGGAAGTAAAGCGCTGCCTTTTTTTTTTTTTTTTTTCCCTGACCTGCAAAGTAAAGGCATAATCTGCTAGTATGCATCGCCTACTAGCACATTATGTGAAAATTGCATACAAACGAAGCCCTCGTTGTCACCGCTGGAGGCAGCGTCCATTTAACCGTCTTCCTTCCGTGTCTGCGGACTCCGGCTGTGTGACTAGAACCACCGGTCACGGGTGGGCGTTCCTTCAGAGTGCATGCGCCATTGACGTCATCGGCTGCATATACAGTAAATAAACGCCGCATGTTTAGGAGATATTTGCAGTACTTATAGGTAAGTCTTATAGGCTTACTTATAGATACAAATTATGCATGGGAGTTTACTTCCACTTTAACCTCCTGGCATCCGGCTATGGCCGAATGACGGCCACAGCGCGGACCTGCATTCCCGGGAGGCCGTCATATGACGGCCTCCCCTGTGCACGCTCCCTGCACGCGCCGTGATCACCGAGTCACTGAGACACGGCTGATCACCGATCCGAGTAAGGGGCCGGTCCCGGCCCCTTACCATGTGATCAGCTGTCAGCCAATGACAGCTGATCACATGATGTAAACAAAGGATCGGTAATCCGTTTTTTTTTTTTTACTCACGCTGACAGCGTGAGTAGAAAAAAAAGCCGATCACCGCCTAGGATGTGAGGGACATCGGTCCCCAAGTGGAAGAGGCATATCTGCCCCATCAGTGCCACATTAAAAGTGCCACCTAACAGTGCCACCTATCAATGCCCACCTGTAGTGCCCATCACTGCCACCCGGCAGTGCTGCCCATCACTGCCACCCATCAGTGCCCATCACTGCTGCCTAATCAGCGTACATCAATGAAGGAGAAAAATTACCCGTTTAAAATTTTTTTTATAACAAAATATTAAAAAAATAACAATTTTTTTTTAAAAAAAAAATTCAGTTTTTTACATTTTTTTAACAAAAAGTAAAAACTGCAGAGGTGATCAAATACCACCAAAAGAAAGCTCTATTTGTGGTGAAAAAATGGTAAAAATTTCAATTGGGTACAGTGTTGTATGACCGCGCAATTGTCATTCAAAGTGCGTCAGCGCTGAAAGCTGAAAATTGGTCTGGATAGGAGGGGGGTTTAAGTGCCCGGTAAGCAAGTGGTTAAAGTTGTTAAAAAGAAAAAATAAATAATAAATGCAATACTTTAAAGCGGAGTTACACTCAAAAGTGGAACTTCCCCTTATCTGTCGCGGCGTTGTCCCTTGTAAGTTCGGTTCCCCCTCCTCCTTCCTCCGCCGCTGGGCCAATTAGAAAGCGCAGCTTCATTGCCGGTTTCAATTATCGGGAATGGCGGCGGCGGCTGCATCCGACAGCCAAACCGAAAACCAGCTGGGGTGCCGACATCGCGGGAAGCCTGGACAGGTAAGTGTCCTAATATTAGTCAGCAGCTACAGTAGACAAAGAAGAGGATACTATAAAAGTAGCCAAAAACCGGACTTGGTAGGCATGGAAACAATAAAGAAGTGAAAAAAATTAAATTCAAAACTATTTATTGAAAAAAGTACAATATATAAATACTATGTTCAAAAAGAGATAAAAAAAAAATGAAAGCTGATACAATTAGTACAGTGAGCCCTTGTGTGTCAATTGTGCGACGCACAAGGGCTCACTGTCTACATATTTTCGGATGTGGCATTGGTAGTGCTTTTTCTTCCCATTTTCTCAGGAGTTACAGTATTTGTAGCTTTTGACTTTTAATTTTTTCGTTGTGGGGCCGGAACACCTCTTTAAGTTGTAGATTTTACAAACAGAAGGATACGTTCATTATTAGGGTCGGTTCACACTGGGGCAACACGGCTTCAGCGCGACTTCAGCAAATTACACGGCGACTTGAAGTCGCCTCCATGACAGGCGACTTCGCCTGTGGCCAATCACGGGGCAATCAGCTCTCTGGGAGGGAGGGGGGGAGGGAGGGGTTTTCCCTGCAAAGTCGCTTGACTTTACAGAGAGATCCGACTTGGAGGCGACTTCCATTGATTTCTATGGTACAGGTCGCCTACCAAGTCGGATCAAAGTAGTACAGGGAGTACGCTCTGAAGTCGGAGCGACTTCAGTAGTGTCTATTAAGACGCTCCCATTCACTCCCATCGAATCTATTTCTGAGGTGACTTGAGGGCGTACAAGTCGGATCCCAAGTCGCCCCAGTGTGAACCGAGCCTTAGAGCTTACATATTTTTTTTAAAAAAGTGACAGTTGCTTTTCCAGGGAAGGTAAAATTTAAGCAGGTTAAAGTTCAAATACAAACCTTGTCAAGTGTGTGGGTTTGTGTTTTTTTTTTTTTTTTTTTTTTCTTTATCCCATTGGGGAGGTTTTCCTTCATTCCCTGTCTTGAAGCCATCACAAGCATTTAGAGCAATAACCTTGAAAGTGACGGCAATCCCTCTCTGGCAGATGTCACCAGAAGAAGGGTCCCAAAATAATATTTTCCCATCTATTCCTGTTTTGGTGACAACACAAATTTCTTCAGTTTCTCATCACTATAATTCCTAGTGACAGTGGCCACCAGCTCAGGACCCTTAGTCCTCTTTCACACAGATGGACTGATCGAGACCGCTTGTCAGTTTTTTAGGTGGACCCGATCGGACCATCCATGGAGCGGCAGATGTAAACGGACACATGTCCTTTTACACCCGATTGGATCTGCTAAAAACAGACGGATGGGGGATCTGATTGGATGACAGTCAGATGTAAACGGACAGGCTGTTCGTTTACATCTCATCGCACATATAGGAAAGCAGGCTGTGTCTGTGTCAGTTCTGCATATCTGAGTGGTCATGGACCCGTCATCCGCCTGCTCAGTGGGAATCAGTGAAGAGATCCCAAGCTGAGCAGGTCGATCTGCTGGCAGGATTTGCCAGTGTAAAAGAGCCCCCCCCCCCATATACAGTGGGGGCGGAAAGTATTCAGACCCCTTAAATTTTTCACTCTTTGTTATATTGCAGCCATTTGTAAAATCATTTAAGTTCATTTTTTTTCCTCATTAATGTACACACAGCACCCCATATTGACAGAAAAACACAGAATTGTTGACATTTTTGCAGATTTATTAAAAAAAGAAAAACTGAAATATCACATGGTCCTAAGTATTCAGACCCTTTGCTCAGTATTTAGTAGAAGCCCCCTTTTGATCTAATACAGCCATAAGTCTTTTTGGGAAAGATGCAACAAGTTTTCCACACCTGGATTTGGGGATCCTCTGCCATTCCTCCTTGCAGATCCTCTCCAGTTCTGTCAGGTTGGATGGTAAACGTTGGTGGATGGCCATTTTTAGGTCTCTCCAGAGATGCTCAATTGGGTTTAAGTCAGGGCTCTGGCTGGGCCATTCAAGAACAGTCACCGCGTTGTTGTGAAGCCACTCCTTCGTTATTTTAGCTGTGTGCTTAGGGTCATTGTCTTGTTGGAAGATAAACCTTCGGCCCAGTCTGAGGTCCTGAGCACTCTGGAGAAGGTTGTTTTCGTCCTGGATATCCCTGTACTTGGCCGCATTCATCTTTCCCTCGATTGCAACCAGTTGTCCTGTCCCTACAGCTGAAAACACCCCCACAGCATGATGCTGCCACCACCATGCTTCACTGTTGGGACTGTATTGGAAAGGTGATGAGCAGTGCCTGGTTTTCTCCACACATACCGCTTAGAATTAAGGCCAAACAATTCTATCTTGGTAGCATCAGACCATCGAATCTTATTTCTAACCATTTTGGAGTCCTTCAGGTGTTTTTTTTTTTTTTTTTTTTAGCAAAGTCCATGCAGGCTTTCATGTGTCTTGCACTGAGGAGAGGCTTCCGTCAGGCCACTCTGCCATGAAGCCCTGACTGGTGGAGGGCTGCAGTGATGGTTGACTTTCTATAACTTTCTCCCATCTCCCGACTGCATCTCTGGAGCTCAGCCACAGTGATCTTTGGGTTCTTCTTTACCTCTCTCACCAAGGCTCTTCTCCCCCAATAGCTCAGTTTGGCTGGATGGCCAGCTCTAGCAAGGGTTCTGGTCATCCCAAATGTCTTCCATTTAGGGATTATGGAGGCCACTGTGCTCTTAGGAACCTTAAGTGCAGCAGAAATTTGTTTGTAACCTTGGCCAGATCTGTGCCTTGCCACAATTCTGTCTCTGAGCTCTTCAGGCAGTTCCTTTGACCTCATGATTCTCATTTGCTCTGACATGCACTGTGAGCTGTAAGGTTTTATATAGACAGGTGTGCGGCTTTCCTAATCAAGTCCAATCAGTATAATCAAACACAACTGGACTCAAATGAAGGTTTAGAACCATCTCAAGGATGATCAGAAGAAATGAACAGCACCTGAGTTAAATATATGAGTGTCACAGCAAAGGGTCTAAATACTGAGGACCATGTGATATTTCAGTTTTTCTTTTTTAATAAATCTGCAAAAATGTCAACAATTCTGTGTTTTTCTGTCAATATGGGGTGCTCTGTGTACATTATTGAGGAAAAAATGAACATGATTTTAGCAAATGGCTGCAATATAACAAAGAGTGAAAAATTTAAGGGGGTCTGAATACTTTCCATCCCCTCTGTATGTGGTATTGCTAGGCACATCTAGAAGCCGGAAGATGGTGTAGGAGGTATGGTAGCTGAAAAGGCAACAAGTGACAGATTTCAGGTGACCTCTGAACCCTGACTTTCAGGTTGAAGTGTGAAGCTCAAAGTATGTAAAACTACCTAAGAGGGTGAATGTTTTATATAAGTCAGGGTTTACCATTGTAGCAATAGGTGGAATATTCAGGATTCTGCCCAAGCTCGGTTGTGACTGGGGCTTTTTAAAGTGTATGCAAACAATAACACATTTCCCTTATCGGAATCCTTTTGATCTGTTGACTTCTTCCCAACTGCGTATGTATGGTGGCAAAAGGGTGGGCTTTAGAGCCGAGACGCTGCACATTTGCGTCGCTGGGCGGCTGATGTATATGTATTGAGAACACGCTCACAGCACAAAGACTAAGCTGTCAAAGACAGCTCTTGGTCTGGACTAAAGATCCATAACCAGCGGGACTGGCTTCCAATGATGTAACCACAGTGACAGTGGTCTGGTCACAAGATCATAGATTTCCCCCATTCCCCCCCTACCCTTTAAAGGGACTCTGGGGTGAGTGGGAATGGGTTACATTTACCGTCAAAAGTGTTTTATTATATCTGGAACAGGTGCATCGTAGCTACTACCTCCTGTGTAGTGCCCGGTGAGCCTCAAGAACACCGCACTCAGCCTGGGAAGTCTCTGCAAACCTCCATGTATAATCCATGCAAAAAAGGAAGAAAGGCTGGTGCCATGGAAGTCAACTAAAACATCGTTTTATTTTTGCAGGTGAACAACAGTCAAAAAATCCAACGCGTTTCCGCCATCAGGCCTTAACCACATCCCGGCCTATAGCAAAATGATGGGCAGGCAGTGTCTCTCTCGTTCTGATTGGACGTCATATGACGTCCTTCATCATAAGATGGGGATGCGCAGTTCGGTGATCGATAGTGCGGTGTGTCGCTCAGACACACCGCATCTCCGATCATGGTAAAGAGCCTATGACGTAGGCTTTTTACCATGTGATCAGCTGTGTCCAATCACAGCGTAACTAGGAAGTGCCGGTTATCGGCATTCTTCTATTTGCGCTGACAGAGCATGAGTAGAGGAGAGCCGATAAGTGTCTCTCCTGACATGGGGGATCCGCACTGATTAGTACAACCCCATCAGCGATGCCCACCAGAGATGCCTTTCAGTGCCCATCAGTGATGCCTGTCAAAGTCACCTATCGGTGCCCATAAAGACTGCCCATCAGTCCCACCTAACAGTGCCTATCAGTGCTGCTTATCAGTGCGGTCTAGCAGTGCCCATCAGTGCCGCCTCATCAGTGAAGGAGAAAACTTGTAAAAGAAATGAAGAAATAACTATTTAATTAATAAATATATATTTTCAACATTTTCAGTCTTTTTTAATTTGTTTAGCAAGAAATAAAAAAAACCGTGGTGATTAAATACCACCAAAAGAAAGTACTATCTGTCTCAAAATAAAAAAAAAAAAAATGTAATTTGGGTACAGTGTTGCATGATTGTGCAATTGTCATTCAAAGTGTGATGGAGCTGAAAATTGGCCTGGGCAGGAAGGGGGTCAGAATGCCCGGTACTGATGTTTTTAAAGGGGTTGCAAACCTCAAGTTTTTTCACCTTAATGCATCCTTGGCATTAAGGTGAAAAAACTGTCTGTCACCAGCCCTCCCCCCCCCCCCCCCCCCCCCCGTTTTACTTGCCTGAGCCCCATAATTCCCACGCTGGAGACGCACTGTCCCTCTCTGCATGGGGTCCCAGGTCTTGATTGGATAGATTGATGATAGTGCAGCCATTGGCTCCCGCTGCTGTCAATCAAATCAAATGACACAGGGGGTGGGGCCGAGTTCTGCATTCGTGTCAATGGATGCCAAATGCTGGACTCGGGAGCGAGCCAGCAAGGTAACCCCCCCGGGAGAGCGCTTCTCCTAGGGAGTTATCTGAAGTGAGGAGGACCCGGGAGAGCCGTCGAGAGACCCCAGAAGTCGAGGATCAGGGCCACTCTGTGCAAAATGAGCTGCACAGTGGAGGTAAGTATGATATGTTTGTTATTTTAAAAAAAACAAGCCTTTACAATCACTTTAATTATGGCCTGATAGCTGAAACGCGTTGCCTTTTCTTCCTGTTGTTCACCTGCACATGACACCAGCCTTTTCTCCCTTTTTTGCATGTTTTATTATATCTGTTTGACACGTGCAAAGAAAAAAAACATGGCTTTTTATCCATCCAAAAATTTCGAGAGCTGATGGTAGTGTAGAGAGAGCGCAGGAAGTTATCAGTTAGCCTTGTTCCCTGCTATCGCTGCAGACTACAAAACACTTTACTATGCTGTGGAGAAGAAAGGGAGGCGTTATATAGTCCCAACACAGTGTTAAATAGTTCTAACCTACTCCCCATCCCAGAGTGTCAACTCTGCTCAGTACGGCTGTCTCCCTAAGTCCCCTTCCAGACGGGTCAGACTCCGTCAAGTGGATCCGCCTGCTCAGCGAGGAGTCTGTCCGCTGATCCCCGCTGAGCAGGCGGATGACAGATCAGTGTCAGGCTCCGCTATGCAGAGCAGACATGGACACAGCCCGCTGTTTTTAGCGGACAGGATCGGATTGGGTGACAGCGGACATCCGCCGCTCCATAGAGACCAATGGGTGGTCCGATCGTCTCCGTCTAGAAAAAAAAACAAAAAACGGACAGGTGGACCCAATCGGTCTACTGGAGTGAAAGGGGCCTAATACGGGAAGCGAGTTAATGGCAGGATCACTGGGTCAAAATAAATTAAAAAAAAAATGTATTCAGCCAGCACATCTTAGAACCGGTAAGCTGCAATACCATACATTTTTGTGTTTGGGTTTAGATACGCTTTAATGTGACACTTGACCGTTGCAAAAGCAGTCAGTCCATGCATGATGCATTTTTATTGAATTATTTTTTTGTAATTGCTACAAATTCTCATTAAGTGAAGATCCTAGCACTCCATAGCTCTGTGTGTTTCTCTTCCTGTCAGCGCTGATTCCTTATGACATACCAATAAATAACCCAGCCCACGTAATCCATGCAGTGCCATGTGGCAAGGAATGTGGGTGTTGCCCGCTCGACCATCTTACATTCTCCGAGTTAATATTACCCAACTGTCTGAAGAATAAATAAATATGCTCAGCACAGGATACACACGGCCTGTGTTTTCTTTGGTGTTTGCAGTCTGCATGCCTGCAATGTGCTTTGCCGCTGGGATGTCGTGGGTTAACCTACGAGCAGATAACCTCAGTCATTTTCACTGTAATCATATCATCAGTGACTCGATTAGATTCAGTGTGATCACGACAGGCCTAGTAGAAGAACTAGAGGGAAAGAGAAATGGGGGCAGGGCCCATTGCAACCAATCCATAGCTTGCTGTCATTTTTGTAGAGCAATTACAAAAAATTGACAGCTGAAATTTGATTGGATAAATCGGCATTCTAAGGTTGGACTACACATGTGATAATTCTATCCTTTAGAATATGTGCACTTCTACCAACATTACAGCAAGGAGGTTGTCCCCACTATACATTATTAGGGAACATGCACATGGATGTATGAAAATACGGCAGCTAGTACATAGGATCTTGCTGACAGCAAGGTCCTGGTGTAAAAAGCGCTCTGTACCCTGTTCTCAAGAAAGCAGCCTAGCATACTTCCATTGCCAAGAGGCAGGGGGTTTCTTGATGAAGTCACCTACTGTCCTTCCATTGCTAGGATGCAGGCAGCTTCTCAAGAAAGCTGCCTGGTATCCTTCTGTTGCTAAGAGGCAGGTGACTTCTCAATCCAGCTACTGATTATCCTTCCACTGCTAGATTGCAGGCGGCTTCTCAAGGAAGAAGCTGTCAGAAACAATGAAATCAGTCCGAGACAGAAGTAGAGTTAAATCACACTTGTTTAATAATAAAAGTAAAGAAAACAAAACGTAGTCAGAGTTCAGAAACCGGAACGAATAGTCAGACAAGCCAAATGCCAGGGAGCTGGAGAGGAGCGTAGTAAAACAGCAAGCATGATCTGGAGGTAGAAGGGATGTTAGCAAAGCAAGTCTTTCAACAGGAATGCAGGAGATCGTCTCTGTGATGTTGTTGACTAAGGCGAAGGCAGAGATCCTCTGGGCTGGACGGCTTAAGTAGGCAGGACTGAGGAGCAGGATATCATCAACAGCTGAGAATGTGGAGAGATAGCAATTAGCCGACAGCCGAGCGGCCAGCTCAGAGAAGGAAGAGCTGAGCCCAGCCCTGACAGAAGCATCCTTTCATTTCTAGAATGCAGGCGGCTTATTTAAATTGGCTTCTGTTGCTAAAACGTAGGGAGCGTTTCAGTTCAGTTGCCTGTCATCCTTCTGTTGCTGAGCCGGAGGTGACTTCTCAGTAAAACCACCTAACATTCTTATGTTGCCAGGATGGAGGCAGCTTCTCGAAGAAGAAACATTCTTTCATTGGTAGAATTCCAGCTTCTCAAGGAAAGCTGTTGGCATCCTTCCATTACTAGGATGCAGGCAGCTTCTCAATTCAAGTGCCTAACATCCTTCCATTGCTAAGATGCTAGGTGGCTTCTCATTGAAGCCTCCTACCATCTTTAGGTTGCTAGGATGTTGGCAGCTTCTCAAATAAGTTGCCTATTATCCTTCTGTTGATAAGCTGCAGGCTGCTTCTCAGTGAAGCTGCCTAGCGTCCTTCTGTTGCTAGGTTGCAGGCGGCTTCTCAATAAAGTGGCCTAGCTACATTTTGTTGCTAAATATAGGCAGCTTCTCAAATAGCCTATCATCCTTCTGGCTCAGTGAAGCCACTGAACGTTCTTATGTTGCTAGGATGCAGACAGCTTCTCAATTAAGTTGCCAAGCATCCCTTTGGATACAGGGAGGAAGAATTAGGACCAGGCCAGGTTTTTACGATAATCCAGGTCTCCATATAGGTATTGTCCTGACCAGAATAACAAACAACGTAACAGTTGATAGAGGGGAAATGGACGCAAAATTAGGTGCCAAATGTTATTTTTGAGCATAGGTCTGCTTTAACCTGAAAGAGCAAAAACGAAAATTGTAACATCCAGAATTTCATACTTTTTTACTAGAGACATTATAGTCGCATACTAATCTGAAGATATTAAGCAGCATACCAGCGTCAGAACTTGTATTTCCTTTAAATGTGTGATCTTTTTTGAACCTGATGTGTAGCATGGCATTGCATTAAAATTAGGTTTTCAACTAAGCCAAAAGCAAGCATGAAAATGTGTGTGTTTATATTTAAAAAAAAAAAAAAAAAAAAAAAAAAAATTACAAGAAGGAGGGGTTGCTAAGTTTTGGCAAGTCAGCTACTACTGTAAAAATCTATATACATTTGAATTGAAAGAAGTGAGGAGGCTATTATTATTATCCCCATAGCAAGCTTGTTCTTTTCTGCTTCTTTACTCTCTTTATAAGTGAGGCAAAGTGATTTTAAAGGCTAACTCAACTTGTCACAACATATTACATGTTGCACCCATATTTAAAAGTTCTTCGCCTCCACGGCTGCTGCTAGATTTTAAATCAGCATGGCTGTGCGGGTGGTAATAAACTACAAGTCCTGCGTGCCACTGTGGCAGACAGATGAATTTCTCAAAGGAACACCGTGCTTGTAGTCCACTAACACTTCCTCCAATTCACTTGCTGAATGTCCATCCATCTGTACCGACATGGATGAGTAGTCTTCAGGAGCCTGTGTGTTGCACTTGCAATCAACTGATTGCAGCTGCAATGCTTTGCAGGCTAGTTCGCGAGAAAATTATAATTTAACAGTACCATCTGGCGCTAATATTCAGCCCAGCGGTTCTCAGCAAGACTGGCAAGCATGGAGGCGAATCCAAGCCCGAGCAGAGATAATTCTGCTCCAATGGTGGATCACAACATAACCCTTGTGATTTCACGGAATGGAGCCCCAGTGGAGAAACCCTGAATAAGGGAGTACTCCCAATAGGCGATCCAAACTGTGCTGTTCACATTCGACCCCTAAAGTCCAGTTAATTTGACTAGTGTGTTTACTTCATACTAAGTTAAGCTTACCATTCTCTAGCCTGCTTAAAGAGTTGGGCTTGGGCATGGTTTACGTACCACTCCCTGGCTCACTTGAAGAGTTGGGGTCAGGCATGGTTTAGCATACTACTTCCTGGCCCACTTGAAGAGTTGGTTTCGGGCATGGTTTAGCATACCACCTCCTGGCCCACTTGAGTTTATCTCGGGCATGGGTTACGTACCACTCCCTGGCTCACTTGAAGAGTTGGTCTCAGGCATTGTTTAGCGTACTACTTCTTGGCCCGCTTGAAGAGTTGGGCTAGGGCATGGTTCAACGTACCACTTTCTGGCCTGCTTGAAGAGTTTGGCTTGGCCATGGTTCTGGTTCTGTGTACCATTTCTTAGCCCGCTTGAAGAGGTTGGTTCAAGCACAGGTCAGTTGCCCGGCAGAATGGGAGTGAAGGCCAGCAGAGGAGTGTGGTGGGGGAAACCATGCTCGGGTACGGCACAAGGCAACCGTGCTTAGTGTGAGTACACAGTGTATAGTTATCCCCAGTTAGCCAGCAAGATAGAAAAAAATTAGCAAATTATTTTCCCTCTGAAAGTGAAAATCTTCATGAAAGTCAGATGCCAGCAGTTCGATGCATTGCACTAGAGCCTGAGTGGCTCACACAGTTGATCTACATGTTTAACATTTTAGAGCAGAACTAAACCCATCAATTTAACGGTTTCCCAAAAGAGTTATACTCAAGGCATGCCGTAAATCAGTGGTTCTAAACCCTGTCCTCAAGTACCCCCAACAGGTCATGTTTGCAGGTTTTCCCTTATCTTGAACAGATGCTTTAAATCGGAGTCAATGGCTTGGTATTTTGGACAGCTATTTTATCTAAGAGAACTTCCCAAAACATGGCCTGTTGGGGGTACTTGAGGACTAGGTTGAGAACCACTGACGTAAATTATCACTGTCATGGTTTGCTTGTGCTCTCCACCACTCTGTCAAGCCATCAAATGGCTGGTGTCATAACTGATCACATGCACAGCACCATCAAATAGAGGCCAAGATGGCAGCTCCCTTGGCTGTAAAGGAGAAGCGGGTTTAGTTCTACTTAAAAAAAAAAAATAAAATAATAATAATCCCTTGGCTGAAGTTGGGCTTTAATGAATACAAAACTAGATTCATAGGTGACCTTCACAGGCTTTAGCTTTACATGGACATAATTAATTGGCATTGTTTATAGATAATATATAGTCAAACAAGGTTAAAAGTATTGAATAAAAAAAACTTGCATCTCATGCTCCTGATGCATGCTAAAGCTACATTCACACTTTTACATTGTGGGAATGCACGTTCAATTGCACTGCCCTTTTGCAGAGGCACGATGATGCCATTTAATTCTTAGTAGCACCCCATGTCCTGGGTGAGGGCAGGTTTGAGAGACTGGTGGCTTCCATCTGAGGCTTCTCTCACAGATGTTTAGCTTTGTGGCAAGTTTCAATTACTGAGGCAAAGAATTCCAAGAAAAGGCAGTTACCTATGGCAAATAAAATATCTATGCTCAGTTGAATCTATGTATTCGCTGCTGACACTATGCCTAAATACTCGGCACAACAGATAAAGGTATATAACTAAAGCAGTGTTCCCAAACCCAAGACTAAAACAAAAAAAAAATAGTAATGAAAAATAATCCTTTGAATCACCAAGATCTTACCCCTAATGTCTCCCATCCAAATACAAACCAGGGCCGGTCCTGCTTAGCTTCCCAGATCAAGTGAGGTTGAGTGCATTCGAGGTGGTGTGGTCGTAGGCCTTACAAACCCCCCCCCAATGTCTATTGTTAACAGCAATATGTGTAACCAAAATGCTTTGCATAAACTGTGATTTGGTGATAATATACAAAAAACATAAATCAACAAAGTGCCTAAATCCAGGAATTCATATAGAGGCATATACACTAGGACAGGATAAAAAGAGTCCCACAAGTCGTGATGAGAAAATAGGATGAGCTCCTCCGGCCATCACCATCAAACACTTGTAAGGTCTCCCAGGTGTCATTGGTCACACATAAGGCTTACCAAAAAATATGACCCTCCATATAAGAGTGGTCACATGTGCATAGTGAAATTCCCCCAGGGAAATGTCAATGGGGCTCTACACCTCAGGCAGGAGTGGCACCACCAAGTACTAATGGCCTTAGTGTGAGTACATTCAGGGTAGCTTGGTTTGGCAAGAGGTATGTCCCCAGCATTTTGAATTGTAGCACTTTGCATTACACTTGTCTCAGGAGCCTGTCCTTATGGTGATTGGCGGTTTTATGCTTAAAGGAGAAGTACAGCCAAAATTTGTTTGGCTGTACTTCTGCTGTGGATCATAGAAGTGCAGATCGTTCTGCACTCCATCCAGTGACCTGTTTTCAGCAGACAGCAGGCTGAAACCCGCTGTTGGCTGACGCCACAGAGCCGGTCCAGGCTCGGGAAAGATTGCAGCAATAAGATCGGAATCTGCCCACATGCCCGGACTGGCACCCAGGTCAGCCCCTCTCGGCGATCCGCTGAGAGGCCAAGTCGGCCGCTCCCACTCCCTCCACAGCTCAGCGCTCCCGTGATTGAAGGGGGCAGAGCAGAGCGGGGACTTGACAGTCACTAGCTCTCTGCTCAGAGATCACTGAGAATCGAGCGATCGGTGGTGTTTGAACACTCGGTTCTCAGCCTTAGAGCTGGCGGGGGACACCTACTGTAAATAAATAAAATTCCTATACTTCTCTTCTAAATGTTCATTGCTCACTGGATGAGTTTTTCTTGCGCTGGCATCGTTACCATCCTGAGTGCCAATGGGGCTCTGCACCTCAGCCTGGAGCGGCACCTCCAAGTACTAATCCCCCAGGGAAAGGGCGCTCTCTCCAGCCTCCCCTCATCCACAGAGGCGCCAGGAATTTTGCTGTCAGTTGTCACCATATACATCCACAACTTGCAGGGAACCGCTGCACCCCTGGGAATTGGCTCAGCAGGACCGATGCACATATGATAAAAGAGACCCTCCACAATGGCCTCCTCTCACCATTGCATAGACAGAATGTTATGTCTTTACAGCTATAGGCCACGGCTGCATTGGGCAGTCTGGAATCTAATAGTACATGAGATTTCTGCCTTTGTTCTCTTTTCTTATATGATGTTTTATAATGATGTACTGTATGTTTTTACATCTCCACTGCTTTGATGCTATGGATCTTGTCTTCTGCTTAAATAAAATATTTTGAAAAAAAAAGGGACACTCCATATAGCGTAAAACCACCCATAAAAAGTCTAAACACTTACAAACGTGCAAGAGTAAGGCTTCATGTACACCGGACGTTAAAACCTCTCCTGAATGATGTAACTTGACAGATAGTAACCGCCGTTTAAAAACATCCATTGTGCCGCGTTTACATGCTGCGTTTAGCCGCATTTTGCGTTTGGAATCGTTTTTTTGCATTGAAAATAGGCAAAATTTTTATCTCCATTAAAAACTACTATAAACAAAACGCGGCTAAACGCGAGTTATCCTCTTTTACACGCGTTTACAAGCTGTTACAGGGATTTGCCGTTTTCAGATGCCTCTGAACATCCGTCCTGAACGCATTTGTTTGCTTTCCAAAAAAAAAAAAAAATGCTTCTAACCTCAACTGCCTGGAAACGACTATAAACGACATGTACTGATAAGATAACATGGAGGAGAGTTCAGGGGCAGCTGAAAAAAAAAAAAAAATGCCCACCTGCTCCTAAACGTTCTTTTGTATATGATCATGATAATCACGGTTTATGCAAGGCATTTCGATTACACATATTGCTGTTAACAATAGACATGCAGGGTAAGGCCTACAGCCACACCACCCTGAATGTGCCGATCTGACCTTTAGAAGCTATGCAGGGTTAGGCCGGGTTAGTACTTGGATGGGAGACATTGGGGATAAGATCTTGGTGATTCATGGGATTCTTTTTCATTATTTTATTTTTATCATTTTAGTTTTGGGTTTGTGAGTGCTGCACTTGTTAGTTACTTATGACAATTTTTGAGAATCTAAGTGTCACTATATTAACCACTCGCCGACTGCTGCACGCCGATATACGTCGGCACAATGGCAGCGGTGGGCAAATAGGTGTACACGTACGTCCCCTTTAAATGTAGGGGCTAGCGGGCGCGCCGCCGTGTACATCGTGACCGTGCCCGGTGGACTTGATGTCCGCCGGTGTCTCCGCGGTTGTGTCGCGGAGCCTCAGAACGGGGAAGTGCCTATGTAAACAAGGCATTTCCCCGTTCTGCCTTGTGTCATGACAGAGATCACTGCTCCCTCTCATCAGGAGCAGTGATCGCTGTCATGTGACTAGAAGCCCATCCCCCCCACAGTTAGAATCACTCCCTAGGACACACTTTACCCCTTCATCGCCCCCTAGTGGTTAACCCCTTCACTGCCAGCGTCATTTACACAGTAATTAGTGCATTTTTATAGCACTGATCGCTGTATAAATGACAATGGTCCCAAAATAGTGTCAAAAGTGTCCGATGTGTCCGCCATAATGTCGCAGTCCGCGATTAAAAATCGCAGATCGCCGCCATTACTAATAAAAAAAAAAAATTAATAATAATAAAAATGCCATAAAACTATCCCCTATTTTGTAGACAAATTACCTATTTTGCTATAACTTTTGCGCAAACCAATCAATATACGCTTATTGCAATTTTTTTTTACCAAAATATGTAGAAGAATACGTATCGGCCTAAGCTGAGGAAAAAATGTGTTTTTTTTAAATATATTTTTGGGGAATATTTATTATAGGAAAATGTAAAAAATATTGCGTTTTTTTTTTTTTTTTCAAAATTGTCGGTCTTTTTTTGTTTAGTCATAAAGGGGAGTGACTAGTTCTCCTAGGTTAGAAAAGAAAAAGGCCGTGCCACATCCAAAAAGCTTATTCAAAGAAAAAAGGTTCCCCTGAGTGGATTTTTCCGGCACTTGTACAAAAAATTGTATAGAGTGGGAGAGTACACACATGAATGTGTACTCTCCCACTCTATACAATTTTTTGTGCAAGTGCCGGAAAAATCCACTCAGGGGAACCTTTTTTCTTTGCATAGTCTTTTTTTTGTTTATAGCGCAAAAAAGAAAAACCGCAGAGGTGATCAAATACCACCAAAAGTGGAAAACTTGGCTTTCGTGGGGAAAAAAGGACGTCAATTTTGTTTGGGTGCAACGTCGCACGACCGTGCAATTGTCAGTTAAAGCGACGCAGTGCCGAATCACAAAAAGTGCTCTGGTCAGGAAGGGGGCAAAATCCTCCGGGGCTGAAGCGGTTAAACTGAGTATAAAACTAAGATGCGGGTGCCCCGTGTAACTGCACTGTCCACATGAGTTTTTTTTTTTTTTTTTCTTATGGCCCATGGTGTGTCTCAAGGCACCCCTTTCTAAGACTTGGTTCACATTACTGCGTGTTGGGGAACACTCTCAAAATCTCATACATGGCTGACACATGCAAAAGTGTACACATTCAGTACGTGATGGAAAACGCGCTGCTTTTTAGCAGACATGCAATGGTGCCTTTAATTCGTTATGGTACCCCATGCATTGGCAAATGTGGTGCGCTCTCAGTGCAGCATGATTTTAACCACATCCGCCCAGGCTATAGCAAAATGACGGCTGGGAGGTTGCTTTCCCATTCTGACTGGACATCATATGATAACCTCCAGAACATGCTGCTCGTGTGCGCCCCCTGGGGGCGCGCAGCATGGCTTGTCACTCACACACACCGCATCTCCAATCAGGGTAAAGAGTCTTAGATGTAGGCTCTTTACCATGTGCTCAGCTGTGTCCCATCACTAGGAAGTGCCGGTTATCGGCTCTCCTCAACTTACAGCGTGTGAGTAGTGGAGAGCCAATAAACGAATTTCCTGACGGGGGATCTGCACTGATAATCAGCGGAATGATTATCAGTGCAGCCCCATCGGCGATGCCCACCTGTGCCCATTAGTGCTGCCTTTCAGTGCCCATTGGTGATGCCTGTCAGTGCCTCCTAATCAATGCCACCTACTGTATCAGTGCACATCCTTGTCGCCTATCAGTGCCCATAAAGGTTGTCCATCAGTGCCACATATTAGTGCCACCTCATCTGCCTAAAAAAAAAATGATAAAAACTTAGTTTGGAAACAGTGTTGTCTGACCGCACAATTGTCATTAAAATGTGACAGCGCTGAAAGCTGACAATTGGCCTGGGTGGGAAAGGGGTGAAAGTGCCCAGTATCAAAGAATCGGGGACCTCCTTCTTGCACAGATGTGAATCAAGGACATGTTCACATGTGAAGTTGGGGGGACGATAAAACCACATGGTTGGGCTACATTTTTACCACTCCCCAACTGCTCCCCCTTTAGCTGTATAGGCAGCAGCCAGGGTTGTACGCATGCTGTTTCAGGAAGTATACCATCAAGGGAATGGGGCTGCGCTGCAACCGCCCCACAACCCCTGCACTTTAAACCGTTGTGGAATGGTGATGTTGTATCTAGGGGGTTAAAACAAGCGGTGAGGAGGCAACATATTGCCTCTTGACCATCTGTCAAATGCCTCTGAAAAGCGATCTGAGCATGGATGGCTTTTCAAAGCAGTGGCAGTCCTTGCCAGTATTGTGAATGATCCCTAAAAAAGTAGTTCTGATCATACAGGGGTCAAAATTAAAATTATGTGTGTGTATGTGTATGTGTGTATATATATATATATATATATATATATATATATATATATATATATATATATATATATATGTGTGTGTGTGTGTGTGTGTGTGTGTGTGTGTGTGTGTGAAGACAATTATATATATATTATATACATACGCGCACCCAACAACTTTTGGTACATCCAGACTGCCGGATTCGCTTGCGATTATTGCTAGCAGCTGCTATTATTATTATTATACAGGATTTATAAAGCGCCAACAGTTTGCGCAGCACTTAACAAAATGAAGGCAGACATTACAGTTACATTACAATTTGGTACAAGAGGAATCAGAGGGCCCTGCTGCTATAACCATTACCAATAATTACTGTCTACTTCCGGCAGTGACGGCTTCCCCGCCAGGAGAAGACAATTGTTTGCCAGGAGTGATTTCCCTGTCAACATTGTCTGTGTTGATGGAGGAATCGTGCAAATTTTTTTTCTGCAGCCAAGAAATTTGCACCGTCTTTGGCCTGCCTTACTGTCAGATCGAGCTCTCTATGTGCCAATGTACAGTTTGGCAGAGGAGCAGGAGCTCAGTCTGATATGAGTGCCTTTCTCAACCAGGATGCCGCGGCACCCCTGTTGAACGCGGACAGCACCCCAGGATGCCGCAGAACCCCAGTTAAAAAAGGCTGTACTAGAGGCTTCAAAGTCCTCTAGTGTAAAATCCCAGCCACTTCCCTGTGCCTGGGGAGCAGGAAGTGGCATGTTCAGCCGCCCACACATGTAAATGGCGGTATGTGGCCATACTAGTGTAAACGCTGATGGCTTGTGGAAATACACCGTATACAAGGCTACCACTAGGCAGCCGCCTAGGGCACCCTGCTGCCTAGGGCGCCTGACCACTGGTGTTCCTACTCTCTTCTCTCTCCAGCAAGCAGCTAAGTCTCAGCATCAGCAGGCAGCTGATGGGCACTGGCAGGCTGCATTGATGGGCACTGGTGAGGCTGCATTTGATGGGCAGTGGTAGGCTGCGTTGATGGGCGCTGGTGAGGCTGCACTTGATGGGCAATAGTAGGCTGCATTGATGGGCGCTGGTGGGGCTGCATTTGATGGGCAATGGTAGGCTGCATTGATGGGCACTGGTGAGGCTGCATTTGGGCAATGGTGGGCTGCATTGATGGGCGCTGGTGAGGCTGCATTTGATGGGCAGTGGTAGGCTGCATTGATGGGCGCTGGTGAGGCTGCATTTGATGGGCAATAGTAGGCTGCATTGATGAGCGCTGGTGAGGCTGCATTTGATGGGAGCTGGTGGGCTGCATTTGATGGGCTCTTTACTAAAAAGGTGTTGTATACATGGGCAGGGCAAATGGGGTGGAGTAAGGGGTGGAGCCAGGGGGGGGTCAAAATGAGGTTTGATGAGCGAGGTTTCGCCTAGGGTGTCAAAAATCCTTGCACCAGCCCTGACCGTATCCACACGGGTACATGCTGATGCACAAGCCATTGACGTTCACATGGGTATGACGACACGCAGCCATTCACATGGCTAGCTGTACGTGTCACCTTTGATTCCGTGGGCAATGAGAAAGCACCAGGTATTTTAAGCTAGAGGACTTTGCAGCCACGTAAATGGGGCCTTTTACTACCTTGATAAAGAGCGTTGCTGTTTTAGTACTGTTATCTAGTCTGGAATAATTTAGACAGAGATTAAAAATCCCCTATTGTTCTGAGGACATCTTGTGGACATCGGCCTATATGAGGATGAATAGTGATCTAGTCAAGGTGAGCAGGAAGTGATGGCTTAGCTACACATTGTAAAGCCGCATTCTCCGCAGTAGTCACCAGCAGTGAGATTCTGCAGTCGCTTGAGGGGGTGGGAACTTGAGTAGAGAAGCGTAGGTGGAATTGTGGGCGATTGTCTGGGCACCTCAGTCTGCTCAAGAGTCACTGCAAGCGATAAGATTTGTGTACTTGGGCTGTGTGGCCACCGATTTTATCTATGTACAGTATTTTTTTTTTTCTACTTAAGGCTGAGAAACTGGGCAGATATGTTCCCTGAAATCTGACAATTCAGCCTTGCAACCTGCTGATAACACACACTGACTGCCAGCTTCTGGGTGTACACAGCACTGCATTAGTCTATAGCAGTGATGGTGAACCTTGGCACCACAGATGTTTTGGAACTACATTTCCCATGATGCATGAGCATCATGGGAAATGTAGTTCCAAAATACAGCGAGGGGAAAAAAGTATTTGATACCCCCCCTTACTGATTTTGTATGTTTGCCCACTGACAAAGGAATGATTATTCTATAATTTTAATGGTCGGTTTATTTTAACGGTAAGAGACAGAATAACAAAAAAAATATCCAGAAAAACACATTTCAAAAAAGTACTAAATTGATTTCCATTTTGATGAGTGAAATAAGTATTTGATCCCCTATCAATCAGCAAGATTTCTGGCTTTCAAGTGTCTTCTATACAGGTAACGAGCTGAGATTAGGAGCACTCTCTAAGACCCGGTTCACACAGGGGCAGCACGACTTGCAGGTCGCCTCAGCGAGGCGACCTGCAAACGACTTCCGCGGCGACTTGCAAAACGACTTCTGTATAGGTGTCTATGCAAGTCGCCCCAAGTCACCCCCAAAGTCGTACAGGAACCTTTTTCTAAGTCGGAGCGACTTGCGTCGCTCCGATTAGAACGGTTCCATTGTACAGAACGGGAGGCGACTTGTCAGGCGACTAGGTCGCCTGACAAGTCGTCCCAGTGTGAACCGGCTCTTAGGGTGCTCCTAATCTCAGCTTGTTACTTGTATAAAAGACACCTGTCCACAGAAGCAATCAGATTCCAATCTCTCCACCATGGCCAAGACCAAAGAGCTGTCCAAGGATGTCAGGGACAAGATTGTAGACCTTCACAAGGCTGGAATGTTCTACAAGACCATTGCTAAGCAGGTTGGTGAGAGGGAGATCAGTTGGTGCGATTATTTGCAAATGGAAGAAACACAGAATAACTGTCCATCTCCCTCGGTCTGGGGCTCCATGCAAGGTCTCACCTCGAGGAGTTTCAATGATCATGAGAATCAACCCAGAACTACACGGGAGAATCTTGTCATTGATCTCAAGGCAGCTGGGACCATAGCCACCAAGAAAACAATTGGTAACACACTACGCTGTGAAGGACTGAAATCCTTCAGTGCCTGGAAGGTCCCCCTGCTCAAGAAAGCACATGTACAGGCCCGTCTGAAGTTTGCTAATGAACATCTGAATGATTCAGAGGAGAACTGGGTGAAATTTTTGTGGTCAGATGAGCCCAAATCGAGCTCTTTGGCATCAACTCAACTCGCTGTGTCTGGAGGAGGAGGAGGAGGAATGCTGCTTATGATACCAAGAACACCATCCCTACTATCATACATGGAGGTGGAAACATAATGCTTTGGGGGTGTTTTTCTGCTAAGGGGACAGGACAACTTCACTGCATCAAAGGGATGATGGACAGGGCCATGTACTGTCAAATCTTGCGTGAGAACCTCCTTCCCTCTGCCAGGGCATTGAGAATGGGTCGTGGATGGGTATTCCAGCATGACAATGGCCCAAAACACACAGTCAAGGCAACAAAGGAGCGGCTCAAGAAGAAGCTCATTAAAGTCCTGGAGTGGCGTAGCCAGTCTCCAGACCTTACAACCAAAACCCCTCCTGAGATGTGTGCAAACCTGGCGGCCAACTACAAGAAACGTCTGACCTTTGTGATTGCCAACAAGGGTTTTGCCACCAAGTACTAAGTCAGGTTTTACGAAGGAGCCAAATACTTATTTCACTCATTAAAATGCAAATCAATTTATAACTTTTTTAAAATGCATTTTTCTGCATTTTCTTTTTGTTATTCTGTCTTTCACTGTTAAAAAAAAACCTACCATTAAAATTATAGCCTGATCGTTTTTTTTTCAGTGGGCAAACGTACAAAATCAGCAGAAGATCAAATACTTTTTTCCCTCACTGTATCTGGGGTGCCAATGTTCGCCATCACTGGTCTATAGGCAGACTTGTTACAATAAGCAAAGCGGTTTAGTGATTAGCATTTTTGCCTTTTAGCACTAGTGTCCTCAGTTTGAATTTCAACCAGGATACTACCTGCATGGATAAAAAGAAAGAAAACCATACGCTGCACTACAAAGAGAACCCAAGTATCAGGCAAGTAAAAATGGCTTCAGCTCGGTTCCACCCAGGCCACGTACCGACGCGTTTCATCCAATCCACAGTACACAGACATGAAGGTATAAAACAAAGGCATCCTACATGCAGGACAGGTGCCAGGGCCCATCTGAATAAAGCCTATCAGTCTGTTGCTGCTTCCTTTACTATCCATTTGCAGGGTGGTGAGGCGAGTGAACCTGCTTGTCAAAGTAAAACTGCAACAGAGAAAGGTTAGCCCCCTTCCCTTCTCATAGATGTTCGGCAGAGCTGTGTAAATCTCAGGACAG